>PVIW01001179.1:47500-329816 GCA_004026585.1 Noctilio leporinus
CTGCCCCAAGCCCTCAAAAGGCAAATACATCAGGGGGTGTGCATAGGTAGGTGGCTGGGTGGGGAGTTCTGAGCTTCCAGCCATTGGAGCAGCCTCCTCTGGGCGCATCCTGAGGCTGTGGACATTGTGGTTTCGGGGAGCTCAGGTCGCTGCAGGTGGAAGCCTAGAAAATATTAAAAAGTCAGACCCAGGTTCCAGCAGATTTTTCAAAGAAAGGAAAAGAGGAAGTGTGGAAGTAGAGGGGAATTTGTGGTGAGGTCTTGATTTCCTCTTCAAATTGATGGAGAGAGGTTAATGAGGAGGAAACATCCCTGATCATTAAGATATACGTGAGCAAAAATGGAATTTCTCTGTTTAAAAGATATCTGTCCAAATGCACCTTAAAATGGTCAGAGAAGGGAAAGACAAAATCTTTTTTAATAAGGAATCATTGTCCAAAGCACTGTTGCAAAGTAGAGAAGCTTACATAAGTAATACACAAGGAAAATGCTAGAGGAACCAAATATAACCATATGCTGAGCACATACCATATGCAAAATCTTAGAAGCTTGTGTTAAAGTTCTTAAGTAGTTTTCAGATGAAGCCAAAGGGTTAGTGAGTACACAAATGACTTACTCCACCTTTTGGAATACAAACAATTTGCATAGAAAATTGTTTGTAAGAACAAAAGTAATTCAGTGTCTTCATTTTTAGAGAGATAGTATAGAAAACAGAATATGATCTGTCTTTAATTCTTTACTAATTAAGAACCAGAAAAAAAAGAAAGAAAAAGCATAGACATTTTAACTACCCAGACTAACAAAATGAGAAGCAAGATTTATCATGAAGTCCAAATTCCTCATTTTGTTGATGAGAAAAGTGAATCCCAAAATGTTTGAATGGCTTGCTCAAGATCATGAAACATACCAGTTCAAACTCATGTACTCAGAGAAACCGAAGGGAATAATGCCAAGAACTGGAAGCCGTATCATATTTAAACAATTCTTACAGATAACATGATCGATAGGAGATTCATTAAGCCAGTCTTAATGGCTTTGGCCACTCTTCCAAACAGAAAGGTGTCTGAACCCCAGCCTCTGGTTATCTATGCGCCCCTCAGCTGGGAGGTCAGCCAGCAAGTTAGTTTTAAAATCATGGTGGCTTTTAGAAAACAGCCATGCAGGGAGACACCAGAGAGAAGAGAGGGAGGGAAAGAAAGTTGAAGCCTTTTAAAAGCTCCCCACAAAAGGCAGAGTTCTCCTCAACCAATCCTGACCCCTGCTGACCTCATGACCTTGTTACCTAAGGTCAGCTTAACACTTTAGAAATGGTCCTGGCTGGCTCTGTAACCTCTGTCATTCACAACTAACAAATATGTCTTTACAGGGGTCACCTCTTGGCCAGAAACTGGCAGATTCTTTTCTTTCAATTCACATATTACCCAAAAGTCTCTCTGGTTTCTATTAGGAAATTCAAGCTGTCCAATTTGAAACCCTTTTCACTAACACAGGATGCTGCAATAATTCTCACTAGGACAAAATTCTCTAGAGAGTCTAGATTAATACACAGTTTGGAAAACTCACAGAACAAATATATACCCTGGTAGACTTTCATGTTGCTCTTCAAGGAGAGAACCAAGATGACTAGAAACTTAGATATTACGGGTTTAAACAAGTTCTGTCTTTAGAGGAATTGCCAACAGTCTCTCTGGTATATAGAGATGCTTGGAGAGAAAGAATGGGGCCTAAATAGGCAAATAATCATCCTTAGTTATTTGTTCTTATCACACTGTCCAAGGTTGAAAGATCAAGAACAACTTGTTTCAAGGGTGGAGTCTCCCTGTGCAAATAGAACAACTGCAGGTATTCAGCAGGGCTGCCAATTTTCAATTTTATTCATGGTAGAATAATAAAAAAAAAATATTATACCTACTGCTAAGCCTTTAAGTTCCTTATATTTACTGTAAAGATATCTTATTACTCCAGGTTTTACTATCTCAAGATTTTCTCTAGCTAGTCCTCAAATGCCAATAAGGCACCATGCAAATTCAGCAAGGCTCTTTGTGAGAGTGGAGTTTGCTTCCAAGTTCTGGTCCTCAGAATTTCTTCCCCTAACTAAATTGAATTCAACCACACTATGCTGGATGCTAGGAATTCAGAACTAAGTACAGCATTACCCCTAACCTCAAGGAGTTCAAAATGATGGAAAGGAAAACTCACCGGTAAACAAATGAGCAAAATAAGGGGTAGTGCAGGTCAGGGTTGGGCAGAGGAAGCACACAGGGGAGTGGTGGGGACCAGGGAAGTGGTAAGAAAGTATTTCATGCAAAGAGCAGTGTGGCAGTGTGGTAGACTGCCTCCAATATGGCCCCAATTAGCCTCCCCTTCTGTTCACATCCTGTATGGCACAACTCACACACACATTGTGTCAGAGATTGGTCCAGAGACCTACAGAACATGATGGGAGTGTGTGTGTGAATCAGAAAGCTAGCTATAAAATACATTGCTACTTCTGCTTTGCCCTCTTGGATCACTAACTCTGGGGAAAGTCAATAGTCCCATCTAGAGGACTTTTAAGCTGCAGAAGAGAGCGCCATGTGGGGAAGACCAAGTCTTTCCACCAAGAACCAGCAGCAACTTCATGAGTCACCTGGGAAGTGCACCGTCCAAGCCCAGCTGTCACCTGGGCTGCCACCTCAGGAGAAACCCTGAATTGAGACCCTCTGGAAAGTTCTAATTTGTTGTCATAGGCAGAATAATAACTCCCTCTCTAAAATATCTATGTCCTAATCCCCAGAACCTGTGACTATGTTACATTCCATAGCAAAGGTGAAGCAAGGCAGCAGATGTCATTAAAGTTGTTCATCAGCTGACCTTAAATGAAAGAGGTTATCCTGGACTGTCTTCATGATCACAGGTGTTCTTCAATATGGAAGAGGAAGGCAGAACGGGTTTGAGTGGAGCAATGCAACAACTCAGCAACCCTGCAGGCTTTGAAGATGGGCCTGGAAAAGGAATGTGGTGGCTCCTAGAAGCTGCAAAGTGTAAGAAAACAGAGTCCCCCTAGAGCATCCAGAAACAAAGGCAGCCCTACTGATACTCTGAGCTTAGCCCAGGAAGACCTGTTCAGACTTCTGAACTACAGAACTACAGGTGATAATCTGTGTTATTTTAAACCACTGTGATTGTGATAATTTTGTGATAGCAGCCATAGAAAAGTAATACCTTGAAAGAAACTAAGGATTAAAAAAAAAAAAAGTTTACTGTTATTTTATTGATAGGATGCTAAATTGGAGGGGGTAATTTGTTATGTGTCAATAGTCACCCAAGATTTTGATGCCTTAAAGTAGGCTGTTGGCAAAATAAACCTTAGAATGTGAGAGAAATTTGGAACCAAACAATGGGAAGAAATAGAAGGACCTTAAGGATAGTGTTAGAAAAAGTCTAAAAGGCTTTCACAAGAACCAGTGAAAGCCTGGTGGCCTGTGAGGAAGCTGACAATGAAGTTTTACAGGAAAGTTAGGAAAATTTTATTGGAAACTGGAGGAAAGGTGATCCTTGCTATGCAGTGGCAAAAAAATTTTAGCAAAATTGTTGCCGGTGGTAATGGAAAGCAGTAAGTGTATTTAATGAACTAAGCCATCTAGCTAAATAGATTTCCAGATAATGTGTTGAAGGTGCCAGCTGGCTTCCCTTTGCTACTTCAGCTAAAATGTGAGAGGAGGGAGAAGCCAAAGAAAAAACTGTGAAAAAGATTTTAGGAATCACTTACTGAGTTTGAAATTTTCTTTTCTTTCTTTCCTTTTTTTTTTAAAGATTTTATTTCATTATTTCTAGAAAGAGGGGAAGGGAGAGAGGCAGAGAGGGAGAGAGACATCAATGTATGGTTACGTTTCACCTGCCTCCAGCCACAGACCTGACTGGAGACCTGGTTTGCAACCTTGTTATATGCCCTGGCTGGGGAATCGAACCTGCGACCTTTGGGTTTGCAGGCTGGTGCCTTAACCACTGTGCTATCAGCCAGGGAGTTTGAAATTTTCTAGCCTCTCTAGAAGACAGATGATGTTGAAATAAATAACTCCTCACCCTGACCAGTATAGCTCAGCTGGTAGGAGAGTTGTCCAGTGAACCAAAAAGGTTGTGGGTTTGATTCCTAGTCAGTACACATGCCTAAGCTGTGGGTTCAGTTTCTGCGTTGATGACTATGTGCCAAAACTTTCCCTCTGACCGACCATGATGCCTTATTGACTTCGCATTCTCTGACAGCTTCCCAAGGTATTGTTGCCTTACTTTCTGAATGAGGCTATAGCAGAGATCATATGTTCATTAAAACCCATTTCCTTTACTCCTGGAACTCATATAGATTACATTCCCAGCCCCTATGTAATATGTTTGAGTTCTGGCCAATGGAAAAAGGGACTGAAATGATGTACCCCATTTCCAAAAGTGGCCCATAAATACCTCCTGCACAGCCCTCTGCTCTCTTGACCAGTCTGCTGGCAAGATGGACAGTCCTTAGCAAAGGAATCTGAAGTTCTATTGAACAGTGGAGCCACAAAATGAAAGGATCTTGCATCCCAGATGACCATGTGGATCACCAACTAGCCACCTCATTCAGTGTGAGATATGGGTTAAATAAAATTTTGAATATTTTTCTCTTATAAGGAGAAATATTGTTGGATCACCAATAATATTTACCCTGAACGTAGCATAAACATAAAAATGCTTAGTATGTTAAACCATGGAATTTTGTATCAGCTATTATTTATCACAAGCAATGCATGGATGGACCTACCAGAACAGCATGCAGAAACAAAGCTTAATAAATTTATAAATTGCGCTGCACTTTCCCTATAGAAAACACCCTTCTATCTGGTAACAGTTACTTCAAATAGCTAACAAATTAGAGTCAAACTAGTCAGATTCTGGTAATCTAAGGTAACTCATATGCAACATCAGTAGCTGGAAAAGTGTGTTTAAGGGCTGTACAAATATGTATGTAAACTTATCTGGTAGGGCAGGTGGATTTGAAGCTTCTTGGTCTTTCTAGATGTGAAATTGAATACCTGTGCATTGATTCCAATGGTTCCCATAGAGGAAAGTTTCTATCAGATATTTTTCTGACCTTTTGTAAGCCAAGAAATCTTATTATAAGCACTAAAAACAAAATGAGCTCTTTTGTAATATTAAATGCTTAACTGAACATGGAACTCAGTTGAACATCATATATATATATATAAGTGGTTTACATTTATTGAATATTTATTTAGTATATGCCAGGCACTCTGCAAAGCTGTTTATATGTATTATCTCATTTGGTTCTTATAATAGTTCTGTGATATATGTACTAATTATTATGCACAGATTACTTTTGGGGAAACTGAAGTTCAGGGGATCAAGCAACTTGCCCAAAATTCTGAATCTACTAAATAAATGATGAAAATATTATTTGAAACCAAGTGCTCAGATTTGAGATTAGAGAATTCACTCTCAATAATGACAATAACTATAAAAATAAAAAATGGAAATTTGGAAAGATAACTTTACATATATAGTTAGTTCCAAATCAAGTGAAGTTTACTAGTTAAAATGAGAACATTTTTGCCAATGCAGTCTAATTTTTGGATTTCTATTAGGCTAAAATAAATTTATTAGGCAAAAATAATTTGGTAAGAGAGATACGGTTTATTAAAAGATTTTAGTTATTTATTTATTTTCAGAGAGAGGGGAAGGGAGGGAGAAGGAGAGGGAAAGAAACATCAATGTGTGAGAGAAACACCAGCTGGTTACCTCTCCCATGCCCCTAACTAGGGACCTAGTTAGCAAGCTAGGCATGTGCCCTGACCAGGAATTGAACCAGTGATCTTTCAGTTAGTTCACAGGCTGGCACTCAATCCATTGAGCCATACCAGTCAGTGTGAGATATGGGTTAAGTAAAATTTTGATTTTTTTTTTCTTACAAGGCATTCACACAATGAGTTAGAAGGCTATAGAAGTTAGTCTTAAACCTATGGCTCAGATAAGAGAGGTTTCTTATTCTTAGACTGGATGGTAACCCAAAAGATACTTATTTGGTCGCAGAATTGGAGACTGATGAAAAACTTAACCACAGAATCTCTCCCTATCTTCAGGCATTTAGAGTAGAGAATTTGTTTCTTAATCCTCTCTCAGCAAGTTGGGCCCTTACAAACCCATTAAGTTTGACCTGTTTTTACCTCAGTACGTATAGTATAACATTTTGTTTTCATCTGTCCTCTAAAACATTAACTTAGTTACTCTTGCAAATAATAGCTCTGTGTGTGTGTGTTGGGGAGGGGGGGGGGGGATTGGTCTTTATTCTGTTTGGATTTTTCATTTCTACCTCCAAACTACCCATCTCTCTCTCTCTCTCTCTCTCTCTCTCTCTCTCTCTCTCTTAAACATTTATCACCAGTCTTTTTTCAATAAACTAGTCTTTTAATTGATCTAGAACAAATAAAATGCTAAACTAATAATCTCTGAGAGAAGAAAAACCATACATCTATTACTTCTTCAAGAAATAAAAACAGGAAAATGTCAAATAATTTTTATTCACTGTTTTTGTGGTGTGCTTCTTTAAAAATATCTCAAAATAGCTGGTATTGTATGAGATCAAGATTGTGAAAATACTTAGTAAACTATAAAAATTACATAAATAGAAGGCATTAATATATGGTATTTGTTTTACATTTTTGAAAAATGTTGCCTTTGAAATTTCTTTCATGTTACAAAATTTTAAGTTGGGATAATTTAGGCAAACAACTGAAAATGACTATTCAAAATATAATTCTTTAAATTTTCTGAAGTCATGATCAGACAACCTTATAAACTGATAGGAGTCAGTAAAATTGTTACTTTCAAGGAATTTACAAAAAACCTCATAATTCAGAAATTCTGAGCCCACTGGTTGTTAAAATGATGAATAAAGAATAACCCATACCAAAGCACATGATGATGAAATTTTAGAATACCGTTGATAAAGAGATAATCCTAAGAACTTCCAGAGAGTAAAATAAGTCACAGGCACATTTGAAGAATTAAGAATCAGAATGGTTTACAGAACTTCCCAATGCAAAATTATGCCTGAAGACAATACATGTCTTTAAATTTTTGAAGGATGATGATTTTCAATTAATTCTCTATCACACTTGCAATCAAGATGGAGGCACAGGTAGACATGCTTCACCTCCTCATGAAACCATAGAAAGAATTACAACCAGATCTCAAAAACAAATAACAATTGGAACCATCAGAAAATTGAGCTATATGGAAGTCCAAGAATCAAGAATTTAAAGAAGCCACATTCATGCCCTGGCTGATGGCTCAGTGGATAGTTGCCGGCCTGTAAACCCAAAAGTCGCTGGTTCTATTTCCAGCCAGGATACATAACCAGGTTACAAGCCAGGTCTCCAACTAGGTCCATAGCTGGAGGCAGGTAAAAGGCAACTATACATTGATGTTTCTCTCCCTCCCTGCCTCGCTCCCTTCCCTTCTCTCTAAAAATAATAAAACATTAAAAAATAAATAAAGAAGCCACATTCATCCAGACAGGTGGGAGGGGCGGAGTCATGGAGATGGGGTGGATAAGTGGTGTGGTGCAGAGGCAGCAGTTGTGAAACAGAGGTTCTACATTCACCAAAAATCAGGAGGAATACCTTGGGAATGAGCAATTCCAGCCCCAGACTGGACCGCATAGCCCAGGGTTCCAGCACTGAAAAGATACCACCCCCACCCCCCACCCTTTACCTCTGGCTGTAAAAACCAGTGGGAGTTTGAGTGGTGGAAGAAATTGCTGAATTTTTGCCACTTAAAGGGCCTGCATGGTCTTATAATACATACATGCAAATCCTAGGGTAACAGATGGAAGGCAATAGCATACAGGAAGCTGGTGAAGTGACTGGAAATGGGGTAAGTGATGGGCCAAGAGCCAGAAGCCAGGCAGTGGCATTGTCATACCTCCTGAGCCTTCCACTACCCACACAAAGACATAAAGTGGTGAAGCAGTTTGCCTCGAACTGGCAATTACCTAAGGCCACACCCCACATGATTAACAGGGGCCTTTGCTATGTAGGCCATGCTACTAAGACAGGGAGTCAAAGCAGCTCTACTTAATACACAGAAACAAACACAGGAAGGCTGAAAATTGAGGAGGCAAAGAAATACGGCCAAAATGAAAGAACAGAACAAAACCCCAGAAAAAGAACTAAGTGAAAAGGAGATAGCCAACATATCAGATGCAAAGTTCAAAACACTGGTTATAAGGATGCTTGGGGAACTCACTGATTATGGCAAAAAAATAAAGGAAGAAATGAAGCGCAATAAAGAAAAATATACAGAAAAACAACAGTGAAGGGAAGGAAGCTGAGATTCAAGTCAATGATTTGAAACAAAAGGAAGAAATAAGCATTTATCCAGCACAGAAAGAAGAAATAAGAATGAAAAAAAAAAAAGACAAAACAAAACAAAAAACATGAGAGAGGCTTAGGAAGCTCTGGGACAACTTTAAACTACCAACATCTGAATCATAGGGGTGCTAGAAGGAGAAGAGGAAGAACAAGAAATTGAAAACTTAATTGAAAAGATAATGAAAGAAAACTTCCCAAATTTGACATAGGAAACAAAACATACAAGTCTAGGATGCACAGAGAGTCCCAGATAAGTTGGACCCAAAAAGGACCACACCAAGACACATCATAATGAAAATGCCAAATGAGAGAATAATGAGAGATAATGAGAGAATATTAAAAGCAGCAAGAGAAAAGCAGTGTTATCTACAAAGGAGTTCCCGTAATGCTATCAGCTGATTTCTCAAAAGAAACTTGACAGGCAAGAAGGGACTGGCAAGAAGTACTCAACATGACAAAAAGCAAAGACCCATAACCAAGTTTACTCTATCCAGCAAAGCTATTATTTAAAATTGAAGGGCAGGTAAAGTGCTTCCCAGGCAAGTTAAAGCTAAAGGAGTTCATCATTACCAAGGTCTTATTATGTGAAATGTTAAAGGGACTTATTTAAGAAAAAGAAGATCAAAACTATGAACATTAAAAAGACAACAAACTCACAACTATCAACAACTGAATTTAAAAAACAAAAACATACTAAGTAAACAACCAGAACAGGGACAGAATTATAGGTATGGATATCATTTGGAGGATTATCAGCTGGGAAAAGGAAGAGGGAGAAGTGGGGAATGGTGCAGAAATTAAGAAGCATAACTGGTAGGAACAAAAATAGACAGGGGATGTTAAGAACAGTGCAGGAAAAGGAGAAGAACTAAAATGCATGACCCATGGACATAAACTAAGTGGAAGGGATGCTGGAGGGAAAGGGGGTGCCAGGTATAGGTGGGCAAAGGGGGAAATTTTGGACAAGTATAATAGCATAATCAATAAAATATGCTTAAGAAAAGAATTCTCTAAACACACTTGATAGTCAATCAAACATGAGAGTAGAACAAAAGCATTTTCAGATAGTCAAAGACTCAAATTATAACTCCCAAGTACCTTTTCTTGGAGATCTACTATAGGACATGCTTTAGCAAAGTAAAGAAATAAGCCAAATGAAGAAGGCCTGGGATTCAGGAGATGTGGCGCCAGCTATGGCAGGCTGGGAAGACAAGTCCCAGGACAACGGCTCTGCGGCAGGCTGACGGCGCGACCAGCCCGGACTGGAGGAGGCTCTGGTCAGGCGGAGGGCAGGCTGGGCACATCGTAACTTTTTACTCTACGTAAACTGATAAATGTTACTTTAATAACTTTAAATTAATATTTAAATTTTTATACTGTCTTGAATTGGCTTCTCCACCCCTTAAACACATTCCTGCCCTGCCAGGTCCCCCAGCCTTGTGTTCGTACTACTGTTACAGCTCATATCACAGAACCTTATCAGCATTTGTTTATATGTCTGTCTCCACAGTTACATTGGGAGCTTTATGAAGGTCGTTCCTGTGTCATTTCATCTTGATTTTCTCAGTATACAGCAAAGTGCGTGGGTAGACAGTATGGGTTTAATTCATTAAACTAAACACTGATTAAGATAGCCGCCTGAAAGAAAAAAATCCTCCAAAAGTATATTTTGTATGGATACGTTAGCATTTCAAATCAGAGGAAGAGTTGATTTCAAATAACTAACATTTCAAGAATATTCTCTTGCAGTTAATATTAAACTATCCACAGATGAAAGGATTAATGCCCACAAAATGCATTACTTCATTCAATAAATAGCTATTAAATGTCCATTTGATGCCAGAGAATCTTCACCTTGCTGTAAACCAGGTAGTTTTCTAGAGGGCAAGAGAGGAAATGGATAGATTATAACTAAATACTGTGTATGAAATTCTGCTGTGCTGGGTAAGGGGACGGAGAGACAGTGGGGGAAAATGAGGTGCTCTCTAGCAGGAGGGGAGCAGGGCCATTCCTCCTTCACCTCCATTTGTCCCTATTCTTCCTCTGCTTCCCTCCACCCTATCAGAAAACAGGGCAGCCTTAGAAAACTCACAGTGAGATTTTAGTCAGGATCTCATTGGCTAAGTATGATTTCTGAAGTTGAGGTGGAAGAAGAGAAGGTAGAGAAGGCACCTTCACCCTCCTTCGCTGCCTTAAAGTAATAAAGCAGAACTACTTCTCTTGGACTCAGAAAAGGATTCCTTGCTCTCTCAAAGACTGCGAAGTGGGCCACTGTGAAGTCTTTGAAGAAATTAACACTTCTTCACTAGTGCAAGAGCTTTGAACTGAAAGCAAGTATCCAGGGTACCATTTCTCTTTAGCTGCTGCCATTTAGTGATGGATGGGATTTGCTTGGGATCAGTAGGAATGTGATTGCTTAGCGGAGATCAAACCTAAGGGAAACTTTAGGATGCATCTTTAAAATGTCTTTAAATTCTTAAAACATGCACAATTAATTTTTATCATGCCTACCTACCCTTCCCAAATATATAGTCATAGATTTTTATCTTGGAAAATGAAAATATCAAACCACTCAGTATTTGTTTGTAGTTTTTATGTTATCACTAAAAATACTACAAAAGGAATGCTCTATGTTTTTAGTGTTTATTAATAGAGAGTATTTTTAATTAGATATCAGGCAACTACAAACCTGTTAAGTCATCAGTCTTAGTTTTGTTCGTGAAAAATTTGAACTTCCAAAATATAAATTTTCTCAGAAATGCTAGCCAGAGCAAAGGTATTATAATCTATTTCTATAATTATATATGTTCCTATATTGGTTTACCTTTTCTTTTCTAACTTTTATAGCCAAGAAATCTAGAAAACACCTAGCAGTGATTTAAAAATAAAAGTTTGGAAATTTTATAAAAACTTTAAAAATTCTATGTCTATAATTACAATGATTAAAATTAACCTATTAACCCTAACCACCTTCACATGGTTTCTATCCCTTGCCAATGAAAGCCATACAATCTACAAATTATAGGAATACATATGCATGTTGGTTAGTTGGAAGCATGGGCACTAGTGTCAACAATCTACAGGTTTATGAGCTCTTAGATAGAAACAGTGAACTGTGTGGACATAGCCACCCTGCAGAGTAAACAGCAACCACTAAATTCCACTAGTGCTATGATTTACTGTACATAGGAGCAGGAGTAGTAGTGAACCAATGTATCATGAAAAACTTGAAATTTTCCACTGATATGAAATGCATTTGCAATGAGACATTAAATAGTTACCAACTTTTAGAGGCCTTTGAAGAGTTGATCAGGAAAAGTTCTGGTTTATAAAACCTAACTCAGCAAGGAATAGGCGAGCTGTTGTTACTGTCTCTGCGTATGTTGTCAACATTTCCCAAGGCAGGGAGTGGAGAGCTTGGTGTTCCTTGAAGCTCAGGGCTAGAAACACTGGCCAGGTGCTTTAGGAGTGGGGCAGATACAATTCAGAGGTCTCTACCTGTGACCTACGTTTCTCTCCTTACTTCTACATCAGCCTCACCACACATATACAGACCATGGACTATACTGTTAGCACAATTTCATTCAACTGAAGACAAAGTGAAAAGCAGTTTCTTTCTCCCTTCAAATATTTGGGGACCTCCTGGTCCACTGTGTGCAAAGCACTTTGCTAGGCACTATGCAAGGGTGTTGAGGCATGGTGCACTATTTGATGACAGTCATAAAAGATTTATGAATGTACTAAATAAAATCTTAGCATGGATGTGTCTAGACACAGAGTGCTGAAGTCTCTCTGGACCCCTGGAGTACCTGTAATAAAGCATGAAAGTGTTGGGGACAATATCTTTGTACACAGTGTTCCCACCCCCTACCACCAGTTTTCTCTTTGTACTCATCTGCCAAACAGAGCAAGACTACCTACCTCTTCAGTGGTCAGGAGATCTGCAGAAAGACAGGTTGAAAGATGGGAATTCCTAAATCCCACAGTAATGTTGTAAATTTATTGCACAAATCCTACATCTTCGGTCTAAACATTTTTTTATCTATTGGTCTCCTTTACAGATTTTCCCTACACTTCTCTTCAGCATCCTCAAATTTTTTATTTCAAAAGCTTTTTTCTTTCTTCCCCTTAAACTATATCAAGTAGAAATGAAAATGGAATTCTTATGTGAAAATAATTCCACTGCTGAAGAAAAGGGAATGATTCATTTTCAGATGCTGGAAATTATATTTATGCATCCCATTCTCATGTTTTCGTGAATGTGTGTATTTTGCTTGTTATTTCTTGGCTGCAATGCGGTAGAATCCCTGAAATAAAAGTTCAGTTGATATTAAATCCTGTCTACTATAGACTTTTGAACACAACCAAAGACAGATATGAGTCCAATGATGAATCCACTTTGCTGTGGTTAAGTGTATGTGTGGAGACACATACACTTGAAGCACTGAAAGCATGGATCAGACAAGCCCAAACTTGAATTCTGCATTATTGTTTACTGGTTGTATGACCCTGAGAAAGTTTCTTAGCCTCTGCAAGCCTGGGTCCTCTTCCACAGAATGGATCAGCTATTGCTGTTACTAATACAATTACTTTGGCTTCCAAACACTTTATCCTCTTGGTTATTCTCCACATGCATTCTAGACCTTGACTCTTAAAATGTGGGATTCAGAGGTGAATATAATGTTAGACCCAAGTGGCATATAGTGAGACTAAACCTTCCTTGCCCTGTATAGTACACATCTTTGAACACAGTGCAGGTTTGCATAGCATGATTGCAACCACATACATTGTTGGCTCAGTGTGATCAATATCTATAGAGCTTTTCCTTAAAAACTGCAAAGAATTCAGGTTTCTACGTGCCCAACCCTAACTCCTGTCCATAAAGTATAACTAAATTAACTAAAAAAACAAAAAACAAAAAAATAACAAACAGGAACTTATGCTTATCTCAGTTAAATTCCATGCCATTTGAAAAACAAGGGAGCTGTTTCTCACCCATCACATGGCCCAGCTATACCAGTTGTCTGGTTTGCTGGTCCCTGCAAAGCAGAAAAAAATGGTGGCAGCCTCAGGTAGACTGGGATAGGGAAATGGAAAGTGTGCCAGCAAGCCCCCGTGAGTCGTGTCATTTCAGAGCATAAGAAATAGAGACACAACTCTTGGCTAGTGAAAATTATCTTGTTAGAATCTATCAGTAGTTCTATTTCTTCACTTCCAGCTCACACTCCTCTCTCTTTTCTACTTTCCACAGGACACTGGGAGTTCTAAGAATCAGAACTCCAAGTCAAGTAGACTGGCGGGAGAAACATACTTTTGTCATGTATCTACTCTGTGAACCAGACTGAGCTTCTAAGCCTCCCTGAGCCTCCATTCACTTTGTTCTAAAACAAGGATAGAAACACCTCGTTTATCTGGTTGTGAGAACTGAGTGAGGTAAATTTGCTACAACACCTGGCACAGGACACATAGCAGAGAGTGCACCACGTGCAACCCATCAAAGGACAGCCTTTGAGAAATCATGCACCCCACCCTCCCCAGGACAGTTCAAGCTCCTTAGCAAGGCATGAGACCTTTTTTGACATGGCTTTGCTCCCCTTTTCCCTCTACTCTTCAACGCAGCCTGCACTCTAGCTGTACTGACTCACCTGTAGTTTCTTGAGTATACCTTGATCTTTCATACTTGAATGCCATAGTTATACCATTCTCTCTGGAAGATTAACCCCCATCCAGTCCAATTAGAAAACTTCCACACATCCACAAGATCTCCACAGGTAACAGCTCCACTGGGAAGCATGTGTTGGGAGGCAGTGCTTTATGGTCCTCTTACATTTCTGCACACACACCTTGCAAGAGAGGAGCCAGCTGCACTTTGCTCTGGACTGTGTCTTCAAGGGTGTTGGCATAGTGAATAGCCATGGGATACAGAAGTAGTGCCCTCTCCAGACCAAAGGGCAGGCATACTTAGGACCCATTATAAAAGATTTAGGTTCCTTAAGCTTAGGGTTCCTTTTCTGTACCACAACCTGCTGTACACACAGTTGACATCCAGCCCTCACTGTGCTGCGCTGTGGGATTTCAGGCATAGGGAACTGATGAAAAACTCTCTGACACAGGAGTTTTGTGTTTTCCATAAAATAGTGGTAGGCTAACTTGTTAAGCATGCAAGCAGGATAAAGCTGGGACTCTTCATACTTCTTGGGGACACACAACCTCCCTTTCCATTTCATCCCACTGTAGAAGTATAAATTGCCCCTTCAGTTTGGTTCTCAATTTGTCATGAACATAATTGTCTTATAACTCGACTTGTAACAAGGCCTGGAACACACTGAATGCTCAGTACTTTGTTGAATGAGTGAACCTATCAGCCCTCAGCAGTTCCTCTAAGACTCTCCCCTTTGCTGACATCTATTCAAAAGGATGCCCAGTGCCCTTTTCCTCAGTTCTAAATGTCTTATGCTCAGTTCTACAAATCCTTGAGCACTTCCCCTTTCCTGCCCCAGAATGGCCCCTTCAGTTCTGGTACTTGATGAGTTTCTTCCTGGCTCCTGTCCTTGATTCTATTCTTTTCTCTTGGAAATTATGCACTAATAACAATCTTCACTTGAGGAGTTCCCAGGACCTCTCTTCTTAGTATGCACCTTCTGAGACAACTAGCAGGAGTGGAAAAAATTTACATTCTATCATACAGTATTAGTCATGCATTGTGAATTCAGATAAATATGTCCTTTATATTTACATGTAAATGCAGATAAATATGTTCTCTGTGATTTTTATTCTATTTTATTATTTTTAAAGATTTTATTTATTATTTTTAGAGAAAGAGGGGAAGGGACAGAGGAAGAGAGAGAGAGAAACATCAATGTATGTTTGCCTTTCACTAGCCTCCAGCTACTGATCTGGCTGGAGACCTGGCTTGCAACCTAGTTAAGCTGCCCTGGCTGGGAATTGAACCAGTGACCTTTAGGTTCAAAAGCTGGTGCCTTATCCACTGTGCCACCAGCCAGGGTCCTCTGTGATTTTCATTCAAGCTTGTGATAATAAATATAGAATAGACAAGGTCAATTCCCAGTATAAGACTTTACACTATTCTACCAGAGAACTTTCTCCCAGTTGCTTTCCATTCATTTAATTAGTATTTCAATATAGTGATTCATTATTTCTTCAGCCAACAAATTTCAATTCAGTTCCTCTTCATTGCAAGGCAGTGTCCTTACTCTGAGGAACACAAAGACAAATCAGATATGATTTGTGCCCTCGAAATGGAAGTGGTAAAATATGCATGTTATGTACCACAAAAATACAGTAAGACTTCAGACAAAATGACATCTGTGCTGCCCCCGAAAATATAGATAATATGGTCTTAATTACAGTGTGGGGTTGGTGGTAAAAGGTATGGAAAGTATTGTACGTTTAGGGAAGAGCTCCTGCAAAGGCTCAGAGTTAAGACAATTCAAGTGCCATTAAGCTATCACCTTGGATGGTTCGCTTTGGCCTGACTGTTGAATACATACAGAAAAAGACTGATTAATCATTTCCAGATTAAGGAGCCATTAGGATGAAGGAATTCATTGTTTAATGAATGCTGGGACATTTTACAGGCAATTGAAAGGGCAGTGAAGGTTTTTGATCAAAAGAAAAATTTGATCACAGACAAATTAACCTGATAGTAACAATAAAAACAAACTGGTGCATGGAATGATTGCAAGATTTGGGGGATGTCTTTTGAGAGCCTATTCTAATGTAAGGCTTAGGTGAGAGGTACTGAGAGCTGGAACATGGGCAATGGCAGGAGACACTGAATGGAGAAAAGATTTTAAAAGGTTTCAAAGAAAACCTTGGCAACATAGAGCTCTTGAATACAAGTGAGGAGATGCTTGCACTCAAATGTTATTTTGCATAATTCTTTTAACATCCAACCAATAGTTCTTCTGTGCTCAGGTCTCTTCTTGGGGGAAAAAAAAAAAAAAAGAAGAAGAAGAAGAAGCCCTGACTGGTGGCACAGTGGATAAGGCACCGGCCTTCGAACTCAAAGGTTGCTGGTTTGATTCCCCAGCCAGGGCATGTAACCAGGTTGCAAGCCAGGTCTCCAGATCAGTAGCTGTAGGCAGGTGAAAGGCAACCAACCGTACATTAATGTTGTTATCCCTCTCTGCCTCTCTCCCTACCCCTCTCTCTAAAAATAATAAAATCTTAAAAAAAAAAAAAAAAGTTGGGTGGGGAAGGGGACAGAGGGGAGTAAAAAGGGGATGGATGTAATATGACAACAATAAAATTTTTTTAAAAATGTGTTTTGCTTTTTCCATTTTCCTTGACCTACCATGATCTATGTATTCTTAGCTTCTGCCTTATTATCATCACTGCATTTCCTATGAAATTACAATCCACTTTTTAAAAACTGATAAAATAACACATAATATAAATGAACTCTTAACAATTTTTAACGTATAGCACAGTATTGTTAACTATAGCCACATATTGTACAACAGACTTGTAGAGCTTTTTTCATCTTGCAAACTGAAACTCCATACCCCAGAACCACAATTCCCTATTTTTCTCTCCCTCCAGCCCCTGGGCAACTACCATTCTACTTTCTGTTTCTATGAGCTTGACTACTTTAGATAGATATCTTATATTGGTAGAATCATGCATTATTTGTCTTTTTGTGATTGACTTCTTTCACTTGACATAAAGGTCCTCAAATTTCTTTTATTGTTGTAGCATACAACAGCACTTCACTCTCTTCTAGGAACAAATTATATATATATATATATATATATATATATATATATATATATATATATGTAATATCCCCCCAAATGGAATTATCTTCTGGAGGGGGGATCCCTTGTAGTACAGGCTTCCCCCATTATATGAGTGTTCTAGGAACCCATCTGTATCAGTGTACCGGCTGGTGATGGTGTGAGAGGCTACATTTGGCTTCAGTTAAAATTTTTTTTTTAAGATTTTATTTATTATTTTAGAGAGAAAGGAAAGGAGAGAGGCTGAAAGGGAGAGAATTATCAATGTGTGGTTGCCTTTCACCTGCCTCCAGCTACAGACCTGGCTGGAGACCTGGCTTGCAACCTGGTGATGTGCTCTGGCTGGGAATTGATAAATTTTTTTAAAAGATTCTTTCATTGTGTTTGCCCATTTCATGATGGGTGATTTACAAGCCCACCTGCCAACATCATGCTGAGTGTTCAACAGTTTTTGACCAAAAACTGCATGATCCCTGTGCCCTACCCTTTCTAGTCACCTGATCTTGCCTCAAGCAACTTTCCTTTCTTTCTCCGGATGAAAAAGTCCTCAAAGGAAAATGTTCTGCCAGAGGTGAAACAAAAAACAGCAGAAGCATAAAAAGGCATCCAAGTTGACAAGTTCAAAAACTGTTTGGAGCAGTGGAAAAAACATCTTGATAGGTGTATCGCATCAAATAAATAGTACTTTGAAGGTGACTGAAATTTAAACATGTAAGAATAGCACAATTTTAAAATAAATTTGTTTTTTGACATGTATAATATATTCACATTCATCTGTTGATGAACGTTTAGGTTGTTTCCACTATTTGGCTCTCATAAATAATGCTGTAATTAACATGGACTTGCACATCTCTTTAAGCTTCTATTTTTCAATTCTTTGGTATATCTATCCAGAATTGAGATTATAGTTCTATTTTTAATTTTTGAGGAACCTCCATACTTCCATAGCAGCTGCACTATTTTACAATCCCATGAAGAATGACCACCCACTTTTAAAATACTCAATTTTATACCCTCACCAGTATGACTCAGTTAGTTGGGTGTCATCCAGCAAAGCGAAAGGTCACCAGTTTGATTCGTGATCAGAGCACATGCCTGGGTTTCAGGTCCAGTCCCTGGTTGGGACAACTGATTGATGTTTCTCTTTCACATGATGTTTGCCTCCCACTCTTTCTCCCACCCTTCCCCTTTCCCTAAAAATAAATAAAACAAACCAAAATAAATTCCAGGACATTTCTAATGGCAATATTCTGAAAGCTCATCAATGAGTAATTTCTGGAATCATGTGAAGATCACACATAGCTTGTGATCCTTATCCAGGGTCTTGCCTTCTAACCAATATAGTAGAATTTCAATAAATAATCGTTAAATGAAAAAATTAAACACCTCTAGACTTTCACTGCATTTTCTCATTCTCTCTATATATAATTGGTCCTATTATTCTATAGAACCAGAAAATGTTTAGAGGGCAGACGGTTTGGAGCTCAGTTGGTATAGGTGTATCATTTGAAGGGTAAAATTATGTGACACCTGTGCCCCCACCTCAGAGTTGGACCAGAAGACTTGTATTAACAAAACTCAATTCCATTTTTAAACCTACCTTCAAATTTCAGTGGTTTTTTTTTAAAGCTGCATAGGCTCTATTCTTTTTTAGCCTGAAAAATAATTGTCCTTTAGCATATAAAAGCCAAGTAGGGCTCACTTAGTAGTTGCTTATCTCAATGAAATTTATCCTTCAAGGGGGCAAGTTTGGGAGGTTCAACACCGAGGCACTTCTCAGTTTAGGAACTATTCCAAGAAGGCATTAGAGTTTCCATCAGCGTAATTACCAAATTAATCGGATTTGACTCTTAAAAACTTGAATATTTCAAAATTAAGCCAACTCTGAAAGGACAAAGATTTGTCACTACTTACTGAATATTTACTGAATATTGATAATAATGGCCATTGTTTATAGAGCTATGCACCAGGTACTTTCCATGCATTACATTATATCACAGCAGCTATTGGTATTATATTTAGTCCCATGAAAAAAGATGACTTTTGAGAGTGTGACTTGTCTATGTCACACTGAAATTGGAACCCTAGTCTGTCAGTCACCAAAAACCATGCTCTTAACAACTGCAGTAGTTGCCTAACTATATGCAAGGAACTGCTGGAATGGGGGGGTGGGGTTTGAAAACTGAGAAACAAGATCTGACGTAGCTTATGCTGCTAGTACATCATATAAGGGAAAGCATTATACTTGAAAGAAAATGTAACTGTCCAAGAAGACAGTTACAAATGTACTGTGTTATTTAAAGAAGTAGGCCATAAATTCTGAAGCCAACAGGAACAGGTATTTAAGGGGGAAAAAAGGAAGGAAAGAAAAAAAAAAAAAGAAGTTTACATTATTTAAAGGACAAAACATGAATTCTATTTTCCAGTTACCACATACTAATGAGTGATCTTGGGTATACTTCGAGTTTTATATGATATGGTATAATAACATTATCAGAGTAAGGGTGTTGCTGCTCAATATGGGACAGTAAACATATTAGAAAAGTTTGATAGGAATGTTTAATGACATTACATTATATAATATTATATCATCATATATATTATATTAGTTATTCCATATTAGATGAAATGCAGTTTTCTGCCCCGGTTCAACTCAGGTCCAAAGCCATCTTATAAGAATCAAGGTCCTTTATGATTAATTGAAATATTAAAGAAAAGACAAAGTAGCAGTTAAAAAAGTTTTTCCCCCTTGCTTTTAGCTTACCTCTCCCCTCTCCTCCCCCAGCCTTTATTCTTCTGATTTAGTCAAGAAAGAGAGCACAGGAGCATCTTATTAGCAATTCTTATCCAGGATGTATGAGCACTTTGGGTCAATTAAAGGGAACTGGGAGGAGAGGGAGTCAAGGAGAAGAACGGCACATAATTTTTTTAAACCTAGTTTAGTGGCACACAGGGATATTTTGTGTAAAGTTTGATTTATCAGATCATTAAAGCATTTTTTAAATGTTTAATTTTATTACCATTAAACATGTTCCCTTTCCACGAACCTTTATTCTGATGCTTAAAAACAGTTCAAATTCATGTAAATTTTAAGTAAGGTTTGGAAGGCAATATAGCCAAGGGTTTTACTGCCTTTCATGCAGTTAAGTAGAAGTTGTCAGGCAGACTGATCCTTATTCTAGTCAAGCTTCCAGCGAGGGTAGTGCTGCCCTCCCAGCAGATGTTCTAAAACTGCTGTCCGCCCCCCCGCCCCCCCGCCCGCCCCCGCCGCTTTTTTTCCATAAAGAGGATTTTGGGAACATGCTAAAGACAATGTGTCGATGTCTTAGCGACAAAAGCTGGCTTTCTGTCAGCACTTTTCATTAAGGTGGGCTTTTAACCTGGCCTGTACCCTCATCATGTGCCATAGATTTAGTTTGGGATTAGCAAATGCTCATCCACGTGTAACGCTACCATCCGCACTCATTTAGCCATCTAAATACGTTTTTTTAAGTGCACCTTTTAACTCCTTTTGCTGTGCTTAAGCAATGTGAACAAGTTCACAACACTTGTCTTTCCTAGTCATTTCAATTTCCAACCAGGTAGTCTATCAAAGCCTAGTCCCCTAGAGCAGGCTCAGAGAAATCGAAAAATCTCCGGATCTCGCCTCAATTCTTAGGACAGGGCCTTCGGTGTACACGGTTCTCACGACTCACAGAACTCGACTAACTTGAGAGGGATGATAAAAACATCTCCCCTAAAGGTACTTGTTCATTTCAGGGCTCTTCGCCTTTGTTTTTAAGCAGTGCTACCGCGGACGAGGGCAGCAAGGATAAGAACTGTCCCCAAACGTGGGGCTTATCACCCGGAGATGCCTCCAGTCGCGCTGACAAATCTCCGAAGTGGGAAATAGTTTCCCTTCGCCGGGCCTCCGCGTGTGAGAGGAGGGGGATGGGCAGGGGCCCTCAGGGGAGAAGTCTGCGGCCTTTCCACGTCTCTCAACACCATCCCTCCCCCATCTCGTCCCCTCCTTCCCCGAATTCTAAACAAGCCGGCGGTAGAGGGGCCCCGGGGGCAGGCTGGCCGGGAGGCTGGGCCACAAAGGCTCTGTCCTCGACGGTGGCGAGGAGGCGGAGGGGGCGGGGACGCAGGCCGCAGACCCGCAGTCGGAGCTTGACCCCCAGGTGCATTGTCCGGCGTGGCCCGCCCCCTGCCCCCTTTCCCTCACCCCAGGTTCGCGACCCGGCCGCCACTGGGCCCCCTCCCAGCGTCTCCCTCCGCCGGCCGCGCAGACCTCGCGGTGTCCAGACCAGGGGCCAGATGTAGAAAGTAGTCCCCAGGCCGGCAACAGTGGTGCTGTCCACTCCGCCGCCCCCGCCTCCTCCAGCCGCCACCTCACTCCGCCCCCACGCCGGACTCTCGGGTCCCCCGCCTCCTGCGAGCGGGTGTCCGTGCGCCGGCCTCGCCGCCACCGCAGAGAGACGAGGGCCAGCCGCGCCGCTCCGCGCCACGCCGGTACCCGCGCGGGGAGGCCAGGCTCTGCGTCCCGCCGCTGCGCAGGGAGCTCGGAGGCGGCGGCCCGGAGGCGGACAGCGCTGCGGAGCGGCCGGGGAGCATGCCCGCGCAGCCCCGCTGAATGGCGCCTGCTCCGCGAACCCCCGCCCGGCCGCGGCCGCCAGGGATGCTGCTGCTCCGCGCGCTCCTGCTGCTCCTCGGCTCAGGTCCAGGTGGGCGCGCTTTCTTCTGCGCTTCTGCGCCTATGGGGCGTGAGACGGCGCGAGTGGGCTGGGGAGAGGTAACGCGGGTGCGGGGAGGGGGCGGCGCGGTCCCCCGCAGTGGCGCTGACCACTGGCCCCTGCCTCCTTCCTGCGGTCCGTCGGGAGCCGCTGCTGGGGGGCCGCGGGAGCCTCACCCAGCGCACGCTTCTCCCCGCTGCGCTCCCCCGGCCACGAGCTGCGGGGTCGCGGTGTCCGCGGTCCCCTCTCGTCCCTTCTGCCTCACGCCATTGTCCGCGCTTCGGCTGCGTCCCGGCGCAGCCAGCCGGGGCCCCCGCGCAGCCCGCCTGCCCGGCCGCCACGGCCGCACGTGGCTTTATTTATATTGTTTCCTGAATGGCAGACTCTCCACACAGGGGGCGCCGGGGTTCCGCGCGGCTTTCCGGGTTTGCAGTGGGGACTCCCCGACGTTTCAGGGTCCTGGAGAGAGAGTAGGTGAACCCAGCGCCCAGGTCAGCACCCTAGTGCCCCCACCCTCTGGGTCGGCGTGGAACGAGGGGGAGATGGGAGAGTTGAAATTGGAAAGAGAATCTGGTTGGAAGTTGCATGGCCGATTTGTGTTATCGAGTGGATAAAAATACCCGAACCTGTGAAGGAAGGCATCTAAATAGGACTTACTTCTCGCAGCTAGGTATTTTGGGGCAGGGCCTGAGGTATATATACGAATCTGAAGAATCTTCCAAATTCCAGGTTAACCATGCGCAAACTTGGATGAACTTTTTTCTTTTGCCTCTGTTGGTTTATCCTCAAAGAGATAAAAGTGTAAAGTGGATGTAGGGGTTGGGGGTGGGAGAGGTGTTCAGGCGTAAGACTTGTTTTATTTACAGGTTACAAACCCCCTTTTTGCTTTTTTTCCTGGAGGAGTTAGTTTCTGTTAGCATGAGAAAAGGATCAAAGTTAGATTTGACTCGGAAACACAATGGGCGCCTTCCGGAGTGGCCCTCACAGCGCGGTGGGGGCGGGCGGGGGGGCGCCTCTTAGGGTCGCTTGTGTTGCTCTGGGCACACATTAGAAGTCCTCAGCATGGGCGTGGAGCATGACTGCTGTGTGAAGTTACCGAGACTAGTCCGGGGATTTGTAATCATGGATTCAAAACAATTAGAAGGAAGATGAAACGTTCCCTCCAAACCTCTAATGCTCTACTCTACCCCAATCAATATGCAAGACTTTAGCTGGCCTTTGCGCTAAGTGCAAGAAGTGACAGGGTATTATGTGGCCAACGGATCCAGGAGGGGGCCTGGGGGCCATGTGTATACTTAGGATAAAGTCTTTCCTCTGCTCCGATTAAAAAAAAAAAAAAAGTGTACCGGTTGATTAAGCAATCTCCTATCCCTATTAGACAGTAAGGACCAATTAGTCACACATTTTTTTCCAACAGTTGGCAGTTCTAAAAAAAAAAAGGAAAAATAAAAGTTTCCTAATCCGATCACCCACTGAATACAAGCAGGAAGAGTTACCAACTTTTCACAGTCAACTGTTTGTCCTTTAAATATCTACCTGACAACGCAGGAATTAAGTAGATGGGTCTTTTTCCAGAAGAGGAGACAGGGAGTCCTTGCTATAAAAGGGCAGATGTAAAAATGCAAACTTGTAATTTGTCACAAAAGATAAACGTTCTTCTCAAAGGAGTAGGTGCCAGGGTTCCAGAAACACTTCAAGGGACAAGGAAATAAACTTGCTTGTTCACAGAGTTGGAGTTTTGCTAATGATTTCTTGTAAAATTAGACTTTTACGACTTACTCTGTTCAAGATCTTTTTGACAAGCTTGTAAAAGTAGCAAACGGCTTGTGCTCATGAGTTCTCCTGATGATTTTGAAACTCTAGCAAGAAACTTGAGAACAGAATTCTTACAAGGCATAGAAGTTACTGAAATCTTCCCTATGCTTTTAGCACAGAGGTAAAAGGTGCTATTTCTGATTTGTTGGAAAGGTTTGCGGAAACTTAGATTGGGTTCTTAAGGTGCTTGTAAGTTAACTAATATGGTTTATTAAACTCTGTCTTATTACATCCTGAATATATGTATTTTACAATTATGTGTTAAAATGATTTTATACCTGTAATTCTATAAATTCCCCTTTTTCCTTATAGGAGTGTGGTGCTTTAGCGAACTGTTTTTTATAAAAGAACCACAGGATGTAACTGTCACAAGAAAGGACCCAGTCTTGTTAGATTGCCAGGCTCATGGAGAAATTCCTATTAAGGTCACATGGTTGAAAAATGGAGCAAAAGTGTCTGAAAGTAAACGGATCCAGGTTCTGTCTAACGGCTCTTTACACATCAGTGAGGTGGAAGGCAAGCGTGGAGAGCAGTCTGATGAAGGATTTTATCAGTGCTTGGCCATGAACAAATACGGAGCCATTCTTAGTCAAAAAGCTCATCTTACCTTATCAAGTAAGTGGTTAAGTTCTTGATTGTTTTATATTTTTCATTGCTACATTCTGGTGGTTTCTTGACTCATTTTATATGCTAACCCTAAAATCATACATACATTAAGAATTTTCCTGGAGATACTAGTTGATGGCAAAAAATTTTTTTTGAATTAAAAAGGCAAAATTTAAAAAAAATTAAAAACCTAAAGATAAAATGTAAAAATGAAATGAGTGCTTGAGAACAAAAGTCAAATTAGGTTTAGAACAACAAAACCTGTAGAGGTAGCTTTTATATAAATGTAAGTGTTGCACATTATGGGAAGAGTTGAGTGCAAAAATTTGGCCAATACAAAAACAGAAAAAAATTTATCTTTTGTAAATGTAATTACATTTTTAAAATTACAAGCAAATCTTTCTTTGTAAATGACCCTTAAGTGCTAAATCTTTCTTATAGCCCAACCTTCCATTTTTCTGACTGCTTTAAGATCACCCATGTTGCTTTTAATTGTAAGAGAGGGCACTGGTCAGTAACTCTCAGGCCTTTGA
Organism: Noctilio leporinus; assembly: GCA_004026585.1. NCBI lineage: Eukaryota > Metazoa > Chordata > Mammalia > Chiroptera > Noctilionidae > Noctilio > Noctilio leporinus. Next base: position 72,330 of record PVIW01001179.1, read on the forward strand.
AGTATTTCCTAGTCTTTTCCTGCTGAGAAAGAAAGAGATTAAGGTCATTTCTATATTATACCTAATGGACCTATACCAGATCTACCTCCATTTTTCTAATTGTCATAAGTTTTGCTTCTAATGATTTTCTTTGTAACAACCACATCACCTCAACCTTTTGTTAAGGTAATCCATTGCTTGGTGGTTCACCTAATGACTGCTAAGCATAAAGATAGGCCTAGGATAGGTAGATTACTCCTTGTTCCCATTAAGGTGACCTAACACTGCAGGGAAGCACTCAACATTTTAATAGACAATTTAAATCTTAAAAACAAGCAAATACACATACACAAAACCTTAAACATAGTTTTACAGGCATCCTAGTTGCATGCTTTGCTGATCCACCGAAAGTAGATTTTGCACTGTACCTACAGTTGGTCTTTTACAAGATGAACAATAGGAAGAGGGAGCTATTGATATATAGGCATATTCTTTGGGAAGTACTTTCTTCAAAGTCTACACACAGCTGAAATCCAGGAAGCAATTGGCAGAGGATTCCTAGGTGAATCTGTTTTAACATTCTATGGCCATATTTATGTTACCTTCATATTAGTGATTTATTTTATTTGTACAATAATGACCAATTGTAGAAAATAAATCGCAAAGATATTTTTATATTGAATATGTCAGAAAAGTAGAAATTTCCACTTCTAGCCCTAGCTGCACAAGAATAATGTAAACCTGAGAGAATTTCTGGTAAACTTTCTTGCTGTAATCATTGACCAGTAATTATTTTTATTGCTGCTGAACAATGGTTTTTCTATGAAATACTGTTTACAGGAGAGTATGCTTTTTATGTTATGTTCCATTCATTTAATTTTTGTCTGATATAGATGGTTTTAGAGAGTTGTAATTTACCTACTTTTTTGAGTTTGAGGAATCTGATGTTTCCCCCGCCAGAATCTGTAACCGAGTATTACCTTGCTAGGGAGAAGGGCAAGATGGAATGGTGGAGGTGGGGGTGGAGGGGCCTTAAAAGATGAAGCATTTGTTATGACCACAAGTTCTTTCCAGGACCTCCTTGGAAGCCTGACAGAATCCAGGGGTACCCAGAAATACTTTGGAAACACACAGAGCTTTCAAATTTCATAGCCTGAACAGTGCAACATATGTTAGTAACAGGGAAGCAAATGTTAGTATGGACTTTTTGAGTATCTTTAGATTTTTGTATCTTTATAAAATTATTAATAAATATTTAATTAGATGTGAATCATTTTGAAGGTTTCTATGAAGTAGTTTTCATATTATAAGTATCAAAAGCTTTCCAGTGAGATTATGTGGAACATTGCTGTGCTATTAAATATCAACTATAGTCAGCTTTAGGGATCACACTTTTCATATGCATACATTTTATTTAACTGATGAGGTGTTTTGCTAAGAAATTGCATTCAGTGTTAATAGATTTAAAATAAATGCATAGTGGGTTTAAATTTTTCTCTAAAAAATATGAGATTTCTTAGAGATTCTGAACTCAAAAACTTAGTTCTTATATCTGAGGAGCGCTGTTTAAGTGATGTGGCCTCATATGACTTTATCCTGTGTTCAGGGTAAAGATATAATACATATTAAAGAGAAAGAGAATAGGCATTAAGTGGACATTCTGGGGTTTTTTTTCTCTCCTGTTTTTGGAAGCTAGTTCTCTCCTAGTTATTGATAGCAGCAGGGTGCAAGTATGTTCTTTTTATTTTCTGGTCAAAAATGTGTCAGCAAATGTATCTTTTGATTCAGAAGTGTAATAATATAGCACCTAAAAATCTAAAACTTTAATCTGGATAAGTTTTAGGTTTTTAACAGGCAGGCAATCAAGTCTTGGTTTCTAAACTTAGGAACTAGAAGCTAAAAGTTGCACTCTAGGCAAGAATTCCATTATTCATGTGTAAATTAGGAATTCACAGGGTTAAAAGGTTAGAAACTGGCCAGGATGAGGTTTACCCTTGTGATAAAGAGCAGATGACCCTCATTCATTGGCCGAAGCTTTCATGTAGCTCTTCTGCAAAGTTAGTTATTGCCACGAATTGTTCTTGAGGAATGCAGAAATTCAAATGTGAACAGGCCTTTCCTTAAGTGTCACTGTGCAGCCTTATCTCCCAAGCACATCAGAGCCTGCTTCAGGGGCAGGGTTCCTCCCCAAAGGCCTGGAGGCTTTACTTTCCTGTTGTTCATCCAAGCACAAAAGAATTTGTCCAACTTAGTTTTTCTAAGGCATCCCATTTTTAAAGGAAACTATAGGGTTAAAGTAATATTTAGTTTTTTAAACAGGTAATCCTTTTTATTGATTGCCATTGTAGCTGTTTTACGTTTTCGTGTACTTGGAATAGAAAGGAGAGTGATGCAGGAGCCCCTTTTCTAGTGCTGTACAATAGTAAGAAAAGAAAATTAAACTTTCCTATAAATTTCAGTATTTTAAACTTTTTGCAACTCGAATATTCACTTTCATGGGTGCTGAGTTTTTGCTGTGTAAATAAGGTAAATACTTTAGGAGTAAGAAACCTATGGACATCTTGACGTTTCTTACATTCTTAACGTTGAAATAAGTAAGATAAATTCCATAGGAAAGCATTAGTGTGGTAAAATGGTCTCGTATTTCAACAAGTTTAAATTAAGATAAGAGACACTGGAGAGAAGTGAAGGAGGTGGGTTGTGTTCTGTGATGTGTAAAGGACTAGCTGTAAGCTAGTGATTGAACAGGAAGCTAGTTGTTTATTTCCTTTCCATAAAAGGTGGAAGTTGAAGTCTCAGGGTAGAGGGAAAGAGAACATAAAGCTGACTTATTCTTCATGGGTTTTCCAGTACTGTTCACTTGGGTGAAAAATAATTTTTTAAGTGAGCATTTGTAGCTGGAAGATCATAGGAATTGTTACTTTATGATGGATTTTATTAAAATATTTGGATCAGTTCTGGCATTCATAAAGTTGTTTGGGGGGGTCATTTCTATAACTTAAGAGTAATATGTAAATTATAGCCCAAAGTTGATCTTGAAATTAAAATACAGTGAAAACATTCAGAGTCATGCTAAAAAGAAAAAGAGAGGGTAATATACATGGAAAAGAAAGATATAAACTCTGACTGACGGCTTATATTTTGGGTTTTATTAATGATCCTGGACCCAAGATTTTGTTTTACTATCACTTTTATTGAGATTGGTAGATGCTGTAAAGGACCAAGTCTAAGCTGTGTGCATGCTAACTTCAAATCATGCTGTTAATAGTTACCTTCCCTAATTCCAGAGTGCTAATACAAAAGCAAAAGTCATTTGATTTTGGAAAAATAAGACAGACGGAGATATTTAGAGAGATCGATCTGGCAACACTGTAGGAAGGTTCAGATGATGCTTTCTGGTCTCCAAGAAAAATGATCTTTAAAGAGCGGGGGGAATGGTTCAAAAGCACATCTTTAACTGAAAAAGGGACCACCTTAAAATTGCATAAGTTAACTCAGGGAAGTAAAGCACTTGCGGTCCCACAGTCTTTCTTACAATGACACTTGGTCCTTAGAGTCTGTCTACTTAAAAGGTTTATCAGGTACCTGATAATTGCTGGGTAATGGAACCAGTTTTTCCCACTTTGCATTTGACTATAGTGAGGATCATTTCCCATCCTCAGAAATGTGTAACACTATCTCACTGTTTTTCACAGTTGTTGGAAATTTTACTTTTTAAGGAAGCAGGACCCACTGAGTAGTAAAATTATAATTTGTTTCAAGATGTATATAAATCTGTTTGTTTACTTTGCTTCTGCCCAGCTTCTTCACGGAATTTTGGAAGGGCATTTGGTATGTCCCTCCCTTGTCAACTATCTCTGATTATTCTGGAGAAAGGGCCTCACTCAGAGCAGCTGTTTGACCACGGATTTGTGGGCCCAAGGATTTGTTGTCATTGCTCCTGAATTTAACAGCTGAGCCTATTGAAGAAGTCCAGAGCAATTTAGAAGAATGGAAAAAAAAATCTTTTAAGCAGTTTTATGTTGAAGGCATTTTTAAGTTAATAAGTAAATGCATTTAAGGTTACTTTTTAAAAAACCCTAATATTCTTTACTACAGTTTCGAGAGATTTATTTGTCATAGGTGTAGTCACTCAATTGGGATTGATTACTTTCAGCTTTTAAATCAGCAATGAATATTAATATGAAAAATAATGTTAAGTGAGGCATTTTGTTGAGGTTCAAGAAGACACACTTGTGATTATTGAAGCAATATTGGCAGCATGGTAATCTGCATAGAAAAAGCTCACAGTTGAGCTGACACTGGTGATGTGCAAAAAAGGTAAAAATGTACCAAATTACCTTCAGTGGCTGTAACTCTGGAGCCAAGTGAGCTGCTTGCTGTAGGGATATGTATTGCAGAGGATAAAGGCATCATCCTCACAAAGGTCTCTGACACTAATCTGACAAATACTTTCCTGACTTACATACCTTGTTTCTTTTCTTTTTTTTTTTTAAACCTCTGGTTCTCAGAAACTGCTTTCAATGAGCTTTAAAAGTCAAATTCTTATAGACTGAACAGAAGGCATGAATTTAAAATTAAAAAAAAATTTTTTTCCAGTTTCTGGAGGGTTCACCCTTTTCGTGTGTTTATATATCTGTATATATTTTATTAGTTACTTTATAATGGCTAGGCTAATCAAGCGACTGTTGCAGAATGCCATCATTGTTCAGGGTTCTGGTTTCAAGCTTATGTCCTCACTGGGCTTAGTTCTTTAGATTGATGAAAAGCAAATTTTCTCTTAAAATTTTACTTTATGAAACTACAGTAATTCCTGTTTAGGAATTACAGTGTGAGGTTTTTTTGGTGGTTGTTTGTTTGTTAACGATGCTGCTTTATATTGACTACTTTCAATCAGTTTTATATTATTTTGGAAAGGCCCTAATTCTAATGGCCTTTTTAATCGTTTTGTAGTCTTTTTAGTACTACTAAAAAATCTTCAACTCCACCAATATTTACCCCCCCCAATAATAATAAACTAAAGGAAAGAAAGGAAAATGAAAAAGATATTTCTTGTGGATTACATATCTCAGGGTTTCTCTTGGTGCAGTTGGCGTTTGGGGATAGGTAATCTTCATTGTGGAGGCTGTCAGTGTAGTGTAGAATGTGCAGCAGCACTCCTGCCTGGCCTCTACACACCAGATGCGTCCACACAGTTGTGACAACCAAAAAAATGTGTTTTGGAGGCAAAGTCACCCCCTCATTGAGAACCACTAATATTTTTGAAAATAGTAGAGAACTTCTTTCCAAGTCATGCTGGGCCATTGGCTATTTTAACAGTTTCTGTCTTACGCTTGATAATTTACCTCTTTCTTTCTTTTTTCTTTCTTGGTGTGTGTGTGTGTATGTGTTAACACTGCTAAATGTATTGATTAGAGAACTGTTTATTATTTTTAAGTATTGCCAAGGAAGCTGGATTTTAAAAAATGTGTTTGGGCCATTGTCTAAGTTGGAGTGATAGTGTGTCTTCATCCCTTTTTCACACACACATTACATTGAAAATGATTAAGAGTTTACTTTTCTATAGGTCTGTTCATTTTGATTTCAGTATTTCAGATCTTTTTCAGGGGATAGCTAGTGAAAGAGTAAATGCAAATTTTGTTTAACCCTGTTTATGCAATGCCTTTTATTTTGTTACTGTGTGGACACCATAGTTGAAAAAAGAGGAGAAAGCTCCATGTGTGGTAAATGTTAAAGAACACCTATTGTGATGCTTTGCATGGAGAGAAGGAAACTGTATGTGATTAACAGCCCAGAGAATAACATTTGCTGTGTGGTAGGTGGTTTGTTGGGTGAATGGTTAACAGGGATCTTTTCAGCTAATTCAATGGTACCATAGACTTACTTTGGGCAGAGGCAATTTAACTTCCTACAGATAATATTGTAAAGATGGTAGCAGCTTGAGAGGGCATCAAGGGGTGAATAAAGGGGAAATAATTAGACACTAAAGTATGTTAATTAGCATATATAAAGTTGCAGGCAAATTTTGAGTGGTTGTGATTAAAATATTGTTTAATTACTTATTAGTAGTGGGCAGGGATTTCAAAGTCTTCGTCTTTCCCAAGGTACTACTCTTTATATGTGCTTCTGTTTTGGTTAGCTATTTATGCTAGTAGAAGTTATGATTGTTGCTACCTGTAGTTGGTCACCTATAAAGGCCAGTAGCCACTGGTGGACCTATTTGGCAAGTTGAGATGGATGAGGGAAGAAGCAGAATCTTTTAATAAGTGGCTCTAATGCTGAGCAAGCCTGGCTCAACATTTGGTACCAGGTGTTCTATTCCAAAAAAACACCTGGAGGAGGGCAAATCATCAGTTCAGAATAGAAGAGGAAAATGCATGTTTTGTCTTATAATTTAGGAAAATTGTATTTGTGTCCAGATAGAATTTGAATGTTCTTGTTTTCTTGTTCTTTTAGTCATTTCATCAAGAAATTATGACATTGATAATTTCAGTATCTGGTAAATATTCTTACTGCTGCTATATTTTTTATTGAGTTGCTAGGAGCTGCTGTGGAAAAGCATAAAGAATGACAAAGAGGCAGAAGAGCCAAGCATTTTCCTCTCCATTGCTGGTGACTCTTATGACTTTAGACAAATCACTTAATCATTCTGTTCCTTACTTGTCTTAATCTGTTAAGGTGGATAGCTGGGGGAAAAAAGAGGGAAAGGATGTTAAGTAACACAGTGCCCTTATTTTTGTAATTCTGTTATTGTACTTCTAAGTAAATGGCCAGTAAATGATATTTTTATAAGATTAAGTCCAGTCACATTGCAAGAGAACCATTTAAGTCATTGAGAAAAAAATTTAAAAGCTTGGTCATTATTTAAGTTGATGTTTTTAAGAATTCATACTCTTAGGAATCTGTGAACCATAGGGGGATCTGCTTTTGGAGAGGAGATCTTACACCAATATGATAATTTGAATTACTTCTTCCTACCTACCTACCTACCTGTTTATTTTTTATTCTCACCTGAAGACATTTTTTTCATTGCTTTTAGAGAGACAGGAAGGGAGAGAAACAACAATATGAAAGAGAAACATCAATTGGTTGCTTCCCAGATGTGCCCAGACCAGGGATGGAACCCACGACCTAGATGTGTGCTCTGACCAGGAATCATCGAACCCTCAACCTTTTGACTACATGATGATGCTCTAGCCAACTGGGCCATGCTCGCTAGGGCTGAACTAGTACTATGTTTAATACTTTTGAGACTGGGCAGTTCAGGATGGTTGTGCTACTTTAAAGGTTGTCATAATTTCCAGGAGGTATAACTTTACTGATTTTGCTAATAATTAACAGCATATTCTGATGTTTATAGACTGGATGTTTTTAAAAATAGCGCTGATATCATTTTAAGAGAGTTCTGCTAAACTTTCCTGAGGATGTATTTTAATAGAAGTAGATTATACTGGCTGCCCACCACTGCCACCAATTCTTATTAAGAATGATAAGTTTTAATTACACCTCTCCCCCAGCTTTCAAATTGAATTAGCTTGGATCCCTCTGATTGGATTTATAGTAACTTTAATTAAAATATTGACCTCAGAGTACACACATAACAGGGAAAAAAATGCTTTGATGTTGGTATTGCCATTCTGGTATTTCTTTTTAAAAGAAAGATCACAGCTTTTCTTACATAATTTTACCAGTTAAATGTGTTTAATGATTTCTTAATAAAAATAATTTTAACTTTTTGTATGTTCAAGAAAGCCATATTTTTATACTCTGAGTAATGGCTTTTAACTTAATTTTAAGTGAGGGACCAACTTTAGGAAAGCAATAATATTATCAAAAAAAATTTTTTTTTAAAATTTCATTATTTGTTTAGAAAGAGGGGAAGGGAGAGAGGCAGAGAGGGGGAGAGACATCAATGTATGGTTGCTTTTCACCTGCTTCCAGCCATAGATCTGACTGGAGAACTGGCTTGCAACCTGGTTATATGCCCTGCCTGGGGAATCAAACCTGCGATCTTTGAGTTCGCAGGCCGGCACCTTACCTACTGTGCTACCAGCCAGGGCCCAAAAATTTTAAAGTTATCCCAGGGGTAAAATATGATTTCTTCTAGGCCTACAAGTATCTTTACCGGCATAGTTTACATTTTTAGAAAGCTGTGATAATACATGACAAAGTATATAGAGAGAAGAAACTTTGTGAAATTTTAACTTTGTGACATTATCTCAAGGAAAGAGGGGAAGAGTGACAGCCTATGTCTATCATGGAAAAAGTTTTCAAGATTTTATTTATTTATTTTCAGAGAGAGGGGAATGGAGGGAGGGAGGGAGAGATGTGGTTGCCTCTTCTGGGGACCTGGCCCACAGTCCCAGCATGTGTTTGGATTGGGAATCAAACCAGCAACCCTTTAGTTCACAGGCCCCTGTTCAATCCACTGAGCCACACCAGCCAGGGCTGGACATGCTTTGTTTGTTTTGTTTTTTAAAAGATTTTACTAATTATTATTATTTTTTTTTTTTCACACCTGTCCTCAGTTTTTTTCTTTTTTTAAATTTTATTGTTGTTGTATTACATCCATCCCCTTTTTGCTCCCCTCTGTCCCCCCACCCACCCACCCATTCCCCCCAAAGTCAATCCCACCTGTTGTCCATGTCCATGGTTCCTTTATACTAATTATTTTTAGAGAGGGAAAGGGAGTGAAGGAGGAAGAAGGGGAGACAATCATCAATATATGGTTGTCTTTCAACTTAGCTTCCAGCTAAGGACCTGGCTGGAGACCTGGCTTGCAACCTGTGTATGAGACCTGATTGATAATTGAACCAGCGACCCTTGGGTTTGCAGGCTGGTGGAAATTTTTCTTTTTAATAACATTTTTTGTTCAGATAGAATTCATATACCACAAAGTTCATCTTTCTTAAGTGTACAATTCAGCAAGTCTTACCACATCCATCACCCCAAAAAGAAACCCCAGGTGTCTCAATTCTTTCTTCCCTTATACCATGGAACTAATCATTTAATTTCTCTGTCTATAGATTTGTATAATATTATGAACATTATCATCAAAGTGGAATCATATAGTATGTGGTCCTTTGTAAAAAGCTTATTTCACTTAGCATTCTACTTTCAAAGTTCATCCATGCTGTATTATGTATTAGAACTTTGTTCCTTTTAAGGCTGAATAGGTCCCATTGTTTGGTTTATATCACATTTTAGTTATCTAGTCAAGCCATCTGTTGATGGACACTTGGATTGTCCACCTTTTGGCTATTGTGAACATTTCTGCAGTGATCACCAGCATACCAGTACTATTATTTTGAGTCATTGTTTTCAGTTTTTTAGGCATATACCTAGGAGTGGACTTGATAGGTCATACAGTAATTCTCCATATAACCTGTTTAGAAGCCACCAAACCATTTCCCACAGTGGCTGCACCATTTATGGTCCCACCATTAATATCCAAGGGATTCCATTTTTCCACTTCCTCACTGACACTTCTTATCTTATTTTTTTTAATACCAGCCTAGTGCCCTGACCAGTATGGCTCAATTGGTTGGGTATTGTCCCACAAAGGGAAAGGTCACTGGTTTGATTCCTGATCAGGGCACATGCCTGGGTTGTGGGTTCAGGCCCCAGTCAGGGCAAATACAAGAGACAATAGACCAGTGTTTCTCTCACATTGATATTTATCTTCTTCTCCTTCTCCCTTCCTTTCCCTCTCTCTGAAATTAAATAAATAAATTCTTTTTATTTATTTTTATTATTAGAAAGAGGGAAAGGGGGAGAGGCAGAGAGGGAGAGAGATATCAATGTATGGTTGCCCTTTACCTGCTTCCAGCTACAGACCTGGCTGGAGACCTGGCTTGCAGCCTGGTTATGTGCCCTGGCTGGGAATCGAATCAGCGATTTTTGGGTTCGCAGGCTGGCACCTTATCCACTATGACACCACCACTATAAATAAATTTATTTATTTATTTAAATAAATAAATTCTTTAAAAAATACCAACCTAGTAGATGTGAAGTGCTACCATATCTTACTCTAATTTTGATCTGTGTTTTGCTAATGATGATGATGTTGACACCTTTTTGTGTGCTTATTGGCCATTTGTATATTTTCTTTGGGGAAATGTCTATTCAAGTCCTTTGCCCATTAAGAAAAATTGGGTTGTTGATCTTCTTGTGATTGAGCTTTAGGAATTATGTATGTATTCTGGATAGTAAACTCTAGTTATATAATATACAGATATTTCCCCACTTCTGTATTTTGTCATTTCACTTTTTTGATAATATTCTTTGATGCACAAAAGTTTTAAATTTTGACAAAGTTCAATTTATATTTTCTTTATTGCTTATGCTTTTGGTGTCATGTCTGAAAAGCCGTTACCAAATCAAATGATGGGAATCCAATTTCACATTATTGCGTGTGGAAATCCAGTTGTCCTAGCACCATTTGTTGAGGTGACTGTCCATTCCCCAGTGAAGGCATTTGGCACCCTTGTTGAAATCAATTGTTCATGGATAGGTAGGGATTTATTTATAGACTCTATTCTATTCCAGTGGTTTATATGTCTGCTTTTATGCTAGTACCACTCTGTTTTGATTATTATATCTTTCTAATATTTTGGGGGTGACATTGGTTAGTAAGATTATATAGCTTTTAAGTGTAGATTTCTACGATACATGATCTGTATATTGCAATACGTTCCCACCAATCATCTTCCTTCACCATATATTTGGCTCTCTTTACCTCTACTACCCACTAACCCGCCTTTCCTCTGGGAACCAACATACTGTTCCCTGTGTCAGTGAGTTTCATTGTTGTAGCCCACATATGAGTGAAATTGTATGGTTCTTAGCTTTTTCTGACTTACTTTGCTTAGCATAATATTCTCAAGATCTATCCATGTTGTTGGGAATGGTAGTGTTTAGTCTTTTTTTTTATGGCTGGGTAGTATTCCATAGTATATTTGTACCACATCTTCTTTATGCAGTCACCTATCTTGGCCACCATGAATAGTGCTAAAATGAACATCGTGATGCGTATACCTCTGCAAATAAATGTTTTCAAGTTTTTCAGGTAGATAACTCAAAAGAGGGATTACTGGTCATATGGTAACCCTATTTTTAATTTTGTGAGGAATTGCCATATTGTTTTCCATGGTGACTTTACCAGTTTACATTCCCACCATAGAGAATGAGGGTTCCCTTTTCTCCACAACCTCTCCAACACTTGTTATTACTTGTCCTGTTGTTAGTAACCATTCAGACAGTTGAGAGGTGGTATCTCATTGTATTTTTGTTTGCATTTCTCTAATAACTTGTGAAGTTGAGCATCTTTTCATACATCTATTGGCCATTTGTATGTCTTCTTGACAGAAGTATCTGTTCAAGTCCTACACCCATGTTTTTAATTGGATTGTTTGGTTTTGAGTTCTTCATACATTTTAGATTTTAGTCCTTTGATGGAGCTAATGTTTGCAAATATCATCTCCTGTTCAGGTGGTTGTTTTTTATTTGTTTGGCAGTTTCTTTTGTAGTAGTTGGATATAGTCCCACTCATTGATTTTTGCCTTTACTTCTCTTGCCTTTGGGGTTAAATTCATAAAATCTTCTCTAAGAAAAGCTTCTGTAAACTTAGCACCTGTGTTTTCTTCTATGTAATTTATTGTTTCATATCTCATATTGAGGTCTTTGATCCATTTTGAATTAATTTTTGTACATGAGAACAAACTGTAGTCTAGTTTCATTCCTTTGCCTATTGCTTTCCAATTTTCCCAGCACCATTTATTGAATAGGTTTTCTTTTCCCTATTGTATGGTTTTGGCTACTTTGTCAAAAGTTATTTACCCATATACATGTAGTTTTATTTCTGGGCTCTCAATTCTGCTCCATTGGTCTGTGTGTCTGTTTTTCTACCAATATCATGCTTTAAAAAAATTAATTATTCAATTATAGTTGTCCCATTTTTTCCCATATTGCTCTCCCCTGCCCCACCCACCCCATCCTCTCTCCCACAGTCAATCCCTACCCTGATGTCCATATCCATGGTCCATTTATACTAGTTCCTTGACTAAACCCTTCCCCTAATTTCCCCCCGTCTCCCTGACCATTCTCCCCTCTGTTCACTGTCTGTTCCTTGTTTCCTTGCCTCTGGTTCTATTACTATGCTGTTTTGATTATCTTTGCTCTGTAGTATAATTTGAAGCCAGAGGTAGTGTGATACCTCTGGCTTTGTTCTTTTTTCCTCAGGATTGCTTTGGCTATTTGAGGACTTTTGTGGTACCTTACAAACCTGATGATTGTTTTTTCTATTTCTTTAAAAAATTACATTGGGATTTTTATGATGATTGCATTAAATCTATATATTACTTTGGGTAATATGGCCATTTTTATGACGATTGCATTTAATCTATATATTGCTTTGGGTGATATGGCCATTTTAATATGTTTATTCTTCTAATCCATCAATATAGAATATCTTTCTATTTCAGGGTATCTTTTTCAGTTTCTTTTGAAAATATTTTGTAGTTTTCGGTATATATGTCCTTCACATCCTTAAAGTTATTCTTAGGTATTTTGGTCTTTTTGTTGCAATTGCAAAATAATTTTTTTCATTGATGTTTTCTGAAATTTCATTGTTACTATTTAGGAATGACAAACCTTCAGTTAATATTATGCTTAGTGGTGAAAAACTGAAAGTTTTTCCTCTAAAATTAGTACAAGGACGCCCACTCCCACCACTCTTACTCAACATGATTCTGAAAGTCCTAGCCAGAGCAGTCAGGCAATAGAAAGAAATAAAAGACATCCAAATTAGGAATGAAGAAGGAAAAGTGTCACGTTTTGCAGGTGACATAATTCTTTATATAGAAAACCCTAAAGACTCCACAAAAAACTGTTAGAAACAATAAACAAATAATCGTACAGTTACAGGATACAAAATCAATATACAAATAACCACTGCATTCCTATATACTAACAATAAAATTTCTAGTATGTTTTCATAGCAGGAATTATGCATCCTCCAACTTTGTTCTTTTGTAAACTTATTTGCCTATTCATGGCTGTTTACAATTCTATGTGAATCTTAGGATTGGCTTTTACATTTCTGCATAAAAGAATGTTAGAATTTTAATAGGGATTGCATGAATCTGTGGATTGCTTTGGATAGGGTTGATATCTTAATAACATTAGGATTCCCCATTCATGAAATGTATCTTTCCACTTACTTAGATCTTTATTTTCTTTCAACAGTAGTTTAGAGTTTTCAATGTGCAAGTCCTTTCACATGAAATTTATTAGTAGGCAGTTTATTCTTTTAGATGCTATTTTAAATTGAATAGTTTTCTGATGGCATATATAAACACAACAGCTTTATGTGTGTTGATCTTGTTCTTGAAACTCTTCTTAATTCATTTGTTAGCTATAGTAGCTTTCTTGTAATTCTTTGGAATTTTCTGTATCTAAATTTTGTTATTGTGTTATTGGTGAATGACTGGTTTTGCTTCTTTTCCTCCAATTTGGATGCCATTTATATCTTTTTCCTGCCTAATTGCTCTGGATAGAATTTCTAGCACAGTGTTAAACACTTGCAGTTCTTGAGTCAGAAATATGGCTATAATCACTGCAAGAACTGCAACATCTGATGGGAAAGTGCTTATGTGTGGTGCATACAGGGTAATAACAAGATTTATTTAGGCAGCTTTGTAAATCTTATCAGAACTCTTACAGTCTTTACCAAGTGGAGAATATCACCTGGAAAGTAAATAGATGTTTACCTTTTGTGTCTGCACTAGGTGTGGAAGAGCATTTTAGTGTAGTTTCTTGAATGTATTTCCTAAAAGAGGCTAGGTTCTGATTCTTTGGTAGCTTTTTATAGGAGTTGTGGAAATAATATTCATCTGGGAAATAAAGCCCCAGTGAAAGATTCCTTCTGCCCTTGCACATCTTGGTCATGTAAACCTCTTTCAAGACTGTTACTTCACAATGTGGAAGAATGTTTGCTTTACTTCGCTTACAATGTGGAAGAATGTTTGCTTTACCTCGCTCACAATGAGGAAGAATGTTTGCTTTACTTGCTACTCAGAGTCTAAAGTAAGAGAAAGTTCTATGAAAAAAAATTATATGGGAAAGGCTTTCACCATTAAGTATGATGTTATATATGGGTTTTTCCTAAATGCCCTTTATCCTGTTAAAGAGGTTCCCACTATTGGTAATATTCTGAGTGTTTTCTCCTGAAATACATGTTGGATTTTTTAACCTGTCTTTTCTGTATTAACTGAGATGATTATATAGCTTTTCTTTTATTACGTTAATTGTATCTGTTGCATTAACTTTTTTCTGTTGAACCACCTTTGCATTTCTGTAATAATCCTTTTAATGTAATATTGGACTCAATTTGCTAGTAGTTTGTTGAGGTTTTATATCTATGTTCATAAGGATATTGGTCTGTAACTCTTTTGTGATGTCTATCTGGCTTTTTAAAAAATGATAAAGAGAAAAAAATTTTTTTAAAGTATTTTATTTTTTATTTAGAGAGAGGGGAAGAGAGAGAGGTAGAGAGGGAGAGAAACATCCATGTATGGTTGCCTTTCACCTGCCTCCAGCCACAGACCTGGCTGGAGACCTGGCTTGCAACCTGGTTATGTGCCCTCACTGGGAATCGAACCAGTGACTTTTGGGTTCACAGGCCAGCACCTTATCCATTGAGCCACCAGCCAGGGCATAAGATAAAATCTTTTTAAAAAAAGATTTTATTTCTGTTTTAGAGAGAGGGCAAAGGAGGGAGAAAGAGAGGGAGTAAAACATCAGTGTGTGGTTCCCTTTTGAATGGTTCCAGCTGGGGACCTAGCCCACAACCCAGGCATGTACTCAGACTGGGAATTGAACCAGGGATGCTTTGGTTTGCATGCTGGCATTTAATCCACAGAGCCACACCAGCCAAGGCTGGTTCTTATAGAAAGTGTTCTGTTTTTTGGAAGAGTTTAAGAAGGATTGATGTTGATTCTGATTTAAACATTTGATAGAATTCACCAGTGAAACCACCTGGTTCTTTACTTTCATTGTAAGGAGGATTTTGATTACTGATTTGGTCCCTTTACTTGTGATTTTTAGTTTCTTCTGGAGTCTTAGATAATTTGTGTGGTTTTGAAATTTGTCCATTTTAATTGGTTATGTAAGTTGTTGGTGTACAATTTATAATCTCACAATTATTATGTTTTAATTTCTAAAAGATTGGTGGTAATATCCCTACTTTCATAATTTAGTTATTTTTGTCTTTTTTTTTTTTTTTGGTCAGTCTAGCTAAAGATTTATCAATTTTGTTCATCTTTCCAACGAACTAATTTTTGGTTCTGTTGATTCTGTTGTTTTTTTCTCCAATTTTTCTCCAATTCATTTATCTCCATTCTAATCTTTATGTTCTTCCTTCTCTTTGCTTTGGGTTGAGGTTTTTACTTTTTCTAGTTTTTTGGGTGTAATTGAGATTATTGATTTGTGATCTTCTTTTTAATGTAGAAATTTACAGTTAACCAACCTTCTTCCGAGTACTGCTTCCACCAAAACTTTTAAGTTTGGATATGTTGTATTTTGATTTTTGTTAGTCTCAAAGTATTTTCTAGAATATATTTGATGATTTCTTCCTTGACCCATTAGGTAAGAGAGTGTTGTTTAATTTCCACTTGAGAGTTTTTAAGATTTTTGCCTGTGCTTTTCCTTCTAGCTTTGTTCCTTTGTGATTGGAGAAAATACTTTGCATGAATTTAATGTTTACAATTGTATTGAGACTTGTTTTATGGCATAACATATGGTCTATGCTAGAGGATATGTCATGTGGACAGTATTTGAGGAAAATGTATATTCCGATCTTGTCAGATAAAGGGTCTTTATAATGTCTATTAGACTGTTAGTTTATAATGTTGTTCAAGTTCTTTGTTTCCATATTGATCTGTCTACATCTTCTATCCCTAACTGATGTGATGTATTAAAATCTCCAGTGATTATTGCAGAACTGCTTGTCTCTCTCTTCATTGTGTCATTATTTGCTTGATATATTTTTGGATTCTATTGTTTGTTCCATATATTTATAATTGTTAACATTTTAAAAAATACTTATTTATTTTTAGAGAGAGGGGAAGGGAGGGAGAGAGGGAGAGAAACATCAATCTGTGGTTACCTATCATGTGCCCCCAACTGAGAATGAGTACCTGGCCTACAGCCCAGACATGTGCCCTGACTGGAAATTGAACCAGTTCACAGGCTGGTACTCAATCCACTGAGCCACACCAGCCAGAGCTGTTACATATTTTTTGATTAATTGACTTTTTATTAGTATGTAATCTTCTCATTTATGTCTTATAACAGCTTTTGTTTTAAAATACATTTTATGTGATGCTAGTATAGCCACTCAGTTCTCTTTTGATTATTCTTTACATGGAATATCTTTTCCCATCTATTCACTTTCAGTCTACTTGTGTCTTTAGATATAAAGTGAACCACTTTAGATATAAAGGGAATCTCAGTCTGAAATCTCTTCCCTTTTGAAGGTGATTTTAGTTTTGGGGAAATCCAGAAGTTGCTGGGTGCCAAGTCTGGGCTGTAGTGGGGCTGAGTCACCTGGGTGATTTATTGTTTTTGCCAAAAATCTCTGCATGAGACATGGTGCATGAGCAGGTGCATTGTCATGGTGAAGCTGCCAATCACCAGTTGCCCGTAGCTGCAGCCTTCTGAATCATCCAGATAGTTTCTGTGGTGGAATGTTCAAGCTTAATGCAAAATTTGATGCAGATTCACTGCTCCCCTTAGCATTTCTTTTTTTTTTTTTTTTTAATTTTTTTATTTCATTATTTTTTAGAAAGAGGGGAAGGGAGAGAGGCAGAGAGGGAGAGAGACATCAATGTATGGTTGCGTTTCACCTGCCTCCAGCCACAGGCCTGACTGGAGACCTGGTTAGCAACCTGCTTCTGTGCCCTGGCTGGGGAATCGAACCTGCGACCTTTGGGTTCGCAGGCCGGCACCTTATCCACTGTGCTACCAGCCAGGGCGACCCTTAGCATTTCTTGAAGGGTAGGTCCAGTAGTAATGAGTTGCCTTCACTTTTGTTTATCTAGAAATTCTGCCTAATTTCTGAAGGAAAATTTTATGGGATATAGAATTCTTGGTTCATGGTTTTCTATGACACTTTAAGTATGTCATCCCACTACCTTCTGCTCTCTGTTGTCTCTGATGAGAAAGAAACGAGCTGTTAATCTTACTGAAGAATAATAAATATGTGACAAAGTTTTTTTCTCTTTTTTGTTTTTAAGATCATCTCTTTGCCTTTGTCTTGGTAGTAATTTGATTATAAATATATTTTGTATGGATCTCTGTTAACTTGTCCTACTTGGAGTTTTCTGAACTTTCTGGGTATGTAGGTTCAGTTTTTGAAGTAGATTTTATTGATTATGCTTTTATAATTGTTCTAGTTATTTCCATTTTGCCCGCCTCCACCCAGTAGCCCCCTTCCCTCCAACAATTTCCCTCTTAGTTCATATCCATGGTTGTACATAAAAGTTCTTTGGCTTTTCCACTGCACTCCCCTGTCTATTTTATACCTACCAATTATGCTTCTTAATCCATATTCCTTTCCCTGGCCTTCCCTTTCTTTTCCACGTGATCTTCATATCTGTGATTTTGTTCCTCTTCTGGTGGTTTAGTTTATTTTCATTTTCATTTTTAAATTCAGTTATTGATAGTTATGAGCTTGTTGTCATTTTAATGTTCTTAGTTTTGATCTTCTTTCTCTTAAATAAGTCCCTTTAACATTACATATAATAAGGGCTTGGTGATGATCAGCTCCTTTAGCTTTACCTTACCTGGGGAGCACTTTATCTGCCCTTCAATTCTAAAAGATAGCTTTGCTGGATAGAGTAATCTATGTTGTAGGTCCTTACTTTTCATTACTTTAAATACTTCTTGCCAGCCCCTTGTTGCCTGCAAAGTTTCCTTTGCTATATCAGCTGTTAGTCTTATGGGTACTTCTTTGTAGGTAACTCTGATTTTCTCTTGCTGCTTTTAAGATTCTCTCTATCTTTAATCTTTGGCACTTTCATTATGATGGGTCTTGTTGTGGTCCTCTTTGGATCCAACTTGTTTGGGACTCTGTGCTTCATGGACTTGTATGTCTATTTCCTTAACCAAATTAGGGAAGTTTTTTTCATTATTTTTCCAATTTCTTGTTCTTCCTCTTCTCTGGCATCCCTATGACTCCGATGTTGGCACTTTTGGAGATATCCTAGAGTCACATATTTTTTAAATTCTTGTTTCTTTCTGTTCTGGTTGTATGTTTATTTCTTATGTTCCAGGTTGTTGATTTGAATCCAGCTTCCTTCCCTCCACTGTTGGTTCTCTGTGGACTTTTCTTTATTTCACTTAGTGTGGCTTTAATTTCTTCCTTCCTTTACGTTTTTGCCATACTCAGTGAAGTTCTCTGAGTGTCCTTACAACCAGTGTTTTGAACTCTGCATCTGATAGGTTGGCCATCTCCATTTAATTTGGTTCTTTTTCTGGTGTTTCATTCTGTTCTTTCATTTGAGCCATATTTCTTTCTCCTCAATTTGGTAGCTTCTCTGTGTTTGTTTCTGTGTATTAGGTCAAACTGCTTTGACTCCCTGTCGTGGTGCTCCCATTAAGTTGTATGGGGAAGAACCTCCCTGTCTTGCCAATGTGGAGCAGCCCAGTTCTCCCATTTGTGGATCTGAATGTGGGGGAGGGATCAGAGGGGAAACAGTGCCATTGCCTGGCTGCTGGAGGCTTGCTTGGCTTTTGCCCCACTTCCTAAATGAGACTGGTACCTCTCTAGCTGTTGTCCTGGTGGTGGTTCCCAGAGTGGGTAGGTTTGCATACGTTCTAGGACTACGCGGGCCTCCTAAATGTACTCTCCTGAGAGACTCGCTGTTTCTTCCACTTGTCAGACCCTACTGGTTTTTGATTTTGCTGTTACAGTTGTACCAGTTTTTTCTCCCTTTGCCCCCCTCTACCCAGTATCCCCCATTCACTCCAGCAATGTCTCCTTTAGTTCATGTCCATGTGTCATGCATATAAGTTCTGTGGCTTCTCCATCTTCTTTATATTTTTCTTAATATCCCCCTGTCTATTCTGTAACCACCAATATGTACTTCTTTTTTTTCTTTCACATCCAGACAATTCACCATTTAATTACTGCCTTCTGTCAGCCTCTCAAATCCTATTAATACAAAGTATTCATTATTGCAAAATGCTTATGTTAATTCATTTGTTTTAAGAATTACTTTTTAAAGTAATATCAATTGCAATATTACCAAACACATGCACAAATACATTTACATACATTGTATTTTTACAAATACTTAAAGTACATACTGGATTTTGAAGAGTTAATACAAAAATTTTTTATAACTTCTAGCTTTAAAAACCAAAGAGAGAATCCTAAAAGTAGAAAGAGAAAAACAGCTAATGACATACAAGGGGGCCCTGATAAGCTTGTCAGCTGATATCTCAACAGAAACACTATAGGTCAGAAAGGAATGGCAAAAAATATTCTAAACAATGAAAAACAAAGGCCTGCAACCAAGAATACTCTACCCAGCAAGGCTTTCTTTCAAAATGGAAGATGAAGTAAGGAGTTTCCCAGACAAAAGAAGGCTAAAAGACTACATTGCCACCAAAACAGCATGGTAAGAGATGCTAAAGGGTCTCTTTTAAGAAGATGAAGATGAAGAAACGGAGATAGACAGGAACATAGGTACAAAGGGAAAACATAACAATGAATAAGTACCTATCAATAATAACCTTAAATGAAAATGGATTAAACGCACCAATCAAAAGTCATAGGGTAGCTGAATGGAGAAAGAACCAACTTTAACTTAGAAAGCTTCAAAATAATTTTGTTATAAATAGATCTTACTAAATAACATAGTTTTGTATTTTTGTTTTATCTGTGCGTTTTCTTGGAATTATTTCCTGAGTTGGGAAAGTCAAGTTACTTGCAATAACTTAGAAAAATCATGTGTAGTTAAGGGAAAAAAAAGTAAAATGTGAATGTATATTACATAAAATACATGCTGGCTTTCCTATTCACTGTTACAAAATGTGTGCTTTTTTTTGGGTGCATAATATATAGATGTTATCAGCAATTTATGTTTTAAATAGCAACCAACTGATCGTTGGTATGTTGAGAAATTAGTCAATCTTTAGATTAGAGAAGATGCTGAGAGTGAAGACTAATTTGCGACCCACTGGTTTTTAAAGCCAGAAGTTACGAGTCTTTGTTTTCCTGTTGCTGGGAGCCTGGGCTGTGCCCTCCAGAGTGGGGCTGCCATCACTGGATCCATCACGTGTGAACGTGGGACCACCCATTCTGCCAGCCTCTGCTGTCTCGCTGCTGCTGCTTCGCCACCACTGCTCCCCATCTAGGTGAATATTTCTTCTTTAGGTCCTTGGTTGTGGGACTTCCGTACAGTTCGATTTTCTGGCAGTTCTGAGTGTTTTCTGATTTGAGGTTAGTTGTGATCTTAAGGTTGTGCATGGAGGTCAAGTGTGTCTCCTTATACCACCATCTTGACTAGAAGTCCTGATTCTTTTTTTTTTTTTTCTCTAAAATTGGAAAGATTTAGCCACTAATCAAATACTCTTTGTACCCTCTTCTGTTGCTGTGTTCTTTCTGGAACATCCATAATGTATACATTGTCTTCTCATTGGTGTCCCTTAGCCTCTGTTTGCCCACTCTTTCGCAAAACATTATGTTTTTTCCTTATGGCCTTTCTTTTGTGCTTTTAAATATTTTTAATCATATCTCACAGTGTTCTTCACTGTGTATTGGTTTCTCAAATTCTTGAGGTGCCAACCTTATCCTTTGCTATGACTGGTAGTTTTCCCTTGTTATGAGCTCATCTTAAATAAGGCTTAATAAACCCTATATTATGGAAGTGTTTACTTCTGTTGGTGCTTCAGGGTTCACTGGTTATGGGCAAATTTGGGGGTTAATCTTTGGCTGTTCCACATTAATTGTAAAACTTTAGAATTGCACAGGCATGTGATATAAATCAGGGTTTATGTTTGCTATGAGAAAATCTTCTCATTCAGAATAAAGCTTCCTTGTTGCTAATTTTGCTGGTGGATGAGTTTTTCTACTGACTTTTTCTGCCAGTGCTTTGATGATCCCAGTTTCAGGTCTCAGTTAACTATGTTTTGATGAAACAAAACCACTTCCTATTTGTAGAAGCCTCTAATGCCTATAGCCACCCCTAGGCCATCATGACAACAGGCCAAAGTTAATGGCTCTGACCTTGTCATTAAAATTTTGTTAGTGATGATGATGTTGTTTTGAACAAGGAACAAGTTTTATGCAACATTTCTATGTGTTTTTACTGAGAGAAAGCATCTATTTACCCAGTCTACCTTTTTGTTTTTTCCAACGTGTGGTTGCCTTTCACCTGCCTCCAGCTACGGACCTGGCTGGAGACCTGGCTTGCAACCTGGTTATGTGCCCTGGCTGGGAATTGAACCAGCGACCTTTGGGTTCGCAGGCCGGTGCCTTATCCACTATGCCACCATCCAGGCCTCAGTCTACCATTTTATAAGAACTAAAATAAAGATGAAATCTTGAAGAATCACTTCCTACCTAGAAACTACGTGCCTAATCAATGAGGATGTAGTTTTTAACTGATTTCACTTCTTTGTATAATTCTGTCTCTCTTCATTTTAATTCTCAGTATCCCTCCCAAATACACTTCTGTCTTTCCTTATTGTCTTAGCCCAGTGCTAAGACAATTAATGGAGTTTTTCAGTGATGACCTTGACTGATAGTCCCTTTTGTTAGAGCACACAAGAAAATGTTTGGCACATTGTAGGCACTAAAATAGTTACTGGCTGAGTCAGAATTCTATGCTGAGGAATATTTCTGACTTAGCATAGATACTCATTTCTCAAAAAAATATTTACTGAAAACTACTATGCTAGGTCTTAATTTAAAAGAAAAATAAAATTCCTGACTTAGTGATAAGTTAGTGGCAAAAAGAAATTAATAAATAAGCAATTATTAAAGCAGTAGGGTTATGTAATAGTAGAGAAAATCCCTGGTAAAGTTACATATGTGACATTAATTTTTGTAACTTTTTAGATTGAAAATTTTCAGATCTACAGAAAAGTGGAAGGATTGTATAATAAACACCTGAATTCCTTTCACCTAGATTTCTAGCTGTTAATGAACATTTTGCCACATTTACTTTGCCTTTTTCTCTAAAAGTGTAGTTTGCAGCAGGCATCATGACATTTTGCCTCTAAATACTTCCCCATGCCTCTCCAAATCTGGGCTGGGGGCCAGGGGTCACTTAGGGAGAGACCCTTGTGGAAGTGACCACTAAATTAAGTTTTAAAGGAAAACTAGATTTTAATTCAGTGAATCTAAAAGGTATAGTAGAAAGGAACAATATGGTATGTGTGAAATAATAAGCTGTTTGGTGTTGCTAGAGTACGTTTCAAGGAACTGGTGGCCAGAAATGGGCTTGAAGATGTGGGCAAGATCCACTTAAGGAAATAAATACTCATGATATCCCACCTTTCCTGTTAAGAAACCTGGAATGTAACTTGTGAGTGATGAGGAGATGCAGGGGATTGGATCAGGCAGTTTATTCTATAAATTGATCCACTGGAGCGTGTGAGAACAGAAAAGTGAACAGGGTGGGAGGCAGATGGAGGCTATGATCCCAGCCTGGTGAGAACTCATAAGGGTCTGGACTAGAGCACAGGTAAGAGGATAAAAGAAAGATAGATTTTTAAGTTATAATTAGGATTAAAGAGGGCAGTACTTTTAGGTATAGGGAATAAGGGAAAGCAAGAAGTTCAGGATGATGTCAATATTTCTTACTTGGATGATGTGGAAAACCACCAACTGAGATAGAGAACACAGGGGGAGGAGCTAATACAAGGAACAACGTTATGAGCTTGGCTTGGAAAATGTTCATTTAAGGTGTCTGAGATGTCTAGGTGGGTTCAAGAGCAGGTATAAGTCAGGAAAGTCTTTATTTGAATGTATGGAGTTGAGTCTCACCAGGATTGACTTAGTGTGTAATTGAAATCTTGGTGTTGAGCAGGATGAGGGTACAGTGCATGAAGCATGGGCAACCAACAGAGACGAAAACAACTGTCAGGAAGATGGGTGGAAAACTAGTGAAGTACAGAACCATAGAGGTCCAGGGAGAAGTTTCAGAGAGTTTATGAAACAACATCAGATGCAACAAGGGTTTCAGTAAGATGGAACTTGAAAAATATCCTTCATACCAAGGAATTAATAGGTCATTAAAGTCTTAGAGCAGTTTCAGTAGAGTGAAAGCAAGCACAGTTTGTAGGGACACTGAATTTTTGCCTAAAATTTAACAGTGGGCTAATTTCTCGTTGTTTTGAGGTTGTCTGACATATTTTCAAATTAGAAGTAATACTATTCTGCTGTGATTATCTTTTATTCCTCACCCAAGGATATGTTTATTGATTTTAGAGAGGAAAGGAGAGAGAGAAACATCAATTGATTTCCTCTGATTGTGCCCTGATCAGGGATCAAACCTGCAACCTTTTGGTGTATGGGACAGTACTCCAACCAACTGAGCCACCTGGCTAAGGCTATTTTGCTATGATTTAGCAAAATAATACCATTTTACATTTTCCTGAAACTTTCATCAGTATCATGATTATCATAAAAAAATTTAGTTAACTAATGTAAATGCTTAAATTGCTATTGTATTTTATCTGAAATAACTCTTAAATGTATACAACTCATCCTTGAGGAACATAGTTTTAGAAAATAACAATTGTTCTGTATATAAAACCATTAAAAGGCATTCATCACTTGTTTATTAAAGTTCTACGTACCTTAAGTTGATGTTCCTTCAACTCAGTACATTTCTAAAAAATTAATCTGTTAGGTCTTAAACTTGAGAAAGAAATCTTGATTTTTAAGCAAACTTCCCTGTTCTTTATTTTATCTTCTAATAGCAACTTAGCAGATAATATTGACATGGTATAACAAATGCAACTATTTCTTGTTCTGTAAATATTTGAAAATTTTTAGTAAAATTAATTAAGACAAGAAAAACAGTCAATCCCCCAATCCCCATTTTTGGTGTTACAGCTTTTCTAAGCAATTCAACTATTCAATTTTAATAAGCAACCCAACTAAGATAGTGGTTTTAAAGTATGCATATTAATAAAACCGAGTTACATATGTAAGTGGGTATAAAATTATTTATGAACAGGTATTTGATTTTTAAGAGGCCTATCCTTATAAACTTGGTATATTCATATTTAAGAAGGCCAAATGAAAGTATGCACTAAAGATATACATGAATTTTTACAAGGTTTTTTTTTTTTTTCTTTTAAGAAAAAGCAGCTTTGTGCTAACTTTAAAATGCTGGGCACATTTCATCTGTGCTAGTGAAAATTACAATGATTTTTTAGAAATATAAAATAGAGAAACAAAACTTTCATCTTCATGAAACAGCAACATAGGTATCATTAATAAGAGGGCATTTGGCTCTTCTCACATGTTGTGACCCATTACATAATAGTTTACCAGATTAAATGAAATTATTGATTTCTGCTTCATTATTGACATACATTTATGAGCAGTTTCTTTGGCACCAGAGCATAATGTCAAAGGTCATAACTTTCTTTCTCCAGAAGAATAAAAAGCTTTCAGATGGCACATCCCAGAAACCTTCATTGTGGCCTTTTGCTTTTTCACTCTTGCATAGAATTACTAGAGAGGCATGGTTGAAAGAAACATCTCATAAATTAGCAGGAGAGCCTTTACCCTCAAAGGCTTCTTAATATTGACTACTAGTGGGATTCCACTACAGGGTAATATATTGAGCTTCACCCAGATTTTGACAGTTTTTAATAGGAAACAATTTGTTATGACATGCTTCTTTGTGTTTACTGTTTTATGTAAAATATCATTTATATTTTATTTAAAGCATTTAATTAGAACATTTCACTTGTGTTTACATATATACATTTTTCTCCTTTCCTATACAAGGTCAGGTCTGTGTGATATCAGGAAGGACCAGTAAAAAGAGAAGGATATGGATGTTTTCATCGCTTAGTTGTGTCAGGGAACTAAAGCTCTTGCATCAACAGCTGTATCTTCCCCTTTTCATCAAGGTGTTTTGGGTATCATGTAACTATAAAGCTGCAGCTTTTGCCACTGCTGGCATACCACTTTGCTGGAGAGGATGTTCCTAAACATGAATCTTATTTGAGAATGAAAAACTCTTAATTTCATAATAGCAGCTTGAGTTTTAGGGATTATCAAGTTTTATAAACGTATATGTATATATACACACACATATTTTTTGTTACGTGTATATAAAATTTTTCTACACTGTGATGAACTCAGAAGTTACAGTCATGAGAATTCTTCATATCTTTGTATATTTTGACTAAGTAAATAGAAAATAGGAAAGGCAAAGAAGTGATCTTTTTTCCTTTTAGGAATCTGATCATTTAGACAAACATTTTAAACTAGATTATACTCTTATTCTTGAAGATTGGATCCTCTCAGCACTTGAATTTAAGATAGTTTCCTTATAAGGATGTTGCAGCATTCTATTGAAACCCGCTTGATATTTTAAAACCTATTCAATGACTCCTTTTCTCCCATGCAACTAAAGGCTGACTAGTTACAAGGATTAAGGTTGGGAAAGGTGCTATAGTATACAGAGGAGCTCTCGTTTTTTCAGCCCATAGGTTAATTCTGAATATATACAGTGTACTTGGTTTTGGTTAACAACAAATTGCAGTATTATGATAGGTATAAACTTGTATTTAAACAGTCTGTTGATCATCAGTCTAAATTCATTTATAAATTAGTGACAAATAATTTTTCTGTTTCAAGGCGAGTGAAATACTCTGTTTATTTTGATAGATTGTGGATGGTATGTGAAAAAT
Source organism: Noctilio leporinus (assembly GCA_004026585.1). Lineage (NCBI taxonomy): Eukaryota > Metazoa > Chordata > Mammalia > Chiroptera > Noctilionidae > Noctilio > Noctilio leporinus. The sequence goes on from PVIW01001179.1 coordinate 98,256, forward strand.
ATAAGTTAATGTGAATGAGTGTTAAGATATTTTTTTTTTGCTGATAACATTTTGATAAATTTACCTCCACTCGTCTCTCTGCACATGTGTATATTATGTGATCAAATGGTATGTTACAGTGTTTACAATTGAGGGACTCATTTTCTTTCCTTTTATTTTTTAAATTTATTGAGGTGATACTGCTTAATATAGTTATACAGATTTCAGCTGCACAATTCCACAACACATCATCTGTACATTGTTTTCCTTGTTTACCCACCTCAGGTTAAATCTCCTATCACCATTCATCCCCCCTATACTCTCCTTCACCATCCTGAGAATTTTCTTAAGTGTTGAGCAATTTATTATAATAATCATGCACTCACTGAAAAATTGACCCATGTCTTTTTCTTTATCTTTTGCCAGTTCAAAGGAATAATGAATTGTTCGTCTGAATGTTGTATCACAAAGGTTTCCTCTGACTTGGAGTCCGTGTTAATTGATAGACCAAGCCAACAGTTGTAAATTCCTTTTTGAGTTTCTTTCACTGCCATTTTGGCGTAAAGATTAGCTCTTTTTGATCTTAAAACCAATATTATTTTCCCTGCAGACCTCTAGTTTGGATCTTCAGTACTCAGGATGTTTTGGAGGCTATAATTCCAGAGTACTCTGGATGTTGTGATCCCAAATCAAAGACATTTATCTCTTCTTTTAAGGAAAAAAAAAAAAAAAAAAGGATTAGGAACTTCCTGCTGCTTTTGCAAACACTAAAAGCACCCTTTAGGGCTTGAAGTTGCCCTGAGGTCACTGTTACAAATGCTTCAGATATTTTCAAGGCCCCCAGTTACCTCCCAACTCCAAGCTTTTGCTTTTAAGGATAAAAGCTAGAATTCCTCCCAGTCTAATAGCTTTGTGTATAGAATCAATGAATCAATCAGATTAAAAACGTAGTTAGCATTATCCAAAGAAAGTGTTCTTATCCCTGAAAGGAGGAAACAAATGTGAAGGCTTTGGCACTGGGGTCTTTGGTTAATAATACTGTTTTTCATTATACAGCCTGTCATGGTAGCCTCAATTAAATAACATATATATTATTTAATAGTTCCTTTTTAAATGAATATATCACAACATCTGATCTTTTAAATAATTTTTTAAAAAGATTTTATTCATTATTTTCAGGGAGAGGGGTAGGGAAAGAGGCAGAGAGGGAGAGAGTTTTCAATGTATGGTTGCCCCTCGCCCTCCTCCAGCTACAGACCTGGTCGGAGACCTGGCTTGCAACCTGGTCATGTGCCCTGGCTGGGAATCGAACCAGTGACCTTTAGGTTCACAGGCCAGAGCCTTATCCACTGTGCCACCAGCCAGGGCTTGATCTTTTAAATAATTTTCTTAGATTTTAATTTATTTATAGAGGGAGGGAAAAGGAGGGAGAAAGGGAGAGAAACCTCAATGTGCAAGAGAAACCCCTCTCACCACCCCCCCCCAACTGGGGACCTTGCTGGCAACCCAGGCAAATGCTCTGACTAGGAATTGAACCAGTGACCTTTCAGGTCACAGGCTGGCACCCAGTCCATTGAGTGACACCAGACAGGACTGATAGTTTCTTCAATGATGTTAGTATTAGATAATGTGAAAAATATTTTACTGTTTGAAGAAACCATTAGATTAAAAGAAGAATTACAGTGATTGTATTCAGTTACAATTATTAGAATATCGCATCTGTGTATCTTAAAGCTCAGTTCCTAAAAAGTTAAGGAACTTTCTCAATGAACTTTCTTTAGAAGTCCCTCATGTGGGGTTGCCATTTGAATTCATTAAACACAGAGATATTTAAGAATTGTTTTCAAATTTTAGCTTTATGAACAACAAAAGATGTTTATTTTTTTAAGAAGACACTGCTCAGTTTCAATGCATAAATAGAATATTTTAGGTAGGAAAAAATCTGCCTTTTAGAGCTTTTTTTTTTTTTTTTTAAGATTTTATTTATTATTTCCAGAAAGAGAGGAAGGGAGAGAGGCAGAGAGGGAGAGAAACAGAGAAACATCAATATGTGGTTGCCTTTCACCTGCCTCCAGCCATGGATCTGGTTGGAGACCTGGCTTGCAACCTGATTACGTGCCCTAACTGGGGAATCAAATAGAGCTATTTTTAAGTGTTAACTGGTTAAGATATTTGAACAGTCACAATGTGGACTAGATCATGATACCCGAAACAATTAATTTAATATTTCAAAGTGTGTGTGATCCATAAGCAGGGAAGATAATCCGTATTTAGAAATTTAACCTTACCTAAAGCTTTTCTCTTGGAAAAAAAGGATGACTTATCAAAATGGTGTAGTAAATTCATGCCTAGACATATTCCTCTGCTTCAAATACATAGCTCTTACAGGTAAAAATACAAGAATAGAAAACTAAAAAGACATACTCTGGCTTAAAAACAAAAGGAACATCTATGGGAGACCAAAGCAAGAGAGAAATGTAGAGGGTTAAGTGGCCTGAAATTTTAGGCTTGGCTTTACTTCTGGATCAGGAAAGATTTTTACACAACTTACAAAAAGCCTAAACCATGAAGAAAATAATAAAGTTTTATTTTATTTTTTTATTTTTTAAAGATTAAAAAAAATTAATTATAGAGAGAAAGGCAGAGAGGGAGGTAGAAAGGGAGAGAATCGAACCAGTGACCCTTGGTTTTGCAGGCTGGTGCCAATCCACTAAGCAATACCAGCCAGGGCTAAATTTTTAAACATTTAAAAAATTTAAAACATCTGAATTTCAGAAAGATAATATAAGCCGGGAGTTAAGTGACCAGCCACAAGGCAAATACGATAATATGAGTATGCAATAAATCTAAATGACACAGGATTAGTAACCAAAATATATAAAGAATTCCTACAAATCAGCAAAAGAAGAGGCAAACATCCTACTAGAAAAGAATATGAACAAGAGTTAGTCCACAGATGATAAAACCTAAATAGCTGACAAACGTGAAACTATGCTTAGCTCACTTGTAATCAGGAAAGTGAATAAAATACATTTAAAGATACTATTTCACATTCACTATATTGACAGAAATGAAAATACCTGTTTTCCAAATTATGGCAAAGAAAGCTGATGGAAATCTAAAGTGGTAGAGCTATTTGAGAACGCAACTTGGCTGTATGTGGAAAATACTTATGCTCTTTGACTCACCAATTTCATTTCTAGGTATATGTTGTAAAGAAATCTCACCCATGTACATAAGGAAAAACATATGAGAATCTTTCTTGAAGCATTTTTTGTAATAATGGGAAGTTGGAAACAAATAACATGTACATCAATAAGAATATGGCAGATAAACCATGGGATACTATATAGAGTGAAATGAATTAGCTAAAATGATTAAATGCCTATACGTCAATGTGAATAAATGGCAAAATCAGCTAAGCGTAAACATAAATTACAGAGTATGATGCCTTTGTATATAGATTGAAAGTACACAAAACAGTACATATTTTGTTTATGATTATGTACTATACATACTTAATAATGGTATAAAATATCTATGAGACTTGATAATATTATTCCAGATAGTGGTTAACCCTGGGGAGGGAAAGATTAATTTAGAGACAGGTATACAACCAAATTTGTAATGTTTTATGTTCTTTTAGAAAATTCTAATGCAAATGTGGCATTATTAATATTCAACAAAGCTTGGTGGAATGTACAGAAGTGTTTTGTTATGTTACTCCCTCTTCTATATGTTTAAAATAGTCTGAATGTACAATATGTAGAGGAGTGCTTTGAAATACATTCCCTTATTTTATCAGAGGTAGAGTGTTCTTTGAATTTAAACTATCTTATATTGCTGTCAATGCTTTTTGTTTGCTTGAGTTGACAGCTTATTTTACATTTTATCTTAACTGTCTTGTTACTATTTTTCTTCCAATCTTGAAAATACTTAATTTGCATAAAGGTTTGATATAAAAAGATACTAATAATCTGATATAACATCTGCCCTCATATATTTTGAAAAATTAACACTGATTCAGCAGGGCCTTTGAGTTATCAGTCAGATTGCCAGATGTTTAATTCAACTTGAAAAAGAGCACAATTACAATAACCATTTCATTCATCATTATTTGGATTGTCTTAATAATAAAATTGGATGAATAATTAGGAGTTGAATCAGCTACTTTTCAATAGTATTGAAATACTATTATAATACTCAAAGAAAGAAAATCCACCTGAGGTTTGTGGATTTGGTTGCAATGAACAGCAGAGCTGCGTTCTAGAAAATCTTCGCTGGTAGGGAAAATGGGCCTCTTTAAAGATAAAGCTATTATTTGAGACAGGAGTCTTTTGTCTTTCTTTGACTGTTGGCCAGCAAACTCTAGCCAAACATTTAATTTCACCATTTTTGACCATAGTGTGGATTGCTAGTGATTGATTTATTAATTCTCTAGAGTTCATATTCTTATGTCAAAGACTTATCAGTATAGAAAAAAAAAAACATTCTATGTGAGCTTATTCATTTTATTTAAAAGGCTGAAATGTAATTGTATGATTGAAGAGGTTATATTGAGGTCTGGGAAGCCTTCGTTGCTTTCTTATTTATTTATTTATTTGAACAAGAAAAGATAGTTTTTTAATTTATATTTTATTATGCTGTTACAGTTGTCCCAACTTTTCCCCCTTTGTCCCCCCCAAGCACGGCCCATCCCCTCAGGCAATCTCCCTACCTTTGTTCATATTTATTGGTCATGTGTATACGTTCTTTGGCTACTCCCATGCCCTATACTGTACTTTACTTCCCCATGGCTATTCTTTAACTACCTACTTGTACTTCTTAATCCCCTCACATCTTCATCCGTTCCCCCAAGCCCCCTCTCACCTGGCAACTATCAAAACACTCTCCATATTCAGGAAACTGTCTTTGTTCATCTTGTTTGCGTAGTTTGTTTTTTAGGTTCAATTGTTGATAGGTATGTGTTTATTGCCATTTTATTGTTCATAGTTTTTATCTTTTTCTTAAGTCCATTTAACATTTCATATAATAATGGTTTGGTGATGATGAACTCCTTTAGTTTTACCTTCTCTGGGAAGCTCTTTATCTGCCCCTCCATTCTAAATGATAGCTTTGCTGGGTAGAGCAATCTTGGCTGCAGGTCACCACATTTCATGACTTTGAATATTTCTTGCCAATCCCATCTAGCTTGCAAAGTTTCTTTTGAGAATCAGCTGATAGTTTTGTGGGGATGCCCTTGTAGGTAACTAACTGTTTTTTTCTTGCTGCTTTTATGATTCTATCTTTATCTTTCACCTTTGGCATTTTAATTATGATGTGCCTTGGAGTGGACCTGTTTGCATCCATTTTGTTTGGGATTCTCTGTGCTTCCTGGACTTACATGTCTAGTTCCTTCACTGAATTAGGGAATTTTTCTTTCATTATTTCTTCAAATAGAGTTCCAATTTCTTGCTCTTCTTCTTCTGCCACCCCTATGATACAAATGTTGAAATGCTTGAAGTTGTTCCAGAAGCTCCTACGCTATCCTTATTTTTCTTAATTATTTTTTTTCCTTGTTGTTCTAATTGGTTGTTTTCTTGTGTGTGTTTCCTTATGTTCCAAATAATTGATTTAATTCTCAGCTTCATCAATTATATTATTGTTTTTCTGTAAATTGTTCTTTTTAAAAAAAAATAATTTATTGTTGTTATATTACAGTTGTCCCATTTCCCCCCATTGCTCTGCCTATAAATTATTTTTTATATCCATTAGTGTATCCTTTGTTTCTGACTGGACCTTTTTTATACTGCTGAGGTCCTCACTAAGTTCCTTGAACATCCTTATAAACAGCATTTTGAATTCTGAATCTGATAGATTGTTCATCTCCATTTCATTTAGCTCTTTTTCTGGAGTTTTTTTTAAATAAAGATTTTATTATTTTCAGAGAGAGGGGAAGAGAGAGAGGCAGAGAGGGAGAGAGACATCAGTGTATGGTTGTCTTTCACCTGCCTCCAGCTACATAGCTGGCTAGAGACCTGGCTTACAACCTGGGTATGTGTTCCCTGGCTGGGAATCAAACCAGCAACCCTTGGGTTTGCAGGCTGGTGCCTTATCCACAGTGCCACCAGCCAGAGCCCTGGAGTTTGTTTTTTTTAGGGCCCTAGAGTTTGTTTGTTTTTTGTTTTTTTTTTTAAGACTTTATTTATTATTTTCAGAGAGAAGGGCAGGGAGGAAGGAAGAAAGGGAAAGAAGCATCAATGTTTGGTTGCCTTCACCTGCCTCCAGCTAAGGACCTGGCTTACAACCTGGTTATGTGCCCTGACTGGGGAATCAAACCAGCGACCTTTGGGTTCACAGGCTGGTGCCAATCCACTGAGCCACACCTGCCAGGATATGGAGTTTTGATCTGTTCTTTCATTTGGGCCATGTTTCTTTGTCTTCTTGTTTTGGCAGCCTCCCTGTGATTGTTTCTATGTATTAGGTAGAGTTGCCATGATTCCCTGATTTGATAGTGTGGCCCAATGTAGTAGGTGTCCTCCCTACTACATAGCCTCCCTTATTATCCAAGCTGGGTACTCAACGTGTGCCCTTCATTTGGGCTGAGTACACTCGCCTCTTGTAGATGGGTCTTGACTACTGCTGGCGGGTCAGTGGAAGGGATTTACCCATTCCAGTCAGCTGTAAGGACTGGCTGTGACCACTAACCACAAACCTCTGCCTTCTGTAGAGGATCAGCTCTGTAGAACCAGGGTGGTGGTGCTCCAATGTGGTCTGTAGCTGTCCACTGGGTGTTCAGATTCTGGGGTTTCCTTGGTGGTGCAGACCAAGGTCAGCCCCAATCCATGTTTCTCGCAGGGCCACCCTACATGAGCTACAAAGCAATCTGAGATGCTGCTACTTGTGCTGGGCTTGGAGGTTCCCAGCTGTGAACCTAGTCTGGTTGCTGCTAGTGCTGAATCTGGAGCTACGTAGCAAAAAGTGTGCCAGCTTGGGGCTTACTGAGGCTGGCTGTTGCTTATCTGAGACAATTTAGTAAGTTTTGAAGCATAACCCAAGACTAGTAATTCGTACGGAAAAGTCACTCTAACATATTGGGTAGGGTGGAGTCTCAGGGGATCTCCAGGGCAGAAGAAACACAATAGCCAGGTTGATGGAGTCTCAGATATGGCAACTGCCACCTGCTCTGGCACTCTGGGGTGAGTGGGAAGGCTCAGGAAAGGAACAATGGCCTCTACTTGCCTTTCTGTATATGTAGGAGAAAGCTCTTTCCCAGCACTTGCCTTGGAGCCAGACACTTGAGTCGCTCCCTGTAGGCCACTGGTGCCTTTAAAGCTGCTATACCTGTGCTGAAGCTCAGAGGGCGTGCACCTAGTAAGTCCATGTGTGGGTTCTTCAAGAGGAACTTCTTGGAACTGTAGAAGTTTCTTCCACTGACTCAATTCCTGCTGGGTTTTTTAAATACGTATTTTTTTTATTATTTTTAGAGAGAGGAGAAGAGAAAGAGGCAGAGAGGGAGAGAGACATCAATATATGGTTGCCTTTCACCTGCCTCCAGCTACAGACCTGGCTGGAGACCTGGCTTGCAACCTGGAATTCCACTGGATATATGTAGCCAGAAGTCACAGGGGTTTATCTTCCTGGCTTTGGGACCCTGGACCAAGTGGCCTGGTGTGGGGTTGGGACTCCTTGCTCTCACATTATCCCCCCGCTCAGATTTTTAGCTGCCACATGCAGGTGTGGGACCAACACATTCAGCATCTCTGCATCTCCATGTCTCCTCTCTTCCTAGCAGTCCCAATGGATATGGTTTCTTTAGTTCTGTAGTTGTCTGACTTCCATTCAGCTCAATTTCTAATGGTTCTGAGTGATGGTTGTTCTATGGCTTAGTTGTAATTTTGAGGTGGTTGTGCAAGGAGGTGAGCCATTTTAACCTGTGCCTCCATCTTGACTAGAAGTCTGAGAAATAGGAGTTTTAATTTAGATTAGGGTGCTTGATAGTGATATTTTCTCTTAAAGGTCTTACCTGACTTTGCAACAAAAGTGAAATGCATGGTTAATACAGACTTTTTCCCAAAAAATTGTCATTGAGAAACTCAGTTTGGGAGCATTGATACTGAGCTCTCTGTTCATCATTTTCTCTAGTTGTTTATTCAGCGTATATTTATTGAGCATCTACTGTGTGCTAGTCATTGTGCTAGGGGCTGGGTAGGGTGTAGGGAACAAGATAGATGGAGTCCTTGTAAACATGGAGCCTTCATGGAGTCTGGGGGGAGGTGAAGATAAATATATGTCTGGTGGTGAGACATGCAAAAAAGAAAGAAAACAGGCTTAAAGAGGGAACAGAAAGCTGAGGTAGGAGTTAATCACTATTTTAAATGAGATGTTCAGGAAAGATAAGGTGTTATTTGAGTAGAGACTTGAAGAGAGAGGCAGCCAAATATATGAATTCTGCTAGAAGATCATTTCTAGATAGAAGGAAGAACTAGTGCAAAGGATGTGAGGTGAGAGTGTGCTTGTGCGTTCAAGGAGCAGTGAGAAGCCAGGGTTGCTGGTACAGTGTCAGAGGGTTGCAGAAGGTGAGCTCAGAAAAATGGGGTTGACAGGTGGGAGGCAGGGGACTGCAATTACATGAAAGTTGCAGTCCATTTCAGCGCTCCACATTGTTATGTTTTGAAGATTTTATTAATTGTTTAAGAGAGGAAAGAAGGGAGAGAGGGAGAGAAACACCCATATTCAAGGGAAACATCAATCCATTGCCTCTCACATGCCCCCAGCCGGGGTCCTGGCTCACAGCCCAGGCATGTACCCTGACTGGGAATTGAGCAGATACATTTTGCTTTGTGGTGTGATGCCCAACCCACTGAGCCATGCCAGTCAGGGCACAATGCTCCCTTTTCATCTGACCCAATTCAAGTCCTGTAGCCAGGGTTATTTACACTTTTCTTAACCATTTCATCTCACTGTGATCTTTTTCTTTTCTGGGATTCCCTCTGTGTAATGTTCATCCCAGAGTTGTTATCTATTTATTTAACTTTTTACTTATCACTTACATCTTAGTCCATGAGCAAGTTTTGTTGTATACACACATATACAAAATACATAGATACACAAGTATACATATATACATATATATACATGATTACTAAAATTATTTTTTTCGTTTTTGCCTCATCATTTTATTTTTTAATATAGATACACATGTATACATGTAAATGGTTACAAGGAGAGCAATTATAGGGCCTTTCCAATAGCTACCAGATGAGAGATAGATATATGAGTTGGGGCAATTACCATGAGATCAGAAAAGAAAGTTTATCCGTTAATTATCACTGTATAACAAACTCTCAAACATGTTAAATTAAACTGGAATGTCTGAAAGTATCAAGCCGATGTCAATATAATGAAAACAGTTTGCATAGCCAGTACCTTCGGGACAGATCTCGTACGAGTAGGTTATTTCCTATACATTTGTGGAACAGGTGCATGGCTCTGCTGACATGAGCCAGGTTTGGTGCCTGTCAGCTAGCTCACTCTTGTGTCTGCAGTCAGTGGGCAGGTCTGCTAGGAGAGGAGGGTGCTGGCTGGTATAAGATGATTTCAACCCTAGGGGCTAGCTGCCTGTTGGTTGGAGTGATGGTAGAGACTGGACCACATGTCTTTCCATCAGCTAGCAGCCTATCCTGAGTCTGTTCATGTGTCTGGCAAGTTCCAAGAGAGTGAGAGAAATCACATGTGCCTCTCAGGTCATGGAAATAGCACACTGGTACTTCCATCCCATTATGTTGGCCAAAGCAAGTCTCAAGGGCAGCCCGGATTGAAAATGTAGGGGGACCTGCAAAGTTACATTGTAAAGAGTGTGGCTATGGATGTGTAAAAAATTTCAGCTACTTTTGCAATCAGTGTATTGCAGATGGAAAGGATATGAAGTGTGGGAATGAGTATTTCATGTTCTCTACCCTTGAAGGTAACTTGAAGATTCATGGCTTGTGTTTTTGGATGATAGTATCATTAGATCAGACTGGAAAGGAGATAGCAGAGAGAAAGTATTGGTGGGCTGGGAGAGGAAAAAGGGGAAAGATTTGGAACAAATGTGAATGAGGGAGAAGGGGAATGAGTTTGGCCCTATTCCATCAAGCTTTAGGTGCCTTTGGGACATCTAAATGGAGGCATTTAGCCATGATGTTGGCAGAATTGAAGATTGTCCAAGAGAAAAATTGAAGCCTAGAAATATATAGATTTAATAGTTACTAACACACATGTTGGGTGGCAGAGGTTGATGGGGTTGTTAAGGAAAGAGTGTAGTGTACAAAGAAAACAGGGCTGAAGACAGAGTCAGCCTTTCCTTTAGGGAGTGAGTGAAAGAAGAGGAGTCATCCAAGTAGGTGGAGGACGTAGTGAAAGAAAATAAGGAAGTCTCAAGGTGTGGGCATTCTACCAATGCAATGCTGTGGAGTCCAAATCAGCTGAGGATCAAGGAGAAGCATATAATATGTACTCTTTTGTTTGTTTCAATTCTTTCATTCAGCATAAATATTTTGAGATTCATCCATGTTAGGTGTATAGCAGTAGTTCGTTTTCCTGTTGTTCAGTAGTGTTCCATTGTGTGAATATACCAGTTTGTTTATCCATTCACTTACTAATAAATATTTGGGCTGTTTTCCAAACAGTTTGGAATTGTTATAAAAGTACAATGAAGATTCATTTACAAATCCGTGTATGAACTATAAGCTCATTTCTCCTGGCTAGACACCTAGGAGCAAAATGGCTGGATTGTGTAGGAATTATGTTTAACTTTTTAACAAACTGCCAAGGTGTTTTCTAAAGTGGTTGTAATCCCATGAAATGGATTGCATTCTGCATTGTTCTTTAACTTGTTTGCTACTAGCATCCTTGAGTCATCATACCCTGATACCCATAGTTACAGCCATCAAGAAATTTAAACTTATTTGTTAAGTTTCATAGGTTAAAAAAAAATCTGTAATCCTATTAACTACTCATTTTCCCAGGAAAGTCCAAACTTTTATAACATTTATTCCACAGCCCTAGCTGGGATCACTTAGAAGTAATCTTGGCTAGGTGTATTTATAGTATAGTTTGCTTCAGTGTTTTGTCACCAAATTCAAATGTACTATAATCTATTGTAGTAGTTTCATAATTGTTTAGCAGTGATTTGGTAAGCAGTGTTTCTTTGCTTTTAAATTTTGTTTCCCTTTATCTGCACCATTCATTCCTGATCTGTCCCTTTTCTTTGTCATTTTACTCGTCTCATTTCTTGTCATGTTTTGCATTTTGTTCTTTCTCTTTCCTCTCTAATTCTTTGCCTCAGTTTCTGTTTACACAGACTCCTTCCATCAGCAAATGTGTATTTGTGGGAAGTGAGATTTACCAGCCCTCTAAAGGGGTGCTCAACAAAGAATCGAAGGGGTTGCAAACACTGCCTTAGTGGCCTCTAAGCATTGGTGTATTTCCAGAAATCTTTCAAATAACCTGGTGCCACTGATGATCATTTCCTTAAAAGAAACTCAGGGTTGCTACTTGTGGAAAATTTGCATTAGGCTACAAATAGCACTCTGCACAAAGTTGGAGACTCCAGCTTTACAGTTGGTTCTGAATCTAGTTTTATTCATATCATAATCCTTTTAGAATATCAATCTTGGGCCAGATGACTGTGAGGACTGAATATGAGTAGCAATATCATAATTTCTGGGTCACTATAAAAGATACATTTTCAAATACATAACCACATTTTTGCATTGTTATTTAGAAAAATCAGCTTTATTGTCCTTTTTTTTTTTTTTTTAATTCCAGCAGGGTCATGCTGCTTTTAGCACAAAATCTTTTCTGTGACATTCATTATAAACCATCAAAGAAAAAAGTCAGGCTGTTTGGCTCTCTCCACTGCCAATAACAAGCATAAAAAGTAGATTTTATCAGTTCACTTTCCTTTGCTTGAATGAATGGGATACTTGACAGCAGATGAAATATGAGCCACAAGTTTCTTTTGCCCCATTCCTATAAACTATGCATTGTTTTGATTTGGCTTATTGAAAACATTATAGGGGATTTCTATATGGCTGTGGTCCAAAATTCTGTGCTTTTATTCTTCTGAGCTAAAGATTGCATGTAACTTAGTAAAAATTTCTAAAGGAATGTATGCTTTCCTCCGTTAAAAATAGTTTGTGAGCACCAAATACAGCCTATATCTCCCCTACACAAGTAATTCAAAGGTCTTCCTCAGGCCAAGTAAAAGTAAGCTATTTATGTAATAGCTCTGGGATGATAAAACTGTTTAGGGAGCATGATTGTGTAAAATTGATTTAAATCACTGGTTGGATATGGTTAGACAAGCCTTTACCCTAAAGAAGATTCATTCCTGGTGTCTGAGATAACCTTAAATGCTAGTGCTATCATGAGGAGCCTCTGCATAGATAAGGAAGTGGTTTTTAAACTCAGCTTTACTGAGGTTTAACTGACATAAAGGATATTTAGTGTATATATCATAGTCATTTTATATACGTATACATTACAAGAGGATTCCCCTCGTCTAGAAAATGAACACATTCATCACCTCACGTTTACCTTTTGTGTGTGTGTGTGTGTGTGTGTGTGTGTGAGAGAGAGAGAGAGAGAGAGAGAGAGAGAAAGAGAGAGAGAGAACATTTAAGTTCTACTCTCTTTGTAAATTTTAATTATACAATTCATTGTTATTAACTATAGCCATCATATTTTCCATTAGAGCCACAGACCTGATTCATCTGATAGCTGAAAGTTTGTACCCTTTTCATCCCCTTAATTTCCTCCACTCCACCCCCTATCCCCACCCTCACAGCTCCTGGCAACCATAGAAACAGAAAACTAGAAAAGGGAGAAGAAGCACTTTCATCAAAGAATCATTCTCAAACAGAAGAACTCAATAGCAAGTAAACCATGAAAAAACACATTTGCAGTTGTACCTACTCATAATTAGTCCTCCATATTACTTTTAAATAGACTATATTTATATTTTGCTTAAAATATTTCAACAACTTCTCATTGCCTTCAGAATGGAACCCAAATGCTTAGAACTGTTCTTCTCAAATTTTAAACTGCATGTAAGTCATCTGGGCATCTTAAAAGGCTGATTGGCATCTGATGTGTTTGAGGTGGAACCTGATATTCTGTTCTGAGTTCCAAGGATGATTCAAGAACCACACTTAGAGCAGCAAAGTATTAGAGCATAAAAGGCCAGGTGTTTTATCATCTGGTCCCTGCCTACCCACTGACTGCATCCTTTGCTGCCCTGTTTCCCCATGTCCACCCCAACTTACCCTTTGATCCTTCTGTATGTCCCAAATTCCCACCACATGGAGTTTCAGGTCTCTGAATGTACTGTGCACTTGCATTGCTCTGTGCATTTGCCCGCCCGTGCCCTACACTCAGATTGGACAACTCTTCGTAATCCCTTGCTGCTTACTAGTGCATCAGCCCTTGACCATACATGTCACCTCTTCTCCCAACTCTCAGTCTTCTCTTGAAGGCTGAGGGTATTGTAGCATCCTGGGGTGTTTACTTTTATGGAGAGCCTTAGCAGTGTAATGTGCTTGGACTCTAAATGGTTTTCAAGGAATGGCAAATGGATTTACTTAGGCTAGACAAGAAAATCTATAATGGAGAATAATGAGGAATGTTGGATAAATAATTGCACAATTAAATTAATGTCAGTTACCAATAGGGAGAGGGAGAAAGAATTGTTCACAGAAGATCCCAAAGCCCTTGCTGATGACTTTGAGAGTGATACAACGTTCAATCAAGTGGAGGATTGGGGAAATGTGCTACTTCTAGGAACAAATAAAGGATGGAAAACTGTAGAAAAGGAAACTGTTCTTTATGCATTGATGTCTTTTTCTACTGGGAGAATAGGCTGACAGGCCAGATAAACATATTTGCCCTAAATTGCCCTAAAGTACCATGGTGGACTCCTTGTGTGGACCTCTTACATCTATAGGTCAGCAATTTGGGTGTCATTTTTAAAAAGCACCATTTTGACTCTTGGATCTACCAATTACTTATTACATGACTATGAGTAAGTGGTTTAACTTCTTTTTATTCTTTTATTTTTACTTATTAATTTTAGGAAGGAAGAAAGAAAAAGGAAGGAAGGAAAGGAGAGAGGGAGGGATAAAGAGTTTTGTTGTTGAACTTATGACCAGGGATCAAACCTGCAACCTTGGTGTATTAGGACGATGCTCTCAATAACTGAGCTACCTGGCCAGGGCCTGGTTTAACTTCTCAGAACATATTTCCCTACCTATGAGTGAGGGTAATATTACTTACCTGTTTAAATTGTCAGGAGTATGAAATGACTTAATATAATTTCATGTAAGATATGTAGTAGGTTAATTTTCTCCTTTCCTCTTTCAGGACTGTGCAGTTATGCCTAATAGAAAAAATGAGCAACAGCATGATTAAAAAGATTTCACTATGTTGTGGATAGGTAGCCTAGAATTCATGGTTTAGTTAATGAATTCACTTTCACAAGGACATCTGATGTGTGTGCGTATGTGATAGTGTGTATTTCTTTTCTATTATCAAGTATCCTTGGTCTTTAACAGCTATCAGAATGTGGAAGAGATACTCAGCTATTTCATAATGATTGATTCCCAGTATATGAATTGAATGTCATATATAAAACATTCAATTGTAAAAGATTTTGATTATATTAACTTTAAAGAACTGTACTACATAATAGGCATTTACTAAATTCATTGATTATCAGGTATGTGAAAAAGAAATAAAAACCATGCCTTTTTATAATCTGAGAAAGTAAAATATAAAAGAACAATGGAGAAGAATATTGTAAAGGTTATCAACAAATAATTTAATAGCTGCAGCCCTTGAAATGTTTTAAATGTCTTTGAAATAATCATTTGGAAAAGCAGAAGTAATCCTTGTAGAAATATTTCTGCTATAATGGACTTTGTATATTTCTCATTATGCATTTCTACATGGATGAAGTTGCTAAGTGACATGAATTTTGTTACAAAACCTCACTCTTCTTAAGGCTTTCTTGATCCTTCTGTTTCTCTGACTGATGCAAAGTGTAAAATTGCATGGAATGTTCTTCCTGCACAGTTGAGCTATTAAGCAGAACTAATTCTTTATGGAATGACAACAAGGCATAAGAAAGGCATCTCTTGGATTAGGCAATATAAGGCAATCACTTGGCAAACGGCTGAAGGGGAAGTGGTCGTGGTAAAGACAAAGCAATGGCGCTTTTTCTCTTCCCCTTGAATTTATAGGAGCCACACAAGTTGAACAGCTTTGAAGCTGGTTAATGTGGCTTACCAGGCATGTTTTTTTTCTGTGCTGTTTCCTGCTTGTTTTTGCCAGCAGAGAGGCCAAGAATAATCACTTGATAAACGCATTAGCATGTCTCATACACTTCTGTGACCACACACTGTTGCTGGGGAGACAGATCATTTGAGAAGAGGAAAATCCCAGTTGGGGATGTCTTTCAAAGTAAGATCAGATTTTACTCCCAACTAACAGGATTCTAACTAGATTATGAGAGTACCATATGGAGACTGATTTTTTTTTTTTTTTTAACTCGAGAGTAAGTAGCAATTGGGAAAGATGAAAGGTAGAATAAATAGTGGTTTGTGTTCATTTTATCAGTTCTAGAAAGGAAGACAGGGGCTGTTGATATTAATTTTATGATGGTTTAACAATTATAGAATACTTTATTTCTT
Organism: Noctilio leporinus; assembly: GCA_004026585.1. Lineage (NCBI taxonomy): Eukaryota > Metazoa > Chordata > Mammalia > Chiroptera > Noctilionidae > Noctilio > Noctilio leporinus. The sequence continues at coordinate 113,945 of PVIW01001179.1, forward strand.
TGATTTTTCTTTAAATATATTTTATTCATTATGCTATTACAGTTGTCCCAGTTTTCCTCTTTGTGCCCCTCTGCCTGGGTACCCCCCTTCCCTCCAGGAATCCCTTGGCTTAGTTTATGTCTATGGATTGTGCATGTAAGTTCTTTGGCCTTTTCATTTTCTATACTATTCTTAACATTCCTCTTTCCATTTTTTATCTACCAATTATGCTTCTTGGTCCTTGTAACATTTCCCTCTTTCTCCCCCTTCCTGCTCCCTGTTGATAACCCTCCCAATGATCTCCATATCTATGATTCTGTTCCTGTTCTGGTTGTTTGTATAGTTTGTTTTTGTTTTTGTTTTAGATTCAGTTGTTGATTGATAGTTGTGAGTTTTTCTTAAATAAGCCCCTTTAACATTTCTTATAATAAGTTGATGATAATGAACTCTTTTAGCTTTTCCTTGCCTGGGAAGCACTTTATCTGCCCTTCCATTCTAAATGATAGCTTTACCGGATAGAGTAATCTTGGTTGTAGGTCCTTGTGTTTCAGCATTTTGAAAGATCTTGTCAGTCCCTTCTTCCCTGCAACTGTTTCTTTTTAGAAATCAGCTAATAGTCTTATAGGAACCCCTTTGTAGGTAACTTCCATCTTTTCTCTTGCTGCTTTTAAGATTCTCTATCTTTAACCTTTGGCATTTTAATTATGATGGGTCTTGGTGTGGTCCTGTTTGGGTTCAACTTGTTTGGGACACTCTGTGCTTCCTGGACTTGTATGTCTATTTTTCCTTCACCAAATAAGGGAAGTTTTCTTTCATTATTTTTTCACGTTTTCAGTTTCTTGCTCTTCCCCATCTTCATCTGGCACCCCTATGATTCAGATGTTAGCACTTTTAGAAATGTCAGAGACTTCTTAAACTCTCCTTGTTTTTTAAAATTTTTATTTTCTTCATTCTGCTCTGGTTGAATGTTTATTTCTTCCTTACATTCCAAATCATTGAATGAATGAACCCTGGCTTTCTTCTCTCCACTGTTTGTTCCTTGTGGATTTTTCTTTGTTTCATTTAATGTAGCCTTCATTTCTTCCCTTATGCTTTTGCCATATTCAATGAATTCTCTGAGCATCCTGATCACCAGTGTTTTGAACTGTGCATCTGATAGGTTGGCTGTCTCTGTTTGGTTTAGTTCTTTCTTTGAGACTTTGTTCTGTTCTTTCATTTGGACAGTATTCATTTGTCTCTTGAATTTGGTAGCTTCTCTGTGTTTGTTTCTGTGTATTAGGTAGAGCTGCTTGACTCCCTGTTAAGTTGTATGGGGTGGAGCCTTAGGTATTAGCTAGGTAGGATAGTCCACTTCACCCCTTTGTTGATCTATATGTGACAGTGGCTTCAGAGAGGAGAAAATGCTGCTCCCTGATTGCTGGATGCTTGCTTGGCACTCACCCTGTTTCCAGTCATTTCACCCGTTTCCCGTATGCAACTGGCGCCCCTTTAACCATAGCCCTGTTGGTAGTACCTTATAGTGGATGGGTTTGCATACATTCTAAGAATGTGTGAGCCCTTTAAACGGGCTCTCCTGAGAAACTGGTGACTTTTTATGCCCAAACCCCTACTGGTTTTTACAGCCAGAAGTTAGAAGGTATTATTTTCCTGGCACTGGAATCCTGGGCTGCACAGCCTGGCCTGGAGTTGGGATAATTTGCTCTCAAGGTATGCCTCCCAATGTTTATGCATCACAGGTGAATGTGAGACTACCTGTTTCCCAGGCCACCTCTGCCACCACCTTACTATTGCCACCACATCCTTTCCACAACGCTCCCTGTCTCTGCTCCTCCCACCCATTTGGATGAATATGGCTTTCTTAAAATCCTTCATTGTCAGACTTGAATACAGTTCGATTTTCTGGTAGTTCCTGGTATTTTTTGTTTTGAGGTTAGTTGTGATCCTTCTAATGGTTGTGCAAGGAGACAAAGAGTATCTATCTATGTCTCCGTCTTGATGGGAAGTTATTTGATTTTTTTCTTATTGAAGCCTAATCCTTTTTGTTTTGCTAAGGTATGTGATTTTCCTTGTTCCTAATCTCTCCCTTAAATGCCTACCATGACAGGCCCTTTCTCTTAAAGCATTGCATTTCCACATCTACTTCTATTGTTCCTTATGGTCTTGTCCTGAGAAGCCACCCTTGTTGCCTGTTACACTCTAGTCACTACTGACCTCTTTAGGGTGGACATTATCAATATGGCAGAACAGGCCAACAGATTGCTAATTTGGACTGAACTTCAACTACAGATGAGGGTGTTAATAGAAGTGGTTTAACTGCAGATCTTCATTCAGTATAACACTTGACGTTCTGCTTCAGGAGAGTGGAAGTATGAACGTCACACAGATATGTGTGAAAAAACTGTGCACCTTTATTTTAGCATTCAGTGGTGTAGCTTAATCCTGAAGAGCTCAGATGTTTACTAGTCTTGGTCATACATAAATTCCAAAACCCTGTCACCACTTTAGATAATCTATTTATAAGGTGAGGTTTCTTGAATCAAACCCATTGGTTCTGGGACCAAATTCTACATAATTTCAGTCCTGGCCTGATAGACCTGTGTCAGGGTGAATATTATGAGATTTCTTAAAATGGACTCAGAATGCCAGGGAAACCCCCAAACTGATACATGCTTTGCAGGATACAGTGGGCAGCATTCTGGGAAAAGTCTATGTGGAAATTTACAGTTCTGCAGTGTATTGCTGTGTTGGGCTACTTAGGAAGGGCTGGTTTTTCAGGTGTATATGTGTGTGTGTTTATGCCCATGTTTTCACATGTGTGTATGTAATGGCTTATGGATTCCTTATTCTTCAAGTGACTCAGGAGAAGTATGACAGCTGTCATATCATTTCCATAGATAGAGGACTAGAAGGCCTCTGGGTTTCTTATTCCTCCTAATCCTCAAGAACATAGGTCCATTTCTAGTTATCAGGATAAATATTATTTGTGTACACTTTTCATGTTTAATAGTCTAAATGTAAATTTAATTTTATCATCTCACAGTCCTTCAGGTTATTATTATGCACACATTATATACTGGAGTGTATTATTATACACTTCAGGTAAAGGAGGTGGTATTGAATTGAGTATATATGTATACGAGGGCATATTTTATTAATGTGTTTACCAGGTAACTATTGAGTGCCTTTTATTTCTGTAGTGCTATGCCAGGAATACGGTGATGAAAGATACAATTCCTGTCCTATAGGTATAAGCAGAAAGTAGAGATGATGAAACAGTGAGGCAAACAGGATGCTCCAAGATCCTGAGAACATAAAGGAATTCTATAGTTTTACTTGGGAAAATCAAGTGTGACCTCACAGAAGTGAAAATACTCTGCAAGAGTCAGCTTTTACATTTTGTATGCTGTCATCATGCTTAATTTTTAAGATTTTATTTTTAATTATATTTTATTGATTATGCTATTATAGTTGGCCATATTTTTCCTCATTTACCCCCCTCCACCCAGCATCCCCCATCCCTCAGGCAATTCCCCCACCATTGTTCATGTCCATGGGTCATGCCTGTAAGTTCTTTGGCTACCCCGTTTCCTATTGTGTACTTTATACCCCATGGCTATTCTGTAGCTACCCATTTGTACTTCTTAATCCCTTAACCTCTGCACACATTCTCCCCCATGCTTCTCCCATCTGGCAATATCAAAACATCCTCCATATCCAGGATTCTATCTCTGTTCTTTTTGTTTGCTTAGTTTGTTTTTTAGATTTCAGTTGTTGATAGATATGTATTTATTTTTGCCATTTTATTGTTCACAGTTTTTTGTTTTTTGTTTTTGTTTTCTTTGTAATTCTTTTTTTTATTGTTGTTGTATTACATCCATCGCCTTTTTGCTCCCCTCCGTCCCCCTCCCCACCCACCCATCCCCCTCCCTGTTCACAGTTTTGATGATCTTCTTTTTCTTAAATAAATCCATTTAACATTTCATATAATAATGATTTAGTGATGATGAACTTCTTTAGTTTCATCTGGGAAGCTCTTTATCTGATCTTAGAGTCTAAATGATAGCTTTGCCGGGTAGGGCAATCTTGGCTGTAGGTCCCCGTTTTTCATGATTTTGAATATTTCTTGCAAATCCCTTCTAGCTTGCAAAGTTTCTTTTGAGCAATCAGCTGACAGTTTTATGGGAACTCCCCTATAGATAACTAACCACTTTTCTCTTGTGGCTTTTAAGGTTCCCTTTATCTTTAACCTTTGGCATTTTAATTATGATGTGTCTTGGAGTTGACCTCTTTGCATCCATCTTGATTAGGGCTCTCTGTGCTTCCTGGACTTTTATGTCTATTTCCTTCACCAAATTAGAAGTTTTCTTTCACTATTTTTTCAAATAGATTTCCAGTTTCTTACTCTTACTCTTCTCCTTGGCATCCCTGTGATGCGAATGTTGGACCTCTTAATGTTTCCCAGAGGCTGCTCGTACTATCCTTGCTTTGGTTGTTATTGTTGTTTTTATTCCTTTTTCTTCTTATTCTGATTGGTTGCTTTTTGCTTCCTTATGTTCCAAAATATTGATTTGATTCTCAGCTTCATCCACTCTACTGTTGTTTCCCTGTAAACTGTTCTTTATTTTAATTAGTGTATCTTTCATCTCTGACTGGATCTTTTTTATGCTGCTGAGGTCCTTACTGAGTTTCTTGAACATGATTATAACCAGTGTTTTGAACTCTGCATCTGATAGATTGCTTATCTCCATTTCATTTAGCTCTTTTTCTGGAACTTGATCCATTCTTTCACTTGGACCTTGTTTCTTTGTCTCCTCATTTTGGGAGCCTTCCTATGTTTGTATGTATTAGGTAGAGCTGCGTTGACTTTGTGTCTCGGTAATGTGGCTTAATGTAGTAGTTGTCCTGTAGGGTCCAGTGGCACAGCCTCTCCTGTCATCCAAGCTTGGTACTCAAGGTGCACCCCTCATGTGGGCTGAGTACACCCTCCTTTTGTAGTTGAGACTTGATTGCTGTTGGCATATCATTGGGAGGGATTTTCCCAGGCCAGTCAGCTGCAAGAACTGGTTGTGACCATTGACCACCACCTCTGCGCTCTGTGGATGATCACCTGTGCAGGGTCAGGGTGATGTGGTCTATAGCTGTCCACTGAGTGTGCTGGCCCTGGAGTTTCCCTGGTGGTGTAGGCCAAGCTAAGCCCCAACCTGTGTTTTGCTGGGGGCACCCTGCCTGATCTATAAAGCAATCTGAGATGGCTCTATTTGTGCTGGGCTTGAAGACTCCCAGGGGAGGCCAGGCTCTTGAATATAAGCTGGCTGCTACTTGTGCCAGGCCTGGGGCTCACTGAGTCCAGCTGGTGCTTATTTGATAAGATTTAGGAAGTTGTGCAGCATGGGCTAAAACCTGCCATTCATATGGAAAAACAGCTTGGGTGGGCCTCTAAGTTGGGTGGGGCAGAGGCTCTGGGGATCTCCAAGGTGGGTCAAACAGTGTTAACCAGGTTGATGGAGTCTCAGATATGGCATCACCTTGCCAGTCTGTTGGGATGAGTTTATAAAAGGGACAATGGCTTCTGCTTGCTTTGATGCCAGATAGTTCAGTTTCTCCCTGGTGCCTTTCAAGCTGCTACCCCAGTGCTGGAGCTCAGAGGGAGTGAGTCTGAATAGCTTAGTCTGTGTGGGTTCTTTAAGAGGAACTGCTTGGGCCCAGCAGTTTCTTCCACTGACTCAATCCTGACTGGTTTTTACAGCCAGAAGTTGTGGGAACTTAACCTTCCTGTCACTGGAACCCTGAGCTGCTGTCCTGGTGTGGGCCTGGGGCTCCTCAGTCCCAAGATATCCCTCCCAAATTTTTATCCACTACACATAGATGTGGGACCATCCCATTCCACTCCCCAGCCCCACCTCCTACCAGTCCAGATGATGTAGTTTCTTTAATTCCATAGTTGTCAGGCTTCCATTCAACTCAATTTTGTAGTTGTCAGACTTCCATTCAACTTGATTTCTGATGGTTCTAAGTGCTGGCTGTTCTGGCCATTCTACATTTTAGTTGTAATCTTGATGTGGTTATGCAAATAGGCAAGCCAGGTCTGCCTGTGTCAACATCTTGACTGGAAGTTTGGTTAGGTTTTTTTCTTTGTTTTTTGTTTTGTTTGTTTGTTTGTTTTTAGAGAGAGGGAAAAGGAAGAGGAGAAACATTGATATGTGAGAGAAACATTGATCAGCCACCTCTCACATTTCCCCACCCAGGGACCTGGCCTGCAACCCAGGCATGTGCCCTGTGTGGGAATTGAACCAGTTACCTTTTAGTTTGTGGGACAACACTCAACCCACCAAACCAAACCAGTCATTGCCATCATGCTTAATTTATAATTCTTTATTCGGAGTGATTAGAAACCTCTCTGTTTAGTAAGGAATGTGTTGCTTTAAAGTTGATTTTTTAATTTTATATTCCGTAAACTTAATTAGGGTTCACATGCTGTGAGTTTTGGCACATGAATAGTCATGTAACCATCACCACAGTCAGTGTGCAGAATAGTTCCCTCATCCCAAAACATTCTGTCATGCTGCCCCTGTAATCATACTCTCCACCTCATTAACTTCTAGCGGCCATTATATCTTGCATTTTTCAGGATGTCATATAAATGAAATTATACATCCTCTAGCCTTTTTGGTTTTGCATCTTAGCATAATGTATGCAAGATTTATCTATGTTACTAAGTGTATCAATAGTTTGTCTCTTTTTATTGCTGAGTCATATTCCACAATACAGCTCTACTGTAGTTTACCCGTTTATGATTTGAAGCACATTTGGTTTGTTTACAGTTTTGTGATATTATGAATAAAGCTTCTGTAAACTTTCTTGAACATGTTTTTGTGTGAACATAAGTTTTCATTTCTATTGAGGAAATATTTAAGGATGAGAATACAGTATGTTTAACTTTATTTAGAAACTGCCAAATTCGGGCCCTGGCTGGTGGCATAATGGATAAGGCGTCGGCCTGTGAACCCAAAGGTCACTGGTTCGATTCCCAGCCAGGGCACATAACCAGGTTGCAAGCCAGGTCGCCAGTCAACTCTGTAGCTGGAGGCAGGTGAAAGGCAGCCATACATTGATGTCTCTCTCCCTCTCTACCTCTCTCCCTTCCCCTCTCTCTAAAAATAATAAATAAAATCTTTTTTAAAAAAACTGCCAAATTATTTTCCAAAGTGATTGTAGTTTGTTATGAAGAAATGCAAATTAAAAACACAATGAAATACCACTTACACAAAAGGATACCACTTCTTTTTCCCATATGTTTTATGTGCAACCTCTTAACATCTACTGACTAATATATTCATACTACTTTCTGGATGAAGGGTTCCTTGCTCCAGACATGGCCAAAGTACTTTAGACCAAAGAGAACATAACTGTCCTCATCCTTTTTCAAGGGCATGGTATATGCTCGTTAATGTAAGTCTTTATGTCCCAGTACATTCTTGTGCTTTATGATAGATATGTTTATGCACAGGTATAAATATGTCATTGCCTCCTTGTATACCAGAACTCAAAAGGATAATGCTGAAAATACTTAATGTAAGAAGATTTGGAATGATTTTAAGCCATTTATAGCTTCATTCTAAGTCTTCTGGTTTCTAAGCACATTCCTGTCATAAATAATTGTGAGTTAATTTTATTTTAGTAGATATTTAGTGACAGGCAATTATGTATAAAGCACTGTGACCCTTGAGGCCCACTGAAATCACTGTTAATTCCTGGTTCTTAAGCTCCTTTGCTTATTTTAGGTGACAGATGCTAAGTTGTTGGCACTTGTTCGCTCGTTGATTTTATGTATTAGAAGGGGTGCCAAAGGTAGGAAAACAGGGGGAACTTACCAAAAAGAGCCCTCTGTTTAACAGGTAAACCTCTACCTTATTAAGTTTGCCACTAAAAATTATGAATAGTTCAGAACATATCATCAATGATTAAGATCATCCATGTTTGTTCAACTTTTGAATGGCTACAATCATTGTAGACAGACTAGTAATCTCTGTTGGTCCATAAAATTCATAATTCCAAGCTAGAAGATGGATCAGGGCACACTGAACTGTGGCTCTGGGAAGGTTCTTTAGAACTGGAAGACATGGCATTAAATGTTGAAAAGGGTACTACTATTTTGTGTATGAGAACAGTAGGAGCCAAAGAGCTTACTTTTCATGGGTCATTTATAGTTTACTTATGACAGAACTTGGAGAGAATATAGGTACCCAAATGTCGTGAGCAAGGAAGCATCCTGGAAAGGAGTCACACACATTTGTGTCTTTCCACAGTGCCAGGTTTATTAGGGGAGACCTCCCCAGTAAGCCAGTCGAGTCACACACAGGTTACACACCGACAGAGGAGCTTAAGTGATAAGCCAAGCAAGAGCAAAGCATCCGGAGGTAGGTCCCAGTCACTGGTGGCATCTGCAAAGAAGAGGGGCACATCAGTGTCAAGCCAGGTGGGCGGTTACAGTGGTGGCACATGTTTGGTGGAGTAGAAGTCTTGTTGGGCTCTGAGAGTGCTTTGTGGTACAGCCAGCCCTGATGTCAAAGCTCTAAGTTCTTACAGTCAACAATGGGTGGTGGTCCCACCCATAATGATGCCCAGATAGAGTGGTTTTGAGCATTCAGGGCCCATTCCCGTTACACCATTACCTCAATCTTTGTTATATTGCCACTTGACATAATAGATATGGCTGAGAGTGACTCCATATTGGATTGTCAAAAAATATCCAGAAAGTTCACTCTACTTTTGCTCTATACACCAACCTTAGTTCATTTCTGTTTCTCAATTTGCTTTGCTTCCTACATTTAGCTAAGGTCAACTTGTGCCCTAGTCCTGGAACCCTGGTGTGGGGCTTACAGAACATTCATACCTTTAAGCTTATTCCTTCTTCAAAAGAGTCATGGAGTAATGGAACTACCTCAAGGGATATTATGACTTACCCAAGATTAGGCATTAAAGGCAATGATGGAGTTATCCAAGATCAAAACTTACAACTCCTGGCTCCAGGAATCTCTTCTGGTACCACAGCTACCTCTGTGTCAGTAATGTAGCTTCCAAGAACACACCTATGCCCCTGGAATTATGAGTGTCATGAAGGCCCTGGCTGGCAGCACAGTGGATAAGGCGCTGGCTTGTGAACCCAAAAGTCACAGGTTCAATTCCCCAGCCAGGGCACATAACCAGGCTGCAAAACAGGTCTCCAGTCAGGCCTGTGGCTGGAGGCAGGTGAAAAGCAACCATACATTGGTGTCTCTCTCCCTCTCTGCCTCTCTCTCTCTTCCCCTCTTTCTAAAAATGATTGAATGAAATCTTAAAAAAAAAAAGGAAAAAATGTCATGAAAGGGATCTTTGAGATCATGGGGGTCATTCAACTTCTTACCTAATTTGGAAATATTTTACCATATTCTTTAAGGTGAACAAAAAGCAGCATTTTTATTACAAACAAATGTTTATTACACATTTATGGCAGCTCCCTATATGTTCATTTATTTATTCAGTCAACCAACAAACAATATTTCCTGCCATAATCTTGCTCCTCCCCTAAAGTATTATCCTTCTCTGTAACTGGAAATATTTTTTGAATTCCCATGGAGCTGCTCTTAATTTTTTAAAGAAGGCAAAGGTCTTTGCTTAAATCTTTGCTTTTTTCATAGTCATATGAACTCACATCTTATTATTTTACTCCTTGCACATCAACATTGGCCAACACCAATATATTAAGAGCCTGTAAAGGTTTTGGTTGGCTTGTTCATATTTTATTAAGAATAAAAGAAGTTGTAAGAGTGGAATTTTCTTTCTTTTTTTTTTTAAGAGTTTTATTATTTTTCAGAGAGAGGGGAAGGGAGACAGGCAGAGAGGGAGAGAAACATCAATGTATGGTTGCCTTTTACCTGCCTCCAGCCATGGACCTGGCTGGAGACCTGGCTTGCAATGTGCTTTTGTCCCCTGGCAGGGAGTCTGATCAGCAGAGTGGAATTTTCTAGTTGAGCTATCATAAGAAGATTATTATCAATATAATTTTGTATCTTTTATTTTATACTTAGTGTATCACATGTAACACAGTCATTTTAAGGACTATGTAAGTCCTAGTAATTGAAAGTATAATAGCAAATCAGAACAGCAAAAAGAAAAAAAAACTGAATAAAAAAGTGAAGATAGTGGAAGGAGCCTCTGAAACAACTTCTAGTGTACCAACATTTTCATCATGGGGTGCCAAAAGGAGAAGAGAGAGAGCAAGAAATTGAAAACCTATTTGAAAAAATTACAGAAAACATCCCTAACCTGGCAAAGGAAATAGATATATAAGTCCAGGAAATGCAGAGAGTTCCAAACAAGATGAACCCAAAGAGACCCTCACTAAGATACATCATACTTAATGTACAAAATGTTAAATACAAAGAGAGAATCTTAAAAGCAAGAGAAAAGCAGTTAGTTACCTACAAGGGAGCTCCCACAAGACTGCCAGCTGATTTCTTAACAGAAACTTTGCAGGCCAGAAAGGATTGGCAAGAAATATTCAAAACGATGAAAACCAAAGGCCTGCAACCAATATTACACTACCCAGCAAAGCTATTATTTAGAATCAAATTATTTATAGTTTCCCAGAGAAGGAAAAGGTAAAGGAATTCATCACCACCAGCCAATATTACTTGAAATGTTAAAAGTGTCTCCTTTAAGAAGAAAAGAGATAAAAAATATGAACAATAAATGGCAATAAATTGATGTCCATCAACAAATGAATCTTAAAAAACAATAAATGAAAACGCAGAATAGAAATAAACTCATAGATATAGAAAACATTTTGATGGTTGCCAGATGGGAATGGGGTTAAGAGAATGTGCAAAAAAATGAGTAAGAAGTACAAATTGGTTGTAACAAAATAGTCATAGAGACGTAAAGTACAGCATAGAGCATATAGTCAGTAATATTCTAATAATTATGTATAATATCCAATGGTTACAGATTTATTGGGATGATCACTTAGTAAGTTCTACAATGTCTAATCACTGAGGTGTACACCAGAAACTAAAATAACATTGTATGGCAACTGTAATTGGTAATTTTTAAAAACAATTTAAATTAAAAAAACAAACATTGTTTAATAGCAGTGAGTAGCCCAGCTGACGGAAGGAGACTGAAAGAGGTTTATGTCACTCTTTCCAGACATGGGAACTGAGTTTGAAGAGTACTGAGTCTGACATTTGTCAAAATAGAAGCAGCAGAGAATTCTCAGGTGTTGTTAAAGGTGTCTTTAAATGGATTCAGAAGGAATATAATGATTGAAAATAATCTATTTTCAAGGATCTATTTCTGAAAGTCCCTGGTATCTAACTTAGAAAGTTTCTAACCTTCATTTTGTTTATATTTATTTGGACGTATATTTTTATCTAAATATTACCTTTGAAAAGCAAATGGATACCTCTTAGCACCTCTTTGCCAAAATAGCCACAAATTTAAGCAGGATACTGAATTCCCTAGAAGTCGGCTGAAAAAAAAGAGATTGACACTCATCACAATTACCACATCTGGCTTGTGTTACATTATTTTTATTAGATAAAGTTTTTGTTGAACAATTTTTAAAAAGTACAAGTTTCTTGCCTAGCCTTAAAGATATAATGAGTTTTCAACTTCTGTTTGAAACTTGTACCTTGGTTGTTTTTACCTCAAGTAGGAGAAACATCAGTTACCTTGATGCTTGGATTAGATGGGTCAGGTCCCTTGGTTTACTTCCTGTTCAGGTGCAGGTCAGTCTTCAAGTTTGAAGAGTGAAGGCGATCGGACCTGATGAGGTAAGAAGTTATTACAATGTTTTGATTAGGGGAGCCTGCAGTAGACAAATGCATGATTTGAAAGACCAGTGTCATAGAAATAAGCTAATACAACCACATGTACTCCATGAGTGACTCTGAAATTGTGGACATGCAGGAGTCTGGGATAGAAATTTCTCTCTTTTCTTGACAAGTTACTTAAAGATTTCCCCAGAACTTCTGATTGGTGATTTAGATCTGTGGAAACAGCACAGAGGTGCTAGAATGTGGTAACTACCAGCCATGTTCCCTGGCTATTTAGAACTCCCTCCGGAGAGGGTGTGATGGGAGCAACTGATGCAGTCCCTGACCAGCTGAGGCCTTCAGAACCCCTGGCTGAACTGCCTGTGTAAACCCTGCATCAAGATTGACTGAAATATTTGTGTTGAGTGAAAGAATATTTTTAAATGCAATTCACAGAAGAAAGTGATTTTTTTCTTATGTAGGGAATAGTCCATGAAATTATTTTAAATTTTTGAATGGCATGTCATTTCAGGCTGCATTCATAATTTTTAGTTGGTTTTAGAACAACATGTATTAAGTATCTCATTCATTTGCAAACTAATGGTACATTAGTTAATATTGTAGTTATTCATTTCCAGTGTAGAAACACATGTATGTTGTTTTTTTGATCAAATACAAGTTTGGAGAACGTTTTCCTCTTAGTGTCTTTGACCCTAAAAATATTTTTTTTTCTCTGACTATAAATCATAGAAGCAAATGATTAAGTAGACAGGTGAAGAGGAGGAAGTCACAAATAAAATAGGCACTTATATTTATTGTGTTTGCAAGGTTGTTTTTGAGAACACCGCATGTTTCTTAAGACCTTGTTTCTTGCCTGTTTTATAGAGCTCTGGCCTCTTAACAGCACAGCTTTAATGACTTTTTGTGGGGCACTTGGTTTATGTTAGCACTGACTGTGGAGGGAAGAAAGAGGTCAGGTTTCACAAGGAGGCTGTAGACTTGTAAAAATCATACCTAACTGGCAGAAACAAAGTCCACATCAAGGAGAAAGCCGAGATTTGCATAAGGATAGGAGATGTTTTGCTATTTAAATAACTGCTCAATGCTTTGAAAGGCCGAAAATAGTTTGTGAGCCAAAGTTTTAGGGGGATCTAACATTCATTGTAAAGGATGTATTCATTTAGTCAGCTTAATGCCTTACTTAAAAAAAAAAAAAAGCAAAGTAGAAAAACAAATATTTGCAAGTTTAAGACTTAATTATGATACATTCATATTTATATGTTTCTAAAGTTTCTAAATTTTTATGTAAAATTCTATGTAACTTATTTTTCATTTAAAATATTTTATTTCAGATTTCTTTATTTTGTAATTCTCAGATTGAGGGTGCTGGTTGGGGAGATAATCAAGCCATCTATATATCATAGGTGATGTCTACCCAAAGCATGAGAAATTCAAAATACTAAAAAGAAAGCAGATTAAAATTAAGGATGAGGGATTTTATCAGGTAGTAGAGCAACAATAGAGATATTACTAAGACAAGTTCTTCAATTCATGCCCATATAGGCATATAAAATTTATTTTAAAATGTCATAGTTTTTTTCAATTATGTGTATTATAGAAAAAATAAGTACAAAAAAAATCACCATAGGTAATTCTACCACTAGAGTTTTTAACTCAATTATCTATCTTATATTCCCTATTATTTCATCAGTCAGGTAGGGGATTTTATCCTGCAAATAATTTATCTATGCACATTAAAAATAGGAAAATTGCTTCTCTTTTTCTGCATTTTATGGATCTTTATATAAAAGTGGACAGTCTGGCTTAGAAGAGAAAAATTTTAAATCTTAAATACTCTGCCTGTATTTGAGCTTTAAGGTTTATGCTTATTGCATAATGGTCACTGACATCCTTTGTTTGCCTTTAAGTTATCATTCCTAAATTAAAAATAGTATATTCATAGCAATAGATACCTACTCCTAACTAGTTTCACTAATAACTAACAGCACCACAACTAACTAGTTCACTAGATGTCAAGTAGTGCCTTGACTACAGGTTCATGTTATCCTGTGTGTCTGTGTGTATACATATATATGTATACATGTGTATACATATATGTGTATATATATACATATATTTACAAGATTCTTATAAAATATTAATATCCCCATTTGACTAAGGGTTACAGAGGTTTGAGGTTGAGTAACTTCTCAAGGACACACAGCTCATGAATGCAAAGCTGTGATTCTTACCCAGATCTATACATTTTAGTGTCAGCACCACAAGGCTAGACTGCTATACTGTCTCCCCGTATCAACCTGAATCATGTCCTGTAATATATACTGGGTTTTAGTCTTGATCTTCTTTAAACCAGCTAAGACTTAAATTTTGCCTTATTCTTAATATCATTTACCTCAGTTTTTTAATGCCTTAGCTTCTGTCATCAAAAAATGACACTAAATTAAAATTGGAAAAACAAAAATACTGTTCATTCCAACAGAGCCCCAATATATGTATATTTCTGTTAATTTTATTATATATATCTATTAGCAGATATATATGCATATAATATATATATATATATTACATGTTATACACTGCTGCTTTTTTAGGCAGGTATTATAAAAACTCTAGAATGTCTTTTGTTTTTTTTTTAAAGATTTTATTTATTATTTTTGAGAGAGGGGAAGGGAGAGAGGCAGAGAGGGAGAGAGACATCAGTGTGTGATTGCCTTTCACCTGCTTCTAGCTACAGACCTGGCTGGAGACCTGGTTTGCAACCTGGTTATGTGCCCTGGCTAGGAATTGAACCAGCGACCTTTGGGTTTGTAGGCTGGTGCCTTATCCACTGTGCCACCAGCCAGGGCTATCTTTTTTTTTTAATTATCTTAATGACAGCCTAACACCTGAACCATTAGTTAACTCAGGATAAATAGATGTTTGAAAGTGTTTATGAGGTGAAGAGGGAGGAAGAGGCAACAAAGGGGAGCAGTTTAGACAACCTAGTATGAAGGAACCATGGACATGGACAACAGGTGGGATTGACTTTCGGGGGAATGGGTGGGTGGGGAAGAGGACAGAGGGGAGCAAAAAGGGATGGATGTAATACAATAACAATAAAATTAAATTCACCAAAAAAGAAAGTGTTTATATTAATCCCTGACCTAATTTTATAATTTCCTATTCTCCTTTATATGTCCAGTTTCTTCTCATTCTGATGAAGTGAAGAGTCTGTGATGGTGACTTGCTAGCCCACTTGATTTCTTCTGTTTTCTGGTCTGGCACCATACTGTCTGCCAGCCTTCCATATACAGTGGTACCTCAGTACTCATACTTAATTTGGCCCAATGAGTGGCGAGCAAGTGACAATTGAAGCATTTTCTCTTGCGGGGTGGTGGTGTTATTCATACAAGTTCCAGCAAGTGTAACCAGTGGCAAGCAAGCTCCAGGTGCTATTTTTCTCATCAAAATGTGATGAGCACCAGGTTTGACAAGTCCTGAAGCCAATGAGTACTGAGGTACCACTGTGTATCTATGAGCCAGAAACCTCAGAAGCATTTAGATCCCCTTTTCCATTTGCCTTGAACGTCTCATGGCCAAATCATGTTATTCAGTGGACAACATCTCTTATTTGTGCCTTCCCTTCCATTCCTGGGATCTCTTCCATTATGAAAATTCAGTTAGCTGTGCTAGTAGCATCTTAAATGGTTCCCTACCTCTAAGCTCTAAGTATTTGGCTTTTTGATGACCAAAAGTATATGGGCTTAGGATGAGGATAATAATAATAAATAGTTTCTGTTCCTATTTGAATGCTTGGTTCATTGTGAAGTAATTGAAGAAGAAATTGTTCAAATAGGGCTGGAAGAACTGCTTTATGAAGGAAAGTTGAACTGTACTAGATAGTTCAGTCTAGGGAGGCTCAAGAAAAATAAAGGAAAACTCCCACGTTGAAGTCTGTAATTATCAGTGATGGCCAGACCTAAAAGTCAACCCCTTACACATGAAAAAGGTATTATGGGACTAATAAGAGATATTAGTACTTCATAAAACAGACATTAAATTTATAGAAACTTAGGTTCTCATTCCTTCAAGATATGAATATTTCACATAGTTAATTGTAGAAAAATAAGCTTATATTGTTACTGAGAAATTGGGCTATAATGAATGTTAACCTGGTATTTTGAAGAAAAATATAAACCTGGTATTTTTAAGATAAATATAGCCATCTATTCTCAGATTCTTCAGTAGATAGGTCATTGGCTTGATCCAGAATAAAAACATTTTTAAATAGATTAACATTCTAAAAATGATTACAGAAGCAATTTTTAAAAACTTATGATTTTTAGAGTTTGGTGTTCTTGAGTAGGGGTTTTCAGGCATTTTAGTCTCATGCTTCATGCTCTAAAACCTAATCGAAACCCCAAAGAGCTTTTATTTGTGTAAGTTATATCTATCAATACTTGTTATTAGAAACTAAAACAGAAATTTCTTTTCTTTTTTTTTTTTTTTTTTAAGATTGTATTTATTATTTTCAGAGAGAGGGGAAGGGAGAGAGGCAGAGAGGGTGAGAAACATCAATGTATGGTTGCCTTTCACCTGACTCCAGTTATGGACCTGACTGGAGACCTGGCTTGCAACCTGGCCATGTGCCCTGACTGGGAATTGAACCAGCGACCTTTGGGTTCGCAGGTTGGCACCTTATCCACTGTGCCACTAGCCAAGGCTAAAACAGAAATTTCTAAAATATTAATTTACTAATGAAAATATTGATTCATTACATATTTACATAATATATTTAATAAACACAACTATTTTCCAAAGCCAAAAAAATGGAAAATGTAGTGAGGGGAGTGGCATTGTTTTATCTTAATAGAAGATGACTGGAGTCACACATGAATCTACTTTTGCATTGCATGTGTTTTTCTGTCACCCATCATGTAGTTTCTGGAAAACATGGTACATACAAGGGAAATGAGAATGAAAAATGCACATAATGGTGATTATGAGAATGGTTTTTATGTTGTGGATACATTGATAACAGCTGTTTGAGAACCGCTGTTCCTCATTAAGCAGAAATTTTTTGTAAGATGCACCAGAAAAGTTACATTACTCTTACTTCACATTTTTTTTGAAGAATATTTTCACCATTATTATCTGGCTTTGTTTTATTCCTCTTAAAAACCTGTTATCCACGTACAAACTAATGAAGGCAGTAGTCTGAGGAGGGAAGAGTAAGACCGGCACTGGGGCCCTTCCTTTATGGCCTGGAAGACTTAGTAGAATAGAAGGAAGGAAAACCACACTAGTACCTGTAGTGGGGACTCCATCAAAATGTAAAACTCCTGGCGGCTAGCCTGGAGTGGTAAGGAATTATCTCTAGAAAATATCAACACTAAGATTTAGCTTTACTTTGAAAATACATGAGTCTAAAAATAGTGCCTTGAGTCTGTCTACCTTTTTTTGTCTGTCAGCACACCACTTGTCTTCTCTGTCTTCTTTATTCTGGAACATCAATATCAATCTCATTTGATGGCAAACACAAAGTCCTTGTTTTCGTTGAGGTATCTGTAGAATCTTGCCCTTCTCACTGTCACCATCCTGTTCTGTCATTCCTGTTTAAACGGCCCATTGGTCTTGATTCTAGGTTCTTTTTTTCTCAGTCCATCCTGTGTAACAGTGCCTGATTAATTTCTTCCAAATGCTGCTATCATGGCACTTCTTTGCTCAAAAATCTTCAGTGATGTCTTCATTTGTACTGTGCTAGAAATTTGCTTTATCTCTATTCTCCTTCCACTTTTGGTATTGCCTTCATGTTATTTCTGTTTTCCCCCTTTCATTTAAACTGAATAGATTATTCCGAACTCAATTTAAAATCAATCTCTATAAATGGTTTTTACTTGCCTAATCTGCCTTCAATTCTCTCTCGTCTGAAACAGAGTAGTATTTGAAGTTTGTAGCACATACTTTGGTATGTGATTAAATAGCATTATTAATTGGTCTTTTTGTTTCAGTTATCTTAATTTTTTTTCTCCAAACAAGTTGTAAGTTTTTTAAGAACTTGGTTAGAATTTCATCCTGGGAAAGACCAGACTTCATGATTTGGGCAACTGCTCAGTGGTTTTCCCACAATTATCCTCTAAATTATCTTTGTGATAAATATTTTGGGATAGTCTTAACATCTGAGCAAGAGTTCAAGTCTGATAAATACTGTCTAGCATTATGCTATTTTCCAAGTACGGCATAATAGTTTATGTACTTATTCTGAATTTTTCCAACTTTATCTTATAGCTATTTCTGCATTTGAAGTTCAGCCAGTTTCTACTGAGGTCCAAGAAGGTGGAATTGCTAGATTTGCATGCAAGATTTCAGCAAACCCTCCTGCAGTTATAACATGGGAATTAAATCGAACAACTCTACCTGTAACTATGGACAGGTAAATGCAGCTTTTGTCTTTAGAGAGATGCAGGGGTCATGAACATTTTATCATTTTTATTTACCATGTCAATAATCAGCTTCTTAAGACACTTCAAAATTAGGCAAAGAATTAGGTCATCAGTCTCTGGCATATGGGACATAATTCCGGTTTTGGGAATTCCAAGATCAAAATTCGAAGAACCTGCTTTACTGCTTTGGTTTTTCCTCCAATATGTATCTTTTCAAATCACAGGACCCCCTGAGGACATGGATTGCAGCCCCCAAATTTGGAAAACCAAATTACACTTCTGGCAATCGCAGTGCTGATGAAAAGGGCTGCCCATGTATGCCTTGGCAGATGCCCACTTCAGCCTGCTTTCCACCTCCCAGTCTCTTCTCTACGTGCACACATGCATGCAAGCCTCAGGCTGCGGAGGTGGCGGAAGTTTAGGAAGCAAGGACTTCATAGCAATTTCAGAAAGTGTGATTCCTGTCCTGATTAATAGCAGCATTCCTATGTGGGCAAAAATCATTTGCTAAAGTGAGCACTCAGATGGAAGGACGTTTCCAAGGAAGTGCTTTTTTTTTTTTTTTTTTTTTTTTTTTTTTTTAAGCTTACATTCAGGTGTACCTTGGAGAATACATTGATGTTAATAGGCAAAAAGTCAGGAATCTGAAAAAAACAATGTGAAGCTGTAGGCCACCAGTGAGCTTTATCTAAGCTATCATGTCAAGTGAGACTTTCTGTGTAAAATTAGACTGTTAGATTTCAAACACCACTTGCTGCATAGCTTTTTGTTTTAGAGAACTATAGTGACCCAGATGAAAACAATTCCATCAAGCAAGTATTTTAAAAGGTCTTTAATGTATTTCATTTGGTGATTAAAAAAAAGGTTGCCCATATTACATCTTTTCATTGAGTATATGTTAAAATAAAAAATAAAATCTTTCTTCTCCTAAAAGGATAACCGCCCTGCCAACGGGAGTATTACAGATCTACGATGCTGGCCCAAGGGATGCTGGAAATTACCGCTGTGTTGCTGCCACTGCAGCCCACAGACGTAAAAGCATGGAAGCCTCTCTAACAGTGACCCCAGGTACTTCACAGAAGGTTTTCTTGTGGTTTTTCAGTTTTTATTGGCGCAACTATTAATTTTTATTCTCTGCCTATAATAGCATGCCATAAAGCAGTACTTTAATTTTATTTAAAATATTTTACTCTTTTAGGAAAATGGCCATTTTTATGTATTAAGCAGCTTCCATTTTTTGTAAGCTAACTTTTTAAAAAAGATTTTATTTTATTATTTTTAGAGAGAGGGGAAGGGAGAGAGGCAGAGAGGGAGAGAAACATCAGTGTGTGGTTGCCTTTCACCTGCCTCCAGCTGGGGACCTCACTGGACACCTGGTTATGTGCCCTGGCTGGGAAATTGAACCAGCAACACTTGAGTTCACAGACCAGTGCCAATCTACTGTGCCACACCAACCAGGGATGACTTGTTCTATGTCATGTTAATGTCAACATCTTTAAGAAGGGTTGAATTTTTAAAAATATTTCAGTTTTTAAAAAATATATAAAACATAAAAAATAGAGTAACAGCCCTCCATTTCCACCAGAATTGTCCATTGTCAGTAAAGAGGTATTTGTTTACAGTTTGGTACTTTTTATTTAAAAAAATTATAACTTACATTTATTTTTATTTATTTATTTTTAAAAATCTTTTATTTTATTTTATTGTTGTTGTATTACATCCATCCCCTTTTTGCTCCCCTCTGTCCCCCTTCCCACCCACCCATTCCCCCCAAAGTCAATCCCACCTGTTGTCCATGTCCATGGTTCCTTTATACTCGGTTCTTGTCTAAGCTGCTCCCCTTCTTTGCCTCTACCTCCCCCCTCCCCCCATCCCCGTTCCCCCTGACCACTGAAGGCCTATTCCTTGTATTCATATACTTGGTTCTGTTTTGCTTGTTGTTAGTTTTGCTCATTATTGTCCTGTAATGGGTGAGATCATATGATATTTGTCCTTCATAACTTACATTTATGACCACGCATATTTATTATGAAGAGTAATATTTATAAAAGTAAAAAGGTACAAGCATACAAGTTTTAAAGTATCCCCAATTCCAATATCCAGAAATTATTATTATTATTATTTTTTAAAGATTTTATTTCATTATTTTTTAGAAAGAGGGGAAGGGAGAGAGGCAGAAAGGGAGAGAGACATCAATGTATGGTTGCGTTTCACCTGCCTCCAGCCACAGACCTGACTGGAGACCTGGTTTGCAACCTGGTTATGTGCCCTGGCTGGGGAATCAAACCTGCAACCTTTGGGTTCGCAGGCCGGCACCTTATCCACTGTGCCACCAGCCAGGGCTGAAATTATTATTAACATTAAGTGAACATAAGTTTTTATACTTTGCCATATATGAATATAATTAGGAAAATTTGCTAGAGAGATTAATATGAGAAATACATATTTTATTAAATTTTATTATATACATATTGTTGCTAGTTTCTATTAAAATAATATGAACTTACCTGAATATAGTGGAAGAAACTTTGACTAAAGTCACTTTTAAACTCCACATGAATTTTCTCATCACAAGAAATACTTTCTAAAAGATCCATTAAAGTTAAAATTTTTAAAAAATACATTAGGAGAATGAAATTATACTTTTAATTCTTTGTTTTAATTTTAAGAATATCTATTAGCTTCCTGGTATGAAAGCTAGGAACAAAAGCACTCTCATACTCCTTCCCTGCTCCCCCTGTCACGTGAATTCTTAACAAGATTAGTGAAAGTACTAAATAAATGTTTGAACCTCAATTAAAAATGGATGATATGAACACAACACAGATGTCAATCAGCTGATGAATGAATAGATGAAATCTGTTCTATTTATGTAATTAAATATTCTATTGTTATTCAATAAAAAAGATGAAGTACTAGCACAGGTCACAACATGGATCAATCTTGAAAACGTAACGCTGTCAAGAGAAACCAGTCACAAAAGACCATTTAACATATGGTTCCTTTTCTATGAAATGTCTAGAATAGCTAAATCCAGAGAGACAGAGAGCAGTTTGGTGGCTGCCAAGTATGGAGAGCAGAGATTGGGGAGTGACTGCTAATGGATATGGGGTCTGTTTTGGGGGTGATGAAAATGTTTAAAAATTGATTGTGGTTGTAGTTGTGTGACTCTGAAAATACGAAAAACCATTGAATTGTTCTTCAAATGGGTGAATTGTATGTTAAATGAGTTATATCTCAATTAAGTTTTATAAAAAGAAAAACGTGAATAACTTAAGAATAGATATTTTTACTCATATTTCACTTATATTTTACTTATAACTTATTTTTATATTCTGCCTTACCCTCTCCAAAGCTAAGGAATCTAAACCCTTCCACACACCAACTATTATAGCAGGTCCACAGAACGTAACAACATCTCTTCATCAGACCGTTGTTTTGGAATGCATGGCCACTGGAAATCCCAGACCAATCATTTCTTGGAGCCGTCTTGGTATGTCTTTTCAGGGGTAAAAGTGTGTTCCTTAAACTCTGTCCATTAGAGTGAAACTGATAAAGTGTTTATTATATATATAAAACACATGTTTGGCAATTAGGTGGCTTTAAACTTTTTGGCATTTTAGTGTGTAGAGAAATGGTTTTAGTATAGAGAATTTTATACTTTTATGATAGAATCATTTGGAGCATGATCTTTTGAACTGAGTTTAGATCATAATTTACATTGTTGTACTTGAAATATTTCCTTTGAAATAGATCACAAGTCCATTGATGTATTTAATACTCGGGTACTTGGAAATGGTAATCTCATGATATCTGATGTCAAGCTGCAACATGCTGGAGTATATGCATGCCGGGCCACTATCCCAGGCACCCGGAACTTTACAGTTGCCATGGCAACTTTAACTGTGTTAGGTAGGTTTTCTTTTGTTCATCGTTTAAAAGAATCGTATGTTTTTACATTTGCTGTTTTATCTCATTCATAGCTTACTTCCACCTTTCTTGAAGTTTGTAGCATCAATAGGAAGGTTAGGAGGTTCCTTAATCTAATGATCAATTTTAGAAGAAAATTAAAGTCCTATGTTAAATTATAACTATTATTCTGAAGTCCCCATTTTGTTTACCTCCATATCATTATATTCCTTATTTCTTTCTTCTTTCTTTCTTTTTTTTTTTTTTTTTTTTGCCTCTAGCTGGACTCTAGCTTTTTTTTTTTTCCCCCAAAGATTTTATTTCATTATTTCTAGAAAAAGGGGAAGGGAGAAAGGCAGAGGGGGAGAGAAACATCAATGTATGGTTGCCTTTCACCTGACTCCAGCCACAGATCTGACCAGAGACCTGTTTTGCAACCTTGTTATGTGCCCTGGCTGGGGAATTGAATCTGCGACCTTTGGGTTCGCAGACCAGCGCCTTACCCTCTGTGCACCAGCCAGGGCCTATATTCCTTATTTCTTAAACTTCCCTCTTTACCTCCTCCTCACCCACCGAAAAATCCATATGCCCAGTCACAAACCTAAATTTTTAACCTGTTGATTGTCTAGAACTATTCCCAAGGGGCTATGCATTGGGCTTAATAAGTAGGGTTATGGTACACATACTGTTAGAATGTTTATATAGATGGTCTCAATAGGGAGAGCCTGGGGGAAGTAGACATCTCACTGAGTACTGCATAGAAAAGGCATCTGGATAGATATATACAGAGTGTAGACTGGAGCCTCAAAATGTTAGCAATTTTCAGGGGTTGAACTTGGTCATTTATTTGTTGCACCCTTCTTTGACTCCATATCATTCCTATTGGATCCACAGAAATAATTTTTCTTTTTTCTTTAAATATAGCTCCCCCTTTATTTGTTGAATGGCCAGAAAGTTTAACGAGGCCTCGAGCTGGCACTGCTCGATTTGTATGTCAAGCTGAAGGAATCCCCTCACCCAAAATGTCATGGTTGAAAAATGGAAGGAAGATCCATTCAAATGGTAGAATTAAGATGTACAACAGGTAGGCTATGTTACTTTGCTACTATTGTAGATAAGATATAATGGCTTTAGTAATTTTTATGTGAAATGGCTGTAATTATAGTATCAAGTACTTTAGTTATCTTAGTATTTAAAACTTAACTAAAATAAGATTATAATATCAGCATGTCATAGATGGTTTTATATGTGGGTCATAAAAGTGGTTAAGCAGACTGATATGAATGCTGGACAGCTCCCCAGACCTGGCTTATAGTTCTGATAAGCACATAGCTAAGTAACTAGCAAATATATTAACCCTCAGGGGTTTCAGTTCTTTCTTCCATAAATGAGAACATTAGAATTTCTCCACAATTCAAACTTAACGATTCTATTAGTATACCTAAGAATCTTTTTGCAACACTCTCATTTATGTTGCACAGAACTTTAAAAATGTTTTTTGACTTCAATTTTATGTAACATTGCAGTATTATATAAATTAGATGCTATTACAGAGTAATATACTTTTTTAATGAAAGCCAACTTTTATTTTATTTATTTATTTTTTAAGATTTTATTTCATTATTTGTAGAAAGAGGGGAAGGGAGAGAGGCAGAGAGGGAGAGAGACATCAACGTATGGTTGCCTTTCACTTGACTCCAGCCATAGATCTGACTGGAGACCTGGTTTGCAACCTTGTTTTGTGCCCTGGCTGAGGAATTGAACCTGCGACCTTTGGGTTCACAGGCCATCACCTTACCCACTGTGCTACCAGCCAGGGCGAAAGCCAACTTTTAAAAAAGAGATTGAGTTGTCATCTAAAGCAAACAGGATTTGAGTATCACAAGTACTTATGTAAATTCAGAAAATAAGAGTAATTTTAAATAACTCATAGAGATTTTTTCAATAGAACTGTCTATACATGTTTTTGTTCTAGGTTATTTTTATCATTTAAAATGAGAGTATACTTAGCAATGATTTAACTTTATTTTCACATATTTCTTAGAATTTTTCATATAAATAATTTTCTTCTTTTCTTCAGTAAATTGGTAATTAACCAGATTATTCCTGAAGATGATGCTATTTATCAGTGCATGGCTGAGAACAGCCAAGGATCTATTTTATCTAGAGCCAGACTGACTGTAGTAATGTCAGAAGACCGACCCAGTGCTCCCTATAATGTTCATGCTGAAACCATGTCAAGTTCAGCCATCCTCTTAGCTTGGGAGAGGCCACTTTATAATTCAGACAAAGTTATTGCTTATTCTGTGCACTACATGAAAGCAGAAGGTAAGTAATTTGAGGAGTGTTTATTTAAAGGTTGTCTTTTTAATTTATTGATTAGAGAGAGAGAGGAAGGGAGAGAGAAACATTGATTTGCTGTTGCACTTACTGATGCATTCACTGGTTGTTCCTCCTGTGTGCTCTGACCAGGGGTCCAACCTGCAACCTTTACCTATCGGGATGAAGCTGTCTCTAACCAGCTGAGCTACAGGCCAGGGCCAAGGAGTGTTTCATGGAATTGTTTTCAGTTTGAATGTTGTTTTACACAATCCACATAATATTTGTGAACCTCTAAAAATAACCTATCACAGAGCATATCTATTTTCTCTACATTTTTGTTTGTGTATATAAGTATAGTTTAAGATTTTTCTTTATTCCATCTTTACCAGGTAAAATATAGAGTGCTATATTTATAGATATCATATTAGCAAAGATGTAAATTTCTTGACTTAGATTTAATATGCCAATTTAAGTATGCAGTTACATAGAACCAGTGGTGAACCTGCTTAATAAAATAATGTAGAGTAGTCACTATATAGATAGCATGTTATTTTTTAAAGGGGAAAAGTAAATATTGTCAAATTCCCCACATATTTGATTTGATGTATTTTGAATGTTTTTCTGAAATCATATAGAACATTCTGAGAATTGAACAACTGTTATCAATATTTCATTTATTTATTACATAAAAGTAGAAGCCAGATCTGTCTTCAAATTTTTATTCAGAACTATTAGTCCATTTCTAGAATCTTTTTTATCCTAATTTTTTCTTTTGGCAAAAATTTTAGAGGAAAGGGAAAAACTGCTTATAAATCCTAGAGATTTCTCTATTGCTTTTTTCATAGAAACCATAGTGGTGGTTTACAGATTTAGTTCTCCATGTAAATAGCCTTTTTTCTGTAGATATTAAAAACAAATCCAAACACCCCAAAAATGGTCATATAAATTGTCTGTAGAAACAGGTAGTTTTTTGTTGTTTGTTTTTTGTACTTTGAAGCAATATTTTGAAAAGGAATATTTTGAATTTAAACCATGGGTCATGGTAGAAAGAAGAATGAAAATCTGATAACTGAGCATGTTTGAGTATGTTAATTCCCTTTTTAGTGATTTAGGAAGGTAAAAGGAATGCTGATTTTGGTGGAGACCACTCTTGTTAGCTATTATGGCTCTTTTCATTAGAGCCTCCACATGCAACTCAGGGGTCTATTCAGGGCTGGAACAAGGCTTTTTAATTCGAACTCAAGGACCTCGTTTGGTAGGTCAGAAATCGTACTATGCAGTTCCTAATTAACGAGACATTAGCTGGTCTGTTGTGAAATGCCTGTAATCTTGTCTAATTAAAATGCTATCAAGTTCATTCAGAAATGTGGGAAAACTTAATAGTGGAATTTGCCTTCTGTTTTGTTTATGAATCCAGTGTGGGGAGAAGGGGCCCTGTCCTTAGAAAGTTTTGATTAAGTTGACGTCCATTTACTGTGAATTGTTCACACAGCTCAGTAGCAACCAATGCTCTTGTTCCACTTTACAGGTTTGCTCTGTAGGAATTAAACCCCACAAAGACAAATCCTCTTCTGTACCTTGCCATGCATATTTTATTAAGAATTGCTGAGAATTTTTTTCCTCTTTAAAAAAAAAAATGCTCATTGTGGAACAGTGTTCTGAAGCATATTCTGTGCTTCCCAGATCTTTTGCTTTCAGTATAAATAAAAGAACAACTTGTGTCAGTCAAATTTAATAGAATCTTTAGGGGCAAAATGAGAACTTCTGCAGGGCAACTTTTGGTTTGGTTTGTTTTATAAAGAGGAGAGACATTACATTCCCCACTGTCTCTTCATTAAGGTTTAAAAGTAAAAAGAGGCCATGAGTTTAAGCAAGTAAAATTTACACTTAGGAATAACAGAGTTCTGTAGTGTGAAGCCCTGTCTCATTGCAGCATATTGTCTGTGCTTGATAGATGTTAATGGAATTTAGAGAAGATTTATTATTTTCAGTTTGATTTCTTTGGGAAAAATGCAAACTAGTAAGTTGTAGCAAGACACATGGTTACTTGTAGAAAATAAAAGCCTTCCTATTCACATTTTTTAAATGTAACAGAAGGTAGCTGATAGAGATTAGACTCAAGGATCAATGTTTTACAATGAGGAAAATGGTCTTGTTAATTTTATTTTGAATATTCTTAATTCATTTTTAAACACTGATTTATTAATGTAGGTTTAAATAATGAAGAATATCAAGTAGTCATTGGAAATGACACAACTCACTATATTATCGATGACTTAGAACCTGCCAGCAATTACACTTTCTACATTGTGGCCTATATGCCAATGGGAGCCAGCCAGATGTCTGACCATGTGACACAAAATACTTTAGAGGATGGTAAGAAAACATGATTCTTAGTCATTTAAGTATGAGTATTAGTATGTTTAATCAATTTCAATAAATAAATAGGTTTTAAAATAGAGAAAATATTTTCTTTTTGGTTAAGAAAAACCAACAGGTGCAGTAAACAGCAGGCTGATTTGCTATTTCAAATCTGACTTTCACTTGTCTATAGTAATATAAGAATAAAAAGATATTTCAGGGAGGCAGAGGCAAGAAAGGGGAGCAGCTTAGATAAGAACCTAATATAAAGGAACCATGGACATGGACAACAAGTGGGATTGACTTTGGGGGGAATGGGTGGGTGGGGAGGGGGACAGAGGGGAGCAAAAAGGGGATGGATGTAATACAACAACAATAAAATTAAAAAAAAAGATATTTCATTTATAATTTATAATATAACTTTTAATAATAGAATCCCAGTATTGTTATTATATTTAAGTTTCCTAGTTTAAATTATAAATATGAAATATGTTACAATTTTTATTTTTTTAATTTCTATTTAGTTTTTACTTAAGTATATTCTCTGGCATGAACAAATATAAGACAGTTTACATATTGAGTATATATAATGACTGGAAGTCAAATGTACTGGACTTCTTAAACTGGGAGTTTATGAAATGTAATACCTGCTATTTAAAAATATTTTATAAAATCAGTTTATTTTTAGATACAATATGGTTATTCTACTTAAGCAGGAAAGTAATACTTACTCAGGTCTGTCACCTGACCCTGGGTTGGAAATTGAACCATGACAGGCCTTCATAGACCCTTACAGAGGAGGGAAACTCTCCTATTAAGATAGCACTGAAGACCAGAGTCTCTTCCTCTCACCCTTCTTCAGAGGCTCTACAGTGTCCATATTTGTGCTCTGTGATGAGAAAAGGAAATGATTTAAAATTTGCTTAATTTTACTACTCTCCCTTTATAAATCTTTTCTCAACCTCAAGAAATGATCCATCCTTAGTTTTCAGAACATTTTTATAGAAATAATTCCCAAATCATTTTTGTTGTTGTTTCATTTTGGAGTGTGCCACAGTACATATGACCTCTCTAGTTATCTTATTACAACTAACAACCTCCAACATGCGTGTCTAAGGGTTTTTATTTGTTTGGTTGTTTAGTTTTACATTTTGAGGGTTTTTTAGTGGTATATGAGGTGTACCATCCCATATCCTTGAAGAAAATGAGTCTAAATGTAGCAAGTTTGCCAATTCCAGTCATGTTCTCAAAGTTTTTCTCCTTTAAACCTTTCCCTCTTCTGCAACTTTTTAATTTGTTAGATTTTTTGTATTATGGACAACATACATACAGGTGTCTGACATTTCAGATTTCTGCACATGTCTCTCCCCATTTTCTAAGTTCATACTTCGTAAATGGAGATGCATGGGTCTCCTGGAGTACACAGCAGTACACGGCAGTGCACAGCCAGTACGACTAACACTTGTGGAGTGCTTGTCCCTGCCTATTCTAATACCCTTGCCTCCCCTGTCTTATTTCGTCCCCATGCAAGTCTGTGACAGAACAAGTATTGTTATGCAAGACTATAGAGGGGATAAGAATAGTGTCTCTGTCTGGTCTGCCTAGATCTGTTCCTTCACTTATATGCTGTGTGACCTTGGGCAAGTGATTTGACCTCATTGTACTTCAGTTTCCTCAGCTGTAAAGTAGAGATGGTTATTACAGTACTTCTTATGTTGAGCTTTTGTGAGAATTTATGAGTTCATACACATAAAGGACCCAGAAATGCTTAATAAACTGAATTTCTCTTTTCTACTTATTAGTTCATCCTTCATTCTATACCTGTTTATTGAGTACCTGCTATGTGTTATTAAATACTTAGTAGTGAACAAGAAGAAAACAAACAAACCTGTCCCTGCTCTCACGAAGCTTACTTCCTAGTGGGAGAGCGGGTAGAAGAACAATAGACACGGTAAAGAGCCATATTAGATAGTGATAAGTATTGTGGAAAAGGGAGGAAAACAGGCAAGTGGGGAGTACTTTGGACAGTCACTGAAGAAGGGCTCACTGAGCAGGTGACATTGAAATAAAGACCTGAAGAAAATGAAAATGAGGGAGCTGGTTAGGCACATGACTGGAAAGTGTATTCTAGGTAGAGGAAATGGAAGTTACTGAGGGCCTGAAGCCCAGGAGGTGAGGGGAACAAATAGAAAGCCATGGGAGAGGAGGCAGAGAATTAATGGGAGCTGACCATGTAAGCAGATAGAGCACAAAGGACTTTGGCTTTTTGACTGAACTGGAAGCTATTTTGAGCAGAAGAGTAACAGTAGATGACTTGCATTTTAACAGCTAATGCATTGAGAATAGATACTAGGGACAAGGGCAGAAGCAGGGGAATCTATTAGGAGGCTATTGCAACAATACAGGCTGAAGGTGATGGTGGCAGGGCCCAAGGGGGTGACAGTGGAAATCACACAGAGCCACAGGATTGAATGTGGGGTGTGTCTGGATGAGTCAAGGATGACACCAATGATTCTGGCTTGAGTTGGACAAATAATTGCCATTAACTGAGATAGGAAAGATTGTTGAATGAGCTCTTATTATCATCCTCATTTTATATCTGAAGAAACATAAACACAAAGAAGTTAATTTGGCCAAGATCACACAGCGTAGTAAATGGTAGAACAAGGATTCAAACACAGGCTAACGCTAGAACCTCTCTTAACTCAATACCAGACTGCCTCTCACTGTACTTGACTTAGTTTCCTGGAGTGCCAGTTGTATTCAAGTTATTTAGAGGAAAAACATTTTCATCTTAAGCGCTGTGTGTGTGTGTGTGTGTGTAAATTGGGAATACAAAATTCACATATTACTAAGATACCACCCTTACACTTGAAAATATTACTTGCCAAGTTATAACCCTGCTGTCATAAGCTTCCCAGCTCACGTATGATCCTCACTTCCCTGCTCTTAGGCATTTTGGTGGAG
The DNA here is from genome assembly GCA_004026585.1 of Noctilio leporinus. Classification (NCBI taxonomy): domain Eukaryota; kingdom Metazoa; phylum Chordata; class Mammalia; order Chiroptera; family Noctilionidae; genus Noctilio; species Noctilio leporinus. The sequence continues at coordinate 143,721 of PVIW01001179.1, forward strand.
TTGAGTAGTATTCTTACATTTTGCATGAGAATTAAGTAATGTATTCATTCCAAACAACATCAGTAACAACCTTGCTTATTCCAGTTCCCTGTGATTGGTTCTCCTTCGTTATTCCCTCCTCCCCCTGGATTTGTACTCTGAAAACCTCTGCTAGGGCTGAAGGGATCTCTTCTTTATTATGTTACGTGTTGCTATTAAGAGAAGTCAGTCAATATTGGTGTGCTGATTGACAATTTTGATTCTAAATGTTGCAACCTGTTTCCTTATATGACTAGTTCCTCTGAGACCTCCTGAAATTAGTTTGACAAGTCGAAGTCCCACTGACATCCTCATCTCCTGGCTGCCAATCCCAGCCAAATATCGGAGGGGCCAGGTGGTGCTCTATCGTCTCTCCTTCCGCCTAAGCACTGAGAACTCCATCCAAGTTCTGGAGCTCCCGGGAACCACGCATGAGTATCTTTTGAAAGGTCTGAAACCTGATAGTGTCTACCTAGTGCGGATTACTGCTGCTACCAGAGTGGGACTGGGAGAGTCATCAGTGTGGACGTCACATAGGACACCCAAAACAACAAGCGTGCAAGGTAAATTTCTAAAGGTGATTGAGGAATAATAATACTGTATTTATGCTTTAAATTCTTTCCTATCTAAGCGATGTTTATAGTTCTAAATTTTTTCAAATAAAAGTATCTAAATAGGTCATGGACTTAACAAAAAATTTTAACTTTGTATTGAGTAGTCCATTTTACATTGAACTCATTAAGATGTAAAACTTCTAGTTGCAATATTTGCTTAGCAGTCTTCCATGGACAGATCGGTCCCAATCAAACTGAATTATCAAAATATAAATAAATAAATAAATAAATAAATATGGAGAGACCTATTATTTTGACATATATTGTTAAACATCATTAATAGAAAGACCACAAGACTAAGAAGTTTTGGACCTCCCTCTTCTATTATTGTGAAATGTAACATGGCTGGTTTTGTTGTTGTTCATTGATTTAATAATAATTCACAGAGGAATATTGGATGGTCAAAATTAGAAAGTACTTATTGTCTCTTGAAAAAAAATACACAAATAGATATTAGTTTGTTCTTATTTATCTGCCTTAGTCTTTCAGGTAGTATTTTATACATTTCTGTCTCAAACTTTAATATCATTGTGAAATTTTAAAAGTTAAAGTACAATTGTTGGATTTGAACTCTTCTGCACTGATTGGCCTAAGATCTGAGATCTCTACTTTCCTGTGTTTTCATGTGACTTAATGGGTTTTTCTATACATACATTTCTGGTGAATTTTTCTAGCACCTAAGTCTCCAGAGTTGCATTTGGAGCCTCTGAACTGTACCACTATCTCTGTGAAGTGGCAGCAGGGGGCCGAGGACACAGCAGACATCCAGGGCTATAAGCTGTACTACAGAGAGGAAGGGCAGCAGGAGAACGGACCCATCCTCCTAGACACCGGCGACCTTCTCTACACACTCAGTGGTTTGGGTGAGTGAGTCCGGATGGCATGTTTTCTTTTTCCCTTCCTCTCTAGCTGACTAGGAGAAAAATTGATGGATATAAGCCAATGGAGCTGACTTCATGATAAAAAGAAAAAAGAATTGACTTGACTACATCACTATGTGTGTCTTGCTGACTTAAGTCAGTGACTGATCTTTGAACCACCATTGTGAGTGAACTGGCTACATATTAGATAACAGGATATCTTTCTATCTTTCCCCCTCCTCTGGGCACCTGCTTTTCTTTCTAAAGTTCACTTCTGGTAGAGTGAGATCCTGATCAATTATTGTGGGTGTGTGGTGGATGTGGAATATGAATGTAAAATAGGAATATCCCCAAAGGATCAGAGAATACACAATAATTGTTTAACTTAGAAATTGCCCAAGAGTACTGTGTAGGTATTATTTTACATGTATAAAATATATGTAAATTATGTTCAAAATGCTGCTGTTGTATATGACCTGTGTAATTGGAAGTGTTTATTTTATGTAGCTCTAACCCAGAAACACTACAAAAGCATCACTTAACTTTGTGAATATAATCAACAGAGTTCTGAGAGATATATTTACCTTTGCTGAGTAAAAGAATTTCATGATGTATAGCGTGTTTAGTAGAAAGTAAAGAAATGTATATTTCTACAATAAATACATGAGCTATAAACATATATACCTAGGATATAAAATGCATACTTAGATGTTTATTGCTTATAAGGTGATTTTTACCCTTAACTATACAAAGTGGCAGCTCTAATTATGATGAACAAATTCCTACTGAATTGTTACAGTACTTTATACACATGTTTTGACTTCACAGTGCAGGCTGGCTTTCTCTGTCACAGACTGCCCTTTGGGGTGCAGGAAGGAAGAAGTATGGTGATCCCAAAATGGGCTGTCCGATTTCCTTCACTGGCCTTGGCAGTAGCACAGGCTGTGAGACCAGCATTAGATATGATTCCCTGTGCAGTGAGAAGCAGTAAGGGGGTCAGGGGGTTCTTTACAGATGCAGGAAACTGGAGCCCCGTCCTCCGCCTCTCTGCCACAGTTTTCCAGATGGCATTTTGCTTCTAATCCTATTGTGTCCTATTTTAATTTAATCTGCTTTTCGTTAAATAAGTTTCACTATTGATCTCTGTCACACAGATTTATAAATGACAAGAAATTGTATAAGGTCCAGAGTGACCTTCCTTAAACCATTGATACTGAAATTATGTTGCCTAACGTACTGTGACCAAAGTTAAGCTACGTGATTTCTAGCCCTGGTTTCTCGGCATGCTCTCCCTTTCTATATGCATATCATTTAGTCAAGAAGATTGTACTCTGTATCAAGGAAGAAACAGGATTTGTGATAATTACTCATCAAACTCACTGTTAAGGAAATATAAATATGATAAAGATACAAAAATCAGCTTCATAGAGTGCTCTTCTTGAATATACAGGTAGCTTATTCTAAACAAATAATTTATTAGAAAAAGCACAAAATAATGCTCCAATTGTGGAAAGATTGAAAAGCAGTTAAAACTTTGGCAATGAAGCCCTGGCTGGTGGCTCAGTAGAAAGGTGCTGGCCTGGGAACCCAAAGGTCAAAGGTTTGATTTTTGGGCACATAAAAATAACCAGGGCACATAACCAGGGTGCAAGCCAGGTCTCCAGCCAGGTCCGTAGCTGGAGGCAGGTGAAAGGCAACCATATATTGATATTTCTCTCCCTCTCTGTCTCCCTTCCTTCCCCTCTCTCTAAAAATGATAAAATCTTTTAAAAAACAAACAAACAAAACTTTGGCAATGAAAAACAATTCTTTAAAATTTAATTATTTTTTTATAGATGCATATGTGTAAAGGAGATGACCCATTGATCCCCCACCACCCACTTGCTGAACTTTAAAGAAAAAGCAATAGATAGAAATAGATAGAAAAAGAAAGAGATAGCAAATCTCTAGAACACAGTTAACTTCTGGGATTCTTCCCTTGAAAATATGACATTTGATTTTGAAACACATATTATAACCTAACTCGGGTCCACTGCCTGCCACTATGAAAGCTAATACTTGAGGGGCAGGTGCTGATGTAATGGAAAGTGGTTTATTTGCAGATGCTGGCCATCTGGAAGATGGGAAACTCATGTCTCAAAGCCCATCTTTAGGTCTCAGTGGAAGCAGTTGTTTTTTTAATAAGAAGGGAGAAGTGAATAGAATAAAAATCAAGAGAGGGCGTTGCAAAGTTCTTTACATGCAGACAAGCACAGTCCATTCCTAGAAGACAAGTGATGGTCCGGTGTGCATCATCCTAACTTAGTCATATCCTGACTTCATACCATCTCAGCTTCATGTCGTCCCGGCTCCACAGTTGAAGGCCAGCAAATCTCCTGGGGCCGAGACACTTGAAGGTTGGGGTCTAGGTCTTTTTAACTAATTCCTAGGATTCTTATATATTCTTATATATAAACATGCTCTTCATCAATAAGCCACATATTAGCCAGACTCAACTTGCAGAAACTGTCAAAAGAATGGCAGGCATGGGTTATAATCTCCTATCATTTTTACAATATCTGGATGTACATGGTTCCCAGTTGTACTAAGTAGGTAAGAGGCTGAAATCCTAAAGTTTATCTTCCAACTTTCTCCAGTTTATGGTCTATCTTTGGATTGGCAGCAATTGCCTGAACACTGAACACCTACTTTGGTTTTACATTTTGTCTGACTTTCTGAGCTTTTCTTTATGCAACAACTGCAGAATTTGAGCAGCTTCATTAAGAACTGCATTTCCTAGGGAATATAGGGATTAAGAAGCACAAATTGGTAGGTACAGAATAGACAGGGCGGTGGTAAGAACAGAATAGGAAAGAGTGAAGCTGAAGAACTTACATGCATGACCCATGAACATGAAATAAGGAAGGGGATTGGTGAAGTGAAAGAAGGTACTGGGTTGGGGGAAAGGGAAAAATGGGACAACTGTAATAGCATAATCAATAAAGTGTATTTTTTAAAAAGAATTGCATCTCCTATGTGAAAAGCAAGAAAACATTTGTTTAAAGCAACAGACTCTCCCTTGTTTGTTTGATTTGCGTTAGCAACTGCACCTATGTCAGTTGCTTCTGGAACAAGATGTGAATTGCCGTAAGCATTACCAGGTAATCATCATGGTGCTGAGTCTAAAGGCTAGCCAAAGCCATTACACCAGCCTCCAAATCAGGATTATTTACATCTAGATTGATCAGTGGCTCTGCATTTTTAGCTGCATTGACAGCATTTTTTCTATTACCATGTACTGAGTCCTTGTATTTTTCAGCATTATTTCCATGTTCAAGTCTTAACAGCTAAATCAAGAAGCCAGCCAATTGCTTCTTGCTGAATCTTGAATCTTGAAAGGGCAGTGAACATCTGTGAGATACTTGGCAGTGGAAGCCAGCAGGGCTGTGGTAGCCGAGGGCTGTCAGCTTGCGTTGGAACATGGTCCCTGCCTCTCTCTCCAGTCCTCCAGGGTCTGGCTGGGAGAGGAGAGGCAAGGATAATCTTGAAATTTTTAAAAATCTCTAAGCAATAGCTTTCAGTCCTATAAACCTTTATTTCCTTGTATGTTTTAAAACTAAATCATATATGCACTGCCTATGTTGTAATATCATCTGTGTTGTAAAATCCTTTACATATGCTATTTGGGGTAATTGCGCTTTAAATCTCTCTAATACACAAACTAGGAATGATTTTGTTACAGTCTGTATACCTATCTAGTGTAATAGCTCCGTATATCCTGACTGTGGAATTAGAATTAAGTGGTTGGACTCATTGCCGTGCAGGGTGTGACAAGAGGACTCTGTCCCAGCTATAGGGCTTTCCTGCTGGGGTTCCGCACCCCAGCAGTTGCAGAAGTCACGACCGGAATGGCCGACTAGCGGGCATGCAGTTGTGTGGATTCAAGCCGCTCTTTGCTAGGCCACCTTCATAATGCCTTTTTCTCTTGCAAGTAAGCCCTAGAGAAGTCTTGCTTCTCTAGAAAGTCATTGTTGGGGCTTAGCAAGCTTATAGCAAGTGAGTGGGTTTAATTCATAAGCAAGGAAGAGTTAACAGCTCTCACTCCTTTCCCTCTTCCTTTTGGCTGTTGGGAGGGCAGTGTGTTCTGTTAACTGGACAACTGACCATCTGGGACCAGTTTTAGGGAGAGCATCTGGCTGTAGCTGCCTGTTTAACAGAGAGTGATGTTTCCAGAGGGCAGTAGGTTAAGGGAACCCTATCTGTGTCTTGCATGGTGAATATTTGCTTTTACTGGGATTTTGCACATTAAAGATACTCCGACTGGAACTAGATTTACTAAGTGGGTTTGGAAATGAAATTTAAATGCTTCTGTTTGCTAATTCAATGTCAATTTGAGTAGCAAACTGATGTCTCAAATTTTCATTTTCATACTAATCCCCTTTCTGATGCCCTAATACACATTCTTTTGTTTCCACTTTTGGTAATTAAATTTTCTGGAAAGCTGTATGTTATTGGAACACATTTTTCTTGTTAATATATACAGTTCTTAGTTTCTGAAAGAAAGAGATAAATACATTTATATTTTTCTTTTTATATAACAAGCATTTTGTATTTTTCTAAGTAAGGCATTGTAGTACTTGATAAAAAGATGTAATAGATATGATCTCTGCTTAAAACAACAAGGATTAAACCAAAAGAAATTAAGTAGATCGACATGCACACTTTTCTCCCAAATTTCTGATGAACAAAATTTAATGACACTTAACAATGAAAGTTATTTTAGAACATTTTACTCTAAACCCTCAAAGCTTTGTTCTCTGAGATGTAGAATGTTTTTGTTTTTAAAAGATTCTCTTGTCTTTATTAATATCAATATTGGCATGGCAATGGAAGTATTTTGATATTGCTAGTTTATTCTGGTTTAATGATTTAAAAATATACAGTTGGATTTTATTTATTTTTATTTTATTTTATTTTTTATGTCAGACAGGTAATGTGCCAAAAGCATAACAAAGTTGGAGGGAGGCACACATCACACAAGCGCATGAGCACCCAATCATCACACTTATGAACTACAAAAGGATCAACAGTTGGATTTTAATTAGAAGTGGTTTACTTTTGGGGAGTTGGGAAAAAACATTAGGCTTGTAATTTAATGTTGATGTGATTTATTTTAAATGGTGGTTTGAGGTTTTCTTCTGGATTTCAAATCTTTGTAGGGACTATTTTTCACTTAGTTTTTACTTTTCTTGGCACTTTTCAATGTTTAGCCCAGTTTTAAGTATAATTTTAAAATGGTTGTTTTTATCATACAATAAACTGAAAACAAAATTAACAACACTTGTGTTCCCTGGTAATAGACTGATTGAAACAATTTGTACTCTTTTTTTCTTTATTTCAAAAATTGGCTTAAAATTCTCAAGTTGGAGTTCCAATTTCAATGGGATTATTTTCTTAAAATAATCAGAATGTCAGAAACTTCTTAATTGTTCAGTCTTTATATAATAAAGTGAAAAGGAAGAGATTTTTAGATGTACTATTGTTAGTTTAGCCTTTGGAACACTGATACTAGATCATCTTTAGCTTCTATTTTGCCAAGGAACATGTGCCATTGAACTTCACAACAAGCATAGTTAGTGAGCATGAGATTTAGCACCAATTGTAAAGACCCAAAATATTTAGAATCATTAGTAATGCTTATAGCTAACTTGCATACATTCAAAACTCAGATATATATTTGTGTGTGTGTGTGTATGTGTGTGTGTGTGTGTATTTTTTAAGAAATTCAAAATTGGAATTTCCAGTTAGCGCTGGGAACATAAGTTAAAAACAAAACAAAACAAAACAAAACAAAACCCAGTCCCTGATTAACAATGTAACTTGAGAGTCCCTTTGCCAGTTTGCATGAAAGCATGATAAAATTAAAGTCAGCTTTATGGGTAATACCTTTTACCATAATAGAATAAATTTGGTCATGTGGCTACATATCTCAAGAAAGAAATTTAAGAACTACAGATGAGCCAAATTGATACAGTTGGACGGAGTTGCAATGTCTTCTTTAGTCAAGGCAGAACATTTTTTTTTTTTTAAGATTTTATTTCATTATTTTTAGAAGGAGGGGAAGGGAGAGAGGCAGAGAGGGAGAGAGACATCAATGTATGGTTGCTTTTCACCTGCCTCCAGCCACAGACCTGACTGGAGATCTGGTTTGCAACCTTGTCATGTGCCCTGGCTGGGGAATCGAACCTGCGACCTATAGGTTCGCAGGCCGCACCTTACCCACTGTGCTACCAGCCAGGGCTCAGAACATATTTTATGACATAAAAGAGACTACTTCTATTGAAGAGGGTTCCTTGTGGACCTCACTATAACAGTGATTTTGTTTTGAAGAGAATGAAAATCATGCATTATATGAAATATGAAAGTCACATATTAAGGTAAGCCACAGTCTTTTCAAAGCTTGCGTTCCCTCATCTCTCTCACGCAAGAAAGCCTCAGATAACACCCAGGCCAATGGAAACATCCTATAGATGGAAATTCTTATATTGTTTTTTTTTTTTTTTTTTTTTTTTTTTGTATCTTCCTTAAGTTGCACCCCTTAAGATAGAGTCAAAATGCACTATGTTTTGTAACAAAATCTTATTTGTGAATACATTCAATTATACCTTTCTATACTGTCAGCTTGTAAATTGACTTCAGATAAACTAGTCCCTTGATATCAACTGTCATCTCAAATATCAGTATAGGTGCCAGGATTTTTCTATTCAGTTCTTTTCTGTCTGTCCTGTCCTATACTGTCCTATCCTATTTTATCCTAAAGTAACATATAATCAACATCATTAAGTTTTCTGTCCAGATTAGCTTTGATTTTATGAAGCGGCATTGGTTTCTGTGAGATCACTTTGAATTTATTTGTTAACAGGTCATTTTTAGGATTGATGTAAAAATTCCATTGAGAGTATTGGTGTTATTTACCATGGCATGATCTTTAGGAACATACCTCACATGCATGCCTGTCTTCGATTCTTCCTATGCATTATTACAGTTAATTTCCAGTTTATTAGAAATAGTTCCATTGAACAGTGCCTGATTGCACTCTCTTACTCTTTTCCTTTCAAAGATTTACAAAGCAAATCCATTTAATTGAAGTTAATACACTTCTTAAAGAAATGATTTTGGAAACAACTATGTAGGGCATAAACCTGACAAAGTGTGAGTATAAATTATAACAAAGAGAAAAAATGCTTTAAAGCATTGTATTCACTTCTCTGTGAAATATCTTTTAAATTACCCTTTTTAATGTTGTATTTAATCTATTATCAAGCCAAAACATGTTGAAATGTCAACATAGTCTTTAGTGAATACTCAACTATTCTTTTCTTAATTTATAAAGGGCATTTTTTTTAACATTTCATTCTCAGTAGTATCTGAAAATGCCAAATGTGATTGATACTCAACTCAAACTTTAGAACCTCAGTACTTGAAAAATGGAAAAAACCTGTTCATAAAAAATTGCTGTTACGTTAAGACAATAAAAAATATTTCCCTTTGCCAGTTTGCAACCACCTCTATTTATTTATTTATTTATTTATCTACATTTAATAAGTTAGGTTTTTTTTTGTTTTTGTTTTTTTTAATTTACAGAAAGAGAGGAAGGGAGAGAGGCAGAGAGGGAGAGAGAGAGGTTGCAGAACCAGGGCTGCAACCACCTCTATTTAAAGACAAAAATGTTTGCAAATTGATGAAACTATTAAGAATTGTCCAGGGCCCTGGCTGGTGGCACAGTGGATAAGGCACTGGCCTGTGAACCCAAAGGTCGTTGGTTTGATTCCTAGCCAGGGCAACATAACTAGGCTGCAAGCCAGGTCTCCAGCCAGGTCCATGGCTGGAGGCAGGTGAAAGGCAACCAAACATTGATGTCTCTCTCCCTCTCTTCCTCTCTCCCTTCCCTTCTCTCTGAAAAATAATAAATGAAATCTTAAAAATAAACAAATTGTCTAAAAGGTACAATGCATCATTTGGTCTCTTTCCTTACATTCTTTTTGTTGACAAATATGTGAATTAGAATGTTAGGAGAATTAAACGAAATCATGAACATAAAGGCTAGTACAATACCTGGCAGTTTGCACTGTAAGTTCTCCACAAAGGTTAGCTGTTTTCGCTGTTTTTTTGTTTGTGTTTTTTTTCAGATTGTTCTCTCGGGTGGAGCTAGAAATATGTAATTTTTTTAAGTCAGCTTTTTTTTTTTAAAAAAATATTTTATTTCATTATTTTTAGAAAGAGGGGAAGGGAGAGAGGCAGAGAGGGAGAAAGACATCAATGTATGGTTGCTTTTCACCTGCCTCCAGCCACAAATCTGGCTGGAGACCTGGCTTGCAACCTTGTTACGTGCCCTAGCTGGGGAATTGAACCTGTGACCTTTGGGTTTGCAGGCCGGCGCCTTATCCACTGTGCCACCAGCCAGGGCAGAAATATGTATTTTTTTAAAATCTTTTTTCATGTTATTTACCATGATCACTAAATTTGGAAAGCAATGCTCTTGAACTTTAATATGTGTATGAATTACCCAATTATCTTGTTAAAGTGCAGATTTTAATAGGTCAAGTTGGGTCCTGAAATTTTAGCATTTATGCCCACATTGAGAACCAAGAGTCTAGAGCAAGAGTACGCATACTTTCCTATAATGGACAAGGTAGTAAGTATTTTAGACTTTGTGGGTGATATGAAGTAAATGTTTATGGCCCCACTAAATTCATATATTTAGTGAAAGGTTTTGTACCATAACCTTTAATGTGACTGTACATAAAAAGCTCTTTGTGTACATAGTGAGCAGGACACTTGTCTACAAGTCAGGACGGGAGCTTTCACCAGAAACTAACCCCTGTCAGACCTTCATCTTGGACTTCCCGATTCTAGAACCTGTGAAAATTTCTGTTGTGGAGCCACCAAGTCTGTGGTATTTTGTTACGGTGGCCCAAGTGCACGATTTTAATAGAGTGAGCCATTTGGTCTCTGCCACGGGTATTTAGCTCTACCACTCAGCACAGAAGCAGCCATAGGAAATATATAAATGCATGGGTATTGTATAAGTTCTAATAAATCTTTATTTATGAACACAGGAATTTGAGTTTCATATAACTTTTATGTGTCACAAAATATTTAAAATTTTTTCCTGACTAAAAATACAAAAATTATCAATTTGGTTGCTGTTTTATTTGTTGGTTTTGTTTTGTTATAATCTACATGGAAGTATAACCACACAGTATTTGTCATTCTGCCTGACTTATTTCACTTAGTATAATACCCTGTAGGTCTACCCATGTTGTAATTTGCAAGATTTCATTCCTTTTTTATTGCTGATGCTATTCTGTTTTATATGTTCGCGTGTACATATATATGCACAAAGACATACATGTATACATGCATATACATAGACATAGAGGGTGGAGCAAAAGTAGGATTATAATTGTGAGTATACAAAACAGTTTATTCTTATATTATTTATTACTGTATTTTCCATATGAACAACTGTGTGTGTGGAAAACAGTTCCACAATCACAGTCTCATGGGAACAGATCAAACTGATGATTACCAGAGGGGAGAAAGTTGGGGGCATGGGAGAAAAGGTAAAGAGGAGTATAATCAATAATCTTGGGATAATTTTACATGGCAACAGATGAATACTACTAGACTTAGTGCAGTAATCACATTGTAATGTATACATCGAGTCACTGATGCATTATTTTATGCCAACTATACTTAAATTCTATACATACACACACATACATAGTGTACCATTTTTCACCTGGCAGGCTGACCCAAAGGCAGTGGGCCGCCGTATTATTTAAGTTTCCCAATTCTAAATGTAGAGTCTATCATTCTGTTCTTTTGTTTTTTTTTTTTTAAAGATTTTATTCACTATTTTTAGAGAGAAGGGTAGGGAGGGAGGAAGAAACGGAGAGAAACATCAATGTACGGTTGACTTTCACCTGCCCCCAGCTATAGACCTGGCTGGAGACCTGGCTTGCAACCTGGTTATATACCATGCCTGGGAATTGAACCAGCAACCATGGGGTCCGCAGGTCACTGCCTATCCACTGAGCCACTAGCTAGGGCTAATATTCTTGCTCTTCAGAGTGTTGTCTCAGGATCAGCAGTGTAATCTGCAAGTTGATCGAAATGCTGAATTTCAGGGTTCCCTATCTCCTCCCCACAACTCCTGATTCAGAATCTCCATTTTGCCGGGATTCCTAAAGGATGAATAAATGTACGTTAAAGTCTTAGAACCACTGGTCTATGTAATTTAGTAACATTTTTCCTTAATAGCCAACATTAATTCTTTATAAATTAATTATTTTTAGCTTTAGTTTGTTATTCATGTTGGAAATCTTCCAGAAATTTGTTTTTGTTGTTTTTTAGGTTCCTATATTGCTGACTTTCTTATCAGGTCAGCTGTAGTACTTAATTATCATTATCACTAAGCCTCTCTTTAGTTGTACTTTTACTGAACATTTTATTATCTTGTTTCTAGTCATATTTTTTCCCATACTTTACGGCTTTCACATAGAGGGAAGAGGCCTTTCCTGGGTATCATCATTCAGCCAGTGTATTTCTTCCCCAAACATCCAGAAAGTAAATGAATCACAGGCTCTCAGGTATAATCTACCAGTTTGGGCTCTTGATCTGTATATATTGTTTGCCATTGAGTGCTCATTCACAAATTGACTTTTTCATTCTCACATATGTATAAAGCTCACTATGTTGTAGTTCCTAAAATAGAAAGAACACAGCCATATTCAATGTAGACATGGTGATAGCATTTGAGGAACTTATATTAGAAAGACCAATAATTAATTAAGCAGTTAAAATAAGGTGTGACGAACTCTTGGATAGTAGACATCAAATAACTGTAATTGCTCTTGGCAAGAGCATTTGACCTATTTCAGGGCTGGGATGGGGATGCCTTCCTGGAAGAGGTAATATTTATGCTGAGATCTAAAGGAAAAATAGGATTAGGCAGGCACAGTGGCTGGAGTATATACATATGGGGGGTTAATCAAGTACAATTCTGTATAGTAAAAGTACATGGCCCTGGCTGGTGGCTCAGTGGATAGGTGCCAGCCTTCAAAGACTGCTGGTTCAGTTCCCAACCAGGGCACATAACCAGGTTGCAAGCCAGGTCTCCAGCCAGGTCCGTAGCTGGAGGCAGGTGAAAGGCAACCATACATTGATGTTTCTCCCCCTCTCTGACTTCTCTCTTCCCCTTTCTCTGGAATTAATAAATAAAATCTTAAAAAAAAAAAAAAAAAAAAAAGCACAGCCATTGTTAATATTACAAGAACTATTTGCACACCATCAATGTAATCTGGCAGCCAAGGAAAGTAAATTGAAATGTGCATGCATGAATAATGATGACGTCATTGTCAGTAGGGGCAGTAGACGCTATTGAATGAGCATCTGTACTGTGAGGCCATCACATTAAAAATGACTTTAGTGCCCTGGCTGGTGGCTTAGTGGATTGGCACCAGCCTGCAGACCCAAAGGTCACTGGTTCAATTCCCAGTCAGGGCACATAACCAGGTTGCAAACAAGGTCTCTAGCCAGCTCTCCAGCCAGATCCATAGCTGGAGGCAGGTGAAAGGCAACCATATATTGATATTTCTCTCCCTTTCTTCTTCCCTTCCTGCCCTTTTCTCTAGAAATAATGAATAATTTTTTTTAAATGACTGAGCAAGCATATCAATGTAGAGTTCAAAACACTGGTGATAACAGTGCTCACAGACTTGACACACATGCTTGAGTATGGCAAACACATAAGGGAAGAAGTGAAGGCTATATATTAAGTGAAACAAAGGAAAATCCACACGAAACCAATGGTGAAGGGAAGGAAGCTGGGGTTCAAATCAATGATTTAGGACATAAGGAAGAAATAAACTATCAACCAGTACAAAATGAGGAAATAAGAATTGAAAAAAATGAGGAAAGGCTTAGGTACCTCTGGAACAATGTTAAACATGCCAACATTTGAGTCATAGAGGTGCCAAAAGGAGAAGAGGAAAAAGAAGAAATTGAAACCTTCTGTGGAAAAAAGAACTAAGGAAAACTTCCCAAATTTGATGAAGGCAGTAGACATACAAGTCCAAGAAGCAGAGTTTCTCAAAGAAGCTAAACCCAAAGGTGACCATACCAAGACACATTATAATTAAAATGCCAAAGGTTAAAGATAAAGAGAGAATCTTAAAATCAATAAGAAAAAAGAAGAAAGTTACCTACAAAGGGGTTCCTATAAAACTCAGCTGATTTCTCAAAAGAAATTTTTCAGGTAAGAAGAGATTGGCAAGAAATATTCAAAGTGATGAAAAGCACTACAACCAAGATTACTCTATCCAGCAAAACTATCATTTAGAATGGAAGGACAAATAAAGTGCTTCCCAGAGAAGGTAAAGCTTAAGGAGTTTATCATTACCAAGCCCTTATTATATAAAATATTAAAGGGACTTATTTAAGAATAAAAGCCCTGGCTGGTGGCACAGTGGATAGGTGCTGGTCTGTGAACCCAAAGGTCACTGGTTTGATTCCCCAGCCAGGGCACATAACCAGGTTGCAAGCCAGGGCTCCAGCCAGGTCCGAGGCTGGAGGCAGGTGAAAGGCAACCATACATTGATGTTTCTCTCCTTCTCTACTTCTCTCCTTTTTTGTCTCTCTGGAAATAATAAATCTAAAAAAAAAAAAAAAATCAAAACTATGAACATTAAAATTACAACAAACTCAGAAATATCAACACCTTTATATAAAAATAAAAACTAAGCAAACAACCATAATAGGAATAGAATCATAGGTATGGGGATCATCGGATGGTTAGCAACTGGGAGGGGAAGTGGGAGAAATGGGGAAATGGTGCAGTGATGAAGAAGCATAATTGGTAGGTACAAAATAGGGGGGTGTTAAGAGTAGTATAGGAAAATGTGAAGCCAAAGAACTTACATGCATGACTCATGGACATGAACCAAGTGGGGGGTGGGATTGCTGGAAGGAAGGGGGAATACTGCGTGGAGGGGAACAAAGGGAATAAAAAGTAGGACAACTGTAACAGCATAATCAATAAAATATACTTTTAAAAAACCTACTGTGTCCAAAATTTTGATGCAGGATCTTGGCATGAAACGTGTCATGGCAAAATTTGTTCCACAGATTCTGCCATCAGAGCAGAAGGAACATCATGCTGCAATTGTTAATGACTTAATTCAAACCACCACCAATGAACCAAATTCCCTCAAGCAGGTCATTACCAAAGATGAAACATGGCTCTATGGCGATGATCTATAAAGGCCCAGTCATCCCAATGGGAGTCACCTGGTTCTCCATGCTCAAAGAAGTCACAGCAAGATCAAGACTATGTTAACTGTTTTTTGATTGGGAATGTGTTCATCATGAGTATGTCCCCCTGGGCCAAACAGTTAATAAGGAATGCTTCCTCAATGTTCTTGATTGGCTGGGAGATGCAATACAATGAAAACAGTCACACACATGAGCAACCGGTGATTGGCAGCTTCACCATGATAATGCTCCCGCTCATGCAGAATTTTTTGATGAAACCTCAAATTGCCTGTGTGTCTCAATCTTCCTACAGCCCATATTTGGTGCCCTGCAACTTACCGCTTTTTCCAGAACTAAAATCACCTTTGAAAGTGAAGAGATTTCAAACTATTGATGAGATTCAGGAAAATATGATGGGGCAGCTGATGGTGATTCCAATAACAGATTTTACAGTGTTTTGAACAGTACAAGAGACACCAGGAGAACTATGTGAGGTCCCAAGGTGCCTATTTTGAGGGGGACTGAGATGTCATGGTCCTATGTGTAATGTTTCTTGTATCTTTTTCAATAAGTGTTCCTATTGTTTTCGTATTACCTGGCTGGATACTTTCTGGGCAGACCTTGTACACTCTAGGTGTAAGGTCTTGAAATATAAGCTTCAGAGTTATCTACCTCTACAAAAAGGGAATGGTTGAACCCAGAAATACTTAAGAGAATGGTGAAATTCATGTGGGATGGAATGGCCAGTGGGTGAGGGGACCATGATCTGGAGGAACTGAAGTTACTATGTGTTACTGTGACCAGAGAGCAAAGGCACGGTGCCACAAAAGGCCGGGTTATAGGCAACTGGTAAGTGTAGTCAGGTAATCTGGTCCTTACATGAAGGTAAAGGCATTAATGATTTTTTAAAATATTTTATTTATTATTTTCAGAGGTAGGGGAAGGGAGAGAGGCAGAGAGGGAGAGAAACATCAATGTATGGTTGTGTTTCACCTACCTCCAGCTACAGACCTGGCTGGAGACCAGGTTCTGTACCCTGGCTGGGAATCAGACCAGTGACCTTTGGGTTTGCAAGCTGGTGCCTTATCCACTGTGCCACCAGCCAGGGCACATTAAATGATTTTAAGCAAGCAAATGACCCAATTAAATTTTTGTTTCAGTGTATAGAATACAATGTGGAGAAGAAGCTCCAAACTGTTCCTTCTCTGAAAGAGGGGGTTTTGTGAACTTTATTTTCACTTATTTTATGGTTCAGAGATATTTTATAAAAGTCTATACTCCAAATTTGCTACAGTCCTACGGTACATGACAGCTTCCATGTACACAAATAATAAAAATAGGTTCTTTCAGAATAGAGGTTATTTTGTCCTGGCTGCATCGCTCAATTGGTTGGAGCATCGTCCTGCACACCAAAAGGTTGCAGGTTCAGTCTCCAGTTCAGGGCACGTACCTAGGTTGCAGGAGTTATCCCCAGTTGGAGGACAACCTACCAGTTTTCCTCTCACATTGATGTTTCTCTCTACTTCTCTGTCCCTCTCTAAAATCAATAAAAACATCCCCCAGTGAGGATGTAAAGAACAGCTTATTCTGTCATTTTAATGCCATTGCAAAGCTCAGCGGTAGCAGCTGAGTGAGCTCAAAATACTTTCCTTCTGAGTGACTGCTAAACGCTCCTGGGCATTTTAAATGAGTTTATATGCAACTTTTTGGGACAATAAATAATCAGTGTGTAAAATAATATCCACCAGGCCCTGGCTGAGTAGCTCAGTGATTAGAGTACTGTCCTAATATGCCAAGGCCATGGGTTAGATCCCTGGTGAGGGCACACACATGCAACAAGCAACCAATGCCTCAGTAAATGGAACAACAAATGTGTCTGTCTCTGCCTGCCTACCTGCTTCTCTCTCTCTCTCTCTCTATCAATTGATAAATTTAAAATGTTTTAAAAATAATATCCACCAAATCAGCAAATTTTGAGCTTTAAAAACAAAATTATTTTATAAGGGGAAAGTATTTGGACCTTCGGTTAAAACTATAGCCTTTAACCAGTTCTGTTGCTATTCAAGTATTTTCATTTATCCTTATCTTTGCTTGAGTTAGCTCTCAAGAGGCATCCAGCTACAAGGCCCTGGCTGTAATGGATAAGGCGCTAGCCTGAGAACCCAAAAAGTTTGCTGGTTCGATCCCCCAATCAGGGCACATAACCAGGTTGCAAGCCAGGTCTCCAGCCAGGTCCCTAGCTGGAGGCAGGTGAAAGGCAAGTATACATTGATGTCTCTCTCCCTCTCTGCCTCTCTCCCTTTCCCTCTCTCTAAAAAAAATGAATAAAAATAAAAAAGAGGCACCCAGTTACAAATTTAATGATATATTCTGCCCCCTGAGAAAGCCTTATTACTTTTGATTTGATATATCTTATTTTAGGAAACTATGGTACTGCCAAAATAATTTGTATTTTTAAATTAACAAGGAAATAAAGGAAACAAAGCCACGAATTCCATAAATGCTTAACATAATTCATTCTTTGAATCCACAGTGTGAAGCCAGGAGCGTTTAACAGTCCATTCAAAAGGAAAGTATTTTGAGCCCACTCAGCTGCTACCGCTGAGCTGCTACCGTAAAGCTGCAATACTGTCTACAGAGCCCTCTGTAGCCTGTATGAATGCAGTGAGTACCGTGTTTCTGGAACTCAGTAGGTCTCAGCTAAAGACCCTCCTGTGCTTTCTTGGTTGTCCTCTTTGGCCTTTACTGGAGGGCTGGTGACACAAGCTCTTTGGCCTTGCAAATCAGAAGATGGACTCCACTTAGAATTTATTGATAATGGGCTGCAGTTACCATTCAATGAATATACACTAGTCACCGTAAATGAATTACAAAATTGAAACGATCCTTACAACATACAGTCTTGACTTCTGTGGTTTCTTTTCCTAATTCTTCATGAAGACATTGTCTAAAAGATAATGCCACTTAACTTTTATATGTATATATGTAAAGCTGCTTGGTTTAATAACATAAGACTGCTATTTATAACAACTTAATTTTCATATTTTGTTTCATAGAATTTTAATATTAAAGTTTACCTCACTTCAAGACTGAATTTTAACTTAACACATTGTTAACCGGTCACAGGAAAACTCATGTTTTCAAGCCCAAATGTTGTTGACTGATTGACTGATGATTAGTTAACTCGTGTTTGCACTTGCATTAACTTACACAGTTTTTAAAACTGAGAATAATATAGGAGTTTATAAGTTTTCTTAGTCATGTTTGATCATGTTTACTGTATTAAATATTTTTTTTAGATATTCTGGGTTTCATCACAGTTTTGGCATTGCAAAAATATCGAATATGGCGCATTGTGACAGTGAAGAAATTTACAGTGAATTATATGCAGATGATTTTCTGATTGTCCTAGTGACTTTGAAGTATATAGCAGTGATTTAGAAGATGATAGTCTGTACAAAGATAATTATGAACCTGATATTAGACCATCGAAACAACAAAAAAGAAATGTGATAGAATCTGATAGTGAAAGTGATTTTGTAGAAGAGTGGACAGAAAATGACATTACACTAACCTTGGAGGATTATACAAATATTTCAGTGTAACTGTTAAACTTAGTGATCCATGGAATATCAGTGGGGTGATGGATTTACTTTCTGATAATGAGTTTTTAAATTTAATTGTTTCTCAAATCAATTTATAACATTACAAAATGGAAAAACTTTATAAACCATCTGCTAAAACTTTTTAAAACATATTTTTTATTTATTATTTTTAGAGAGAGGGGAAGGGACAGAGGCAGAGAGGGATGGTTGCCTTTCACCTGCCTCCAGCTACAGACCTGGCTGGATACCTGGCTTGCAACCTGGTTATGTGCCCTGGCGGAGAATCGAACCAGTGACCTTTGGATTCGCAGGCCAGCGCCTTATCCACTGTGCCACCAGCCAGGGCCCATCTGCTAAAACTTTATCATGGAAGGAAGTTACCACTAGTAATATGAAGAAGTTTCTTGGTTTATTGATATTGATGGGACAAAAATAATCACAATGGAGAAATGACTGGTCAATGGACCCTTTACTTGCAGTGCCCATATTTTCTAAAGCTATGACCAGAATGAGGTTCAAGCAAATCCTTATTATTTTCATCTTAGTGATAATTCACAAGCTACATCTAATGAAGATAGACTTTACAAAATTAGGCCTCTTTATTCCAACATTTCAGTCTTTGTAATGACCTAAACAGTAGTTATCCCTAGATAAAGCAATGATACCATATAGAGGGTATATCAACTTCAGAAAGTTTCATTTTGTTACATTATGTATAAAGTATATTGAAGTTTACTTACATTATTTCATTTTCATAATCAGTTATGAAAAATTAGCTGGTGACATGGGGCAGCTTTTGTATAAAATTGCCAGTCAACAATGTATTAAGTTTATTTTCCATTCTTTTTTTCTTTTCTTTTTTCCATTACCATTAACCCCCTTATACCTTTCTCCCGCCTTCAATCACCACACTGTTGTCCATGTCCATGAATCCTTTTTCCTTGACCCCTGTACTCTTTAAACTCATCATCCCCGTAGCTCTCATTCTATTCTCTATGAATCTAACTCTATCTTGCTTATTAGTTCAGTTTATTTATTAGATACCACATATAAGTAAAACTATATGGTATTTGTCTTTCTCTGACAAGCTTATTTCACTTAGCATCATGTTCTCCAGATCCACCCATGCTGTTGCAAAGGGTAAAATTTTCCTTTTTGTGGCTTAGTAGTATTCCATGGTAGTTTTATCCACTCATCTACTGATGGACACTTGGGCTGCTTAATTTAAAAAGTATTTCATATTAATTGATTTCACATACTCTGTACCAGGAATATGAACATAGAATGGCATGCCTACCTCTACAGTATTTCAGCTCGGCATGGAGAACCTATCAAGCATTCATAGACAAGACTGAGGTATTATCAGAGTATTTTGGGAGCACAGAAGATAAATGACTAATTTTATTGCATAGCCAAGAATAGTTGGCCTATTTAGAGAATGGAGGAAAATCATTCCAAATCATAGGAGCTTAAAATGTACAGAAGCAAAAAAAGATTCAAGATGTAGCATTATTGGTTTGCTGTGGCTAAAACATGGGTTACATGGGTAAGAGATGTAGAAACTAAAACCATAGCATTACATAGTCTTCATATGTGCCCTAATAAATTATTTGATCTTTGTCCTATAATATAAACAATGTGGAGCCACCAAAAGAAAGTGACATGGCTTACTTTAGAAAAAATACTGTCAGTGATTATAAAGGATAGGCTTAGAGGGTGCAATGAGTATGGACCAAACAGGGGGCTGCTGAAGACAGGAAATCAATAAGATGGTTGTAGTCTAAGATGATGAGGATGTCAGCTGTGATGGTAGTTCATTGGCGAGAAGGCAGATGTGAAGTTGCTTTAGGCTTAGAGTAAGTAGGACTTGACTGATTACAGATGAGCATGATAGGAATCCGAAGGAAGGAAGGAAGGAAAGAAGGAAGGAAGGAAGGAAGAAGGAAGGAAGGAAGATAGATTTTCAATTGTATGAATATACTGCACTGTTTATTCATTCACCCTTTGAAGGACCTATGTTATTTCTAGTTTGAGGGGGATTATGAATATAGCTTATATATTGTATATAGGTTTTTGTGTGAACATAAGTTTCCATTTTTCTAGAGTAAACATCTAGAATGGGATTGCTGGGTCACATGGTACAGGCATGTTTAACTTTAAATGAGTGGCTGTACCATTTTGCAAGAGTTCCAGGTGCTCACCCTGGCTGGTGTGGCTCAGTGGGTGGAGTGCTGGCCTGCAAACTGAAAGGTTGCTGGTTGATTTCTGGTATGGGCGCAGGCCTCAGTTCTGGGCCAGGTTCCCTGCTGGGGGGTTTGCAAGATGCAACCAGCCTATTGATGTTTCTCTCCCTCTCTTTCTCTCTCCCTTCTCTCTAAAAATAAATCTTTAAAAAAAGAAGTGTTCCAGGTGCTCTGCATCCATGTTAGCACTTGTTTTTGGCATTTAGAAATGTTTAGTCATTCTGATAGGTATGTACTGGTATCTTATTATAGTTTCACTTTTTAAATGTGAATTCCGTAATAGCTAACGATGTTAGACACCTTTTCATAGATGCCCTTTGGTGTAATCACTGTATCCATCTTTCCTTCCTTCCTTATTGATTTCAGAGAAAAAGAGAAAAATCAATTTGTTGTTCCACTTATTTATGAATTCATTGGTTGATTCTTGTATGTGCCCTGACCAGGTTGAATGTGTGACGTTGGTGTATTGGGATGATTTTCTAACCAATTGGGCTACCTAGCCAGGTCCTCATATTTATTTATATTCTTAATTTGGTACAGTTCTAAACAGTTATCAGTTTTTTACTTGCTGCAAAAGATAGAGAAATTTTAAATAAGGAAGCAAAGGGAATCAGACAAATCACTGCTGCTCTATTATGGGAGAAATAAAGTTGGCCGTTTCCAAACTGAGTTTTGTAGTTAATCTTTGAAGGGATTTTTGTAATCCAGTCAAATACAATAGCAGTACTATTGTAATTTGCATTTATGTCTCTTAAATTCAGGGGATTGCAAAAAGCATTAAAAGGACAGTGTCCCCTGAGAGAATAAATTCCTTTTACTCTTATGCTGTATACCATACCGTGTCAGAATTGTATTAATGGCATCCTGTAGGATGTTGTATCTGTTTTATTTCCCACTTTAAAATGATCATTTTGGAGACAGAAGGAAGAAAAAACTGTTCTTAAACAATCTTTAAAGAAATAATAAGGTTCAATTTTCCATATCAAACCCCCAAAAATAATTGTAAAAAGAATTTTGATGGCTTTTCCTGGACTTTTATATTCTTAGTCTTGAATAGTCATCACCTTTTGAAAAGCTCTAAAACATGGAAAGCTCTTCGAAAAACATCTATCTTGTTATTAAATGAGCTATAATTTGTGAACAAAAGTGATACATGGCTAGTTCTCTTTTTCCCTTTTAAAGATAAAGCAGAGTTGTTTCTTTTTTCCAAGAACAAAATTGATGCATTTGTCTAAATGGTCATCACTTTTGTAGGTTTGAAGTTGTTTTAGTGCTTTAACAGCTGTGTGGGAAGTTTCCTAGCAGACAGTGGTGGTGAGGAGGGGGCTCTGTTGCATCTGGTTTCTCTTTGTAGAAAGCCTGAAAAGTCGATATTCAGTGGTTTTCTTCAGAAAGCATTTCATTTGGGGAACAGGAACTTTTTTAGTATCTAAATTAGCTGTGATTCATATGCATATGTTTTGTTTTCTTGCTTAAAAAGAAGAAAGAAAGACAGAAAAGAGTAAAGAAAACCCTAAAACCACAGAGCTCAGATAACCCTTTGACCTCTGGCTCGGGGTGAAGATTTACAGTGCTTGTGGAGCCCCCTTCACATGCCTGGCTGAAAAGAGGCCTAAATAAAGTAGCCCCTGTGGAGATGGAGAAAATAAGCAGGATAAGGAAGTTCCATTATTTCAGGCGGCTATGTTATTTTACTAGAGGATAAAGTGAAATGCCAATTGTGATGTGTTTCTAGTTTTTGGTTTGTTTCACTTACGTTTGGGATCTGATGTTAGAGTAGTTAGTTCGGGAGACCTTGGTCAAAGCATTTTTCTCTGCCTCCTTCTCCCAGCAAATATCCCTTCCTGCCTGGCCTCTCAATTAAATTTCCATGTGAAATCTCTTTTCTGTAGGGAAGTATCTTCTCTTTAGGGAAAAACAAAATAACAAAAATTTTTTTAAAAACCATGTACTATCAAAATATTAGTGAGACTAGGAATTACCAATTGTTTATCTCTTTATATGTTGTCAAGTTTTTGTTCAGAGATAAAATATAAAAAGTCCATGAGAACAAAATTAGTCCCACTATTTGTCTTAAGAATAACTTTAAACTTGGTTCCAAATGACAGTTCAAATTAGGACATTTGAAGAAGCTATTAATAGTTTACTATCTAATGATGTTTACATCTATGTAACATTTAATTAATAGCTTTATATTTAATCTGTATGTAAATCTCCCTAAAGTACTTTGGTAGTCTCTACAACACTTCGTATTTATATTTTGAAGTTTATTTATTAAATTGACTTTACTGATTTGTTTCCTGCTTCCTTTCTATGTGAGCTGATAAAACTTCATTAAAATGATAAATAAAAGCAATGTTTCCTTGGTATCAGGAAGATCGATCAGCTCTTAATTGTCGAATAGACCAGAACTTTCAAATGGTATTTTCATGAATGAAGGAAAAATTTCAGTAAGCTTTTCATTTTCATTTTTCTATTCTTAAAAATCTGGATGGTAAAATGCTTGACATTAGTTGTAAATAACAGTATTCCTTACAAAAGGGAAAACTTTCTTTTCGTAGGAAATTAAACCAAAACTGTCCATTAATCATGGTGCATGTCAACCGTCAGACCACTCTGGAAGTTTCTGGTGAATGTAAAGAATCTTTAGATGTGTGAGGTCCTTAAAGATCTAAGTAGGCTAAAGAAGAGGACTTTTTTTTTTTTTTTAATGGCACATTAGCACATGAAAGAAACTTCAAGGAAGATGGAAAGAAAACATTTGCTGTATTGCACTTATTATACTTGTGTGCTTTGTTTGGTGTTTTGTTTTAAGCTTGCTCTTTAAAAGCTTAGTTAATGCAAATGAGATTTTAAGTTTTGTACTGATTACCCCAGGGGTTGTGAAGCAGCTGCAAGACAAGCCATTGCCAGAGGAAAATATTTTTAATCTTAGCCTCTAAAAATATTTTTGTCTGTTATAATGTACATGATAGGACAGTCACACAGGTAAGTAAGTAAAGGTATATGCAAGCTAGAAAAAAACGTAATTAACAGGGTAAAATACAGTTATATGGAGCCCACAGTTTAAAAATAGGAAATTAGGTATTTTTAAGTAACTACCGCGATTGTGGAGCTTCACAATCTAGGAAAGGAAATCAACACTAACTGAATCAACCCATAAATTATCATTGCCAACCTTAGTAAGTGCCGCGATGGAAAATCACAGGCCCACATTATAGAGCACACTTTATTGTTTGAGGGTGGGGGTCAGCGTAGGAGTCGCTGAGAAACTGAGGCTAAATTAAGACCTGAAAGATAATAGAAGTTAATCAGGTGAAGGACTCTGATGGGCTAGTGAAAGAATTAAAGAAGTCATGGCATAAAATATTACCAGAGACTAATCATCTGAACAATCTAAATACTGGTATATCTTCCTGTCTAAACAACCTGATTTATCACCTGATATAGATAAGGAAGTGTGATAACATAATTCTGACAGAGTTTATGGAAATTGTGCATATTTTCCTATTCCATTTTGAGATGCTTGAAATCTTGACTTTGTATATCACCCCAGAAAATGTAGGCTGCCCTTCCTAAGCAGAGTCCTCTTGAATTAGCCAAGGTAGCTGCGGCCATTGGCTCTTACCTTGGTTTATCATAGAATTTAGAGCAGTTGCTTCAGGTGAAGGTTAAAATGGCATCACCGTACTCAGCCTCCTGGGCTGTTAACAATAACTTATGAAACCTGTGCGCAAAGCAGGCAGCATATTTTGCATAATTATCCCAGTTTATAAACCTTGTATGTATGGTAGACTGTGTAAATATAACTCGAGTTATTATTTCAAGTGTATGTATCACCTTCCTTCTAAGAAAGATCTGAAGTCAGTACAGAAACACAAAATTCAACAAAATAAAGAACAAATAGGTGATAGAAGGCCCAATGTTGGTAAGGGTTTGGGATATAAGAGCACTTATACTAAGAGAGTAAACATTGATACACAACCTGTCTAGGGAGAATTAGGCAATGTCAAAAAGGAGAGGTGGCAGGGAAGTTGTAATACACATGCTCTTTTACCTAGGCATTCCATTATGAGATACCTATCATGAGAAAATAATAATGAACATGCACATTTAACCACAGGATGTTCACTGTAGTGTACAGGGTCATTTATAATTGTGAAAAGCTGGAGAAAAACCTAAAAATTCAACTACAGAGGTTTAATATCCATATAATTTAAATAAATGTGGACATTGAAAGGAATGTTTTAGAAAAATACTAAATAACCTGAATAGTTTTTCCACAGTATGTAAAGTAGAAAAAGCAGGTTATGAAATAGAAAAAATATTGAGTATGCGTACATATGGATAGGGAAGGGAATGAAAAAAGATACAACCTATCTCTGGGTGTTGGTATTAAAATATTTTATTTTACTTGTCTAAGGTTTGCAGATTTTCTATAATAAACATATATTCTATTGTAATGAGAAGAACAGCATTTTTTAATTGGAAGATATGCCAACAGGAAGAAATTGGGGCAAAGATACTGATTGGGAGGTTCCTGAAACTAGGGTGACAGCTGTGTTATTGCCTAAGATCCTGTCCAGTTGCTAGAAGTGCCTATAAATGGAGCTGTACACTTGTGGCAGCCAAAGCAAACCACAGACACCCTTAGCTGTGGGGTGCAGGACAGTTTAATTATTCAAAGATTGTAATGTAATAATTAAATTCCCAAAATTCAGTCCCTCTAGAAAAACTTTATGCTCAGATTGTTAGAGATTCTCTGTGAATCTAATCGTAACTAACTTACGCTTGACAATGACTTGGGATAATAAGGAAAGAAGATTCCTGCAGTTAGGATCATTTAACAAGTTACAGGTTTTTGAACGACATAGAAATATTAATGGAGGAAACAATTAATATAATTTTTTGGAACTTTCACCTTTCTCCAGTTGGATGGCCAAGTATGATGATTTTTAGTGTGCTTCCCTTTCTTGAATACACTTCACCCTTCAATAAAAGGACCTTTTGTTTCCAAAGAGAAATCATGGCAGTTGGTTCATAACTCTAACCCTACAAAACTACTATTAAAACCTTCTAAAACTTCAAGAAGTAAGGACACTTTCTTTTAAAGTCCCATTTTTCTATGCAAATTCCCATTCTGAGAAATTATTGTTTTAATCATATTAATTCTCTGTCCAGTTGCATACCTGATTCTTGGTATACCCTATGCCCATGCTGTGCACATGTTACAGACCCTCATTCCAATGTGACTCATTGAGAGTTTAAAAAAGAAATATGCATTTGCATTTTTTATAGTAAATGTCCCAGGGCATGCAGTAGTTCAGTACAAACATTTGTAGGAATAATACAGGGTGGGCAAAAGTAGGTTTAGAGTTGTCCATATGGAAAATATAATAATAAATAATACAAAAATAAACTGACAAATAGGGATAGAGCTAAAACAGGTTACTAAGAAAATTAGGCTATTTTGGGATTGGAAAAGTTTTTAAAACTGGAATATTCTTCAAAAAGCAATTTGACAGATTCTCACTTTGAAAACATGTGGATTTTATATTTCCTTTAATATAAACCCTGTATTATTAAAATTATTATTTAACCTATGTAGTACTCTCACCAAAATGATTTAATCTGAATCTAGTCAAGGAATAATTAAATAAATCCAGATGGTAAGATAGTCTACAAAACATCTGGACTGGATTCTTTAAATAGGCCATTGTCAGTGAAAATAGGAAAAGGAGAAGAACAATTGTAGATAGGAGATAGGATATACAATGCATAAGCCTGCGCTGGTTCAGGGGGTGGTGGTGGTAAGGAACAATGATAAAGGACATTATTGGGAGAATTTGGGAAATTAAAAGAATGGACTACACAGTATAGTAGGTAAAATTGTGTCATTGTTAAATTTATTGGCTATAACAGTGGTGTGGTGAGGATTCAATAACAACAAAAAATGTATGTGAGTGTTTGTGCATACTCTAATAAAGCAAATACACTGAAATGTTTAAAAAATAATTTAAAAGGTTAAAAGCACCCTGTACTGTGTTTTACATCTTTAATCAGTACCTCCAAATTAGGAATAGTTTTACAGTGATTATACACATGGTTAAAACAGCAGCACTTCTGAAATAACAGGTAGTGAATATAAGAAACCTAGATCTTCTGTTGAATATTTTATTGGATAATTATTTGATATTCTCTAGTATACGTGTTGAAAACCATTTTAAGATATTTTGAATATTTTCCAATAACCCAAAGATCTTCAATGTCTTTCTTAATACTTGAAAGATTTAAAGTTTCTAAAGAATTTGAATAGGTTGTTTAAAGCCAATTAACATGGCAGTGACCTGCACCTGCTTGTATCAAAGAAATCTCAAATTTCTGTACCTGCTAACATTAAAATTGATTTCAGAGTGATGCATTTAGCCAAGTTTCAATACATTGTTGTAACATAGTGCTTCTTGTGAGTTCTACAAGAGGCATAAATAAATAACACAATCATGTTTTATCACTATGATTGATGAAGCTGATAGTTCGCCAGTTCGCATTTCCCACTTGAGAAGAAATTTAAGATTAGTTTCAAGCTGTTTACCTGCATCTTTCTCATCTTGTAAGTATGCTTTTAACTGCCGAGGTCTGAGATTTGGAGAAATGGTTATCAAACCACAGATGTTTTTGCAATGAAACTGTGCACCTCCAACTAAGTTGCTGTGGTTCAGGAGATGATAGATGGTATTTTCATGTCGCCTCACAAAAGGGTCAAAGTGGCATGGCGAGCCCATGACAGTGAAGTGGAGAAATGTTAGTCCTAAAGGGAAATTTATTTCATGGCTTCAGGGGAAGTTTGGTTGTCATGAATAGGCTTTCTCTGTCAGTCTATAAAAATATTGTTTGTAAGGCAGTGATGTATGTCAGACATTGTATGATGTATGTCAGACATTGTATGTGTGTTGGCAGACAGAGCAGCTACTTAAACAAACGCTAAGCCAATAGTACAGTAGCCTAAGTCAAGTACTTTGGATGCGTTTAGTGTAAGGATTGCTCTTGATAGAAATATCAACATTATCAAAGGACTTTATTTCATTGTCTTAACTACATTTGTAGCTTTTATAGCCTTTTGTGTCCCAGGACACTGCCCCAGCCCACTTCCATTGTAATGCTTTTTTTGTACTATAACTTTTTATTTATTTTAAAATTTTTAAATTTTTATTTTTTTAATTTTATTGTTGTTGTATTACTGTACTATACATTTTTTAAATCAGCAATTGCATCATTTTATTCCCTTGAAAATCATTCAGCAACATGTACGTTGACCAAACTCAGTATTGTTCACATAAACGTATCATAAATTTTGGGACAGTTAGTCGGCTGCCCTTTTGGAGTTTCCCTTTCCCTCATCCCAAAGAAGATATCTACCCTTGGCAAAATCCCATTAATTGCTGGTGTTGAGGAAGAGACTCAGAGACAGCGTTAGCTCATCTTACACAAGGACCAGTGAGGGGCCTTTCTTCCTCAGGGATTCCCAAAGGGAAAGGAGTGTCATAAAGATGGAACATTAAAGATCAAAAATGTTTGTGGGAGCCTCAATTATTGCTTTCAGATTTGTTTTTCAGTGTTTGGAATTAAACTACATTCATTCATGGCAGTGTTCAAGTAGAAGTCTATAACCCCAAACATTTTTGTATCCACAGGACCTCAAGGAATGCATTTGTCAAAAATGAAAAACAGTTCTTAAAAGAAGCCTTGAAAGCCTGATAGGTGTATGAAAATAAAATCACATGATCCAAAGAGAAATAACATGATCAAAATATTAGTAAACATGATATAAACAGCTAAAAAGCTGGATTTTACAACTCAATCCATCTGGAGGGGGGGTATGTATTTTTAAACTAGAGATTATCAATGGAACATCCTTATTTTAGTACACAATTGACTCAAATGTCACATAAAAAGAACTTTCTTCTCAATGATCCTTAACTTAGTAGGAGAGGGGATGTTTTTACTGGGAGTGAGAGGTGTTATTTGTCTTAAAGCCCTTCAGGGGGACAGAACAAAAGGGACTGAGTCATTTCAGGTTTAGACAAATAACTCTACCATCAGCTTTCAGAGAGAGCTGTTCTACACACCACAGGGAAACTTGGGTCAGTCGGGGATTGCCCGCCCAGTCTGCCATTCTATTTTACCCACAAATATTCTGTATTATCATAGAACAGATTCATAATATTTTGGCATAGTGGTCATTTTAAAAAAT
Organism: Noctilio leporinus; assembly: GCA_004026585.1. NCBI lineage: Eukaryota > Metazoa > Chordata > Mammalia > Chiroptera > Noctilionidae > Noctilio > Noctilio leporinus. The sequence continues at coordinate 172,608 of PVIW01001179.1, forward strand.
TCCTTCAAATGTATAATGTGAACAGTAAGAAAATGTTTGATTCACAAACCCTTACAGAAACTTAGTTTCTAAACAAAAGGAGAATGAATTTTTAATCTAGGTTTAAGTAAAATTTACATTCTTCCAGCTAAAAAACCTCTAGTTTTAAATCAACAAACTGGTACATTCACGGAAGGCATCATTTTAACCATCCTGCATTAACTTTTTTCACTCTAACATAAACCTGGTGATTAAGAATTCCAGACAAAGAATTCCCTTTTGGAAAAGACCTGCTCTTCTAATCCAGGTACTGTTTAAAAGGGAGAAGAAACACTACAGGTCTTACAGCATTTGGATAACGTGAAGGTAAATCGTATTGTTTAAGCATGATTTGTATTTTCTTTCCTGTGCTTAAACGTAGTATTTTAAAGCAGTGTTTCACTCCCTGCCTTTCCCACCCATCCCCCGTAGCATTTTTCCTGCGGCTCTGCTGCTGGACCAGACTTGGGCTGGCCCCAGATTCTATGTCAGAGGCCATGACCCAGGTGTCACAGCAGTCCTCACTGCTGGCCTCTTCTCTGAATAATTATACGGGGGGGTATTGTGTTGGAGGGACAGGCTGGGGGCAGTGCAGTCACCCTGGCTAGCCCAGACCAAGGAGCTCTTCAGTTGGACTGCAGGGGAACAATAGGCCTGAAAAGGCTCACACAAAACCTTGTAGCACAAAAGATTATATTAAAAATGGACATTTGGCCAGACACTAGGTTGCATCCTTCCCAATTTCACCTTTTTCACTTACTTGGAGCATTTTCTACTTGAATGTTTTCAGATTTCACATTTGCTGACCTTATATCAGCAAATTTTCAGATTGCTACTTACATTTGCATGGATATTCTAATTTATTTGACTGTTGCTAATACTTTGAAACTATCTTAATTGTGTGTTAATATAAATAAAGCTTTTGTATAGCAGTATTTTAAGTAAATAATTCAAAGTAGTACATAGTGATTTTTAAAGTAACACTTTGTGTTTTCTTAAGACATTTTATGAGGTCACTCCGGCATGTTGCCTGCCTGTTGCCTGTCTGTAAATAGAACAAGTGGTAGGGATTGTCCTAAAGTAGATGTGATGTCTTCCTTTGGTGCTGGGAGGATTGTTTTCCCACCACCTGAGAAGTTTCCATACAACGATAGAGAACAGAATGTATGAAGTCTTCACCAGATTTCAAGTTTAGAAATGATGTCAAAGATGGACTGACTCCCATGGCATAAAGTTTTCTCATGGTGCTGCCCTCAGGTGTTGTCTGAACTTTCCCTGCCCCTGACCTGTCTACTGTGGCCTGGCTCTTTTCAAGGCCTCTGGAGCCTCACCAACAAGCGTCAGCTGGAAAGGATGAAGGGCTGGTTTTCATGACTCCGGTATCTCTTATTGTTGGTCAACAGCAATGCACTTTGTAAAAAATTGTTTTCTGTTATGTGTTTTCCAGGAAACCAAACTTCTGGATATGTTAGTATTACAAGAAAAGAACTTCTAAAATGTGAATTGACATCCATCAGTTTTACTGTTCGAGTTCATTTCCAATCAGAGAACACTTCATAGTGTTTGGGAGAGGGTATGGAGTGGGGGTGTGCATTTCTACTAAGCCTATTAATTTTACCTTTTATAGCTTGAAGTGGAAGGGCAGAACAAGGATCAAAATCCAATAGGATTAAAATTCTTAAATGTTTTCTTCTTAAAGTAAACTTAATTTATTCCTTAGCATTTACATCTTTGATTATTATGATTTTGTTCTACTGTGTATTCGATCGCCCTCAATGTACATTAATATCACCTACTTATTCAGGACCTGCAATCTGGCCTCTTTCAGACATGACCTCAAATCTGGTAGTGGGCCAAAAAAGAGGTTTAAGTCACAAAGCCACTCAGTAGGAGAGGATGCCATTCTTTACAATCTAGTCTATTGATTTACACATGTTCTTACATGCTTTGCTATTTGGCTTTTCAAACATTAGTGATTATATGGCCCTGGATTTCTAAAACAGGCCCAGAAGCATTGAATTGTAGCTGAAGAATAAGGAAAATAAGTTTAAAAAGTAAAAACTACTCTGTTTTGTGGAAGGTACAAAAATTGATGCTCATAAGGATGGTTTTGAAGCATCAAAAATGTTTCAGTTATTTCCAGCATTCTAAAGCATCAAGGAAGTTTAAAATATATTCTTGGAAAAAATACAAATAAAATAAAATATATTCTTGGATATTTTACAGGGTGTTGCAAAAGTACATTTATAGTTCTTTGGAAAATAATACAACTAACAAACAATACAAGAATAAATTGAGTTTCATGTACTCACAACTGTAAACCTACTTTCGCTTCACCTATATATCAAAAAATCATTAATTCTTAAAGGAAAATTAGTTTACTTACACATAAGTGTCCTTATAGGTAAAATAAAAATAGAAATTCTTATTTTATAGGGTTATAATAGGGATTATATAAAATAATGCATTTAAAGTACACAGTAGCTATTGGCATTTTCCCCAACTACTGTATTAACAAAGCAATTCATATTTATTGTAGAACACATAAAGTTACAGGAAACAAAATAACTGAAAATTCTACCAGATGGGGATAGATAACACTGTTAACATTTAAGTACATATCAGAAGATAATGCATTTTTATTCCCCTTTATAGCTCTTTCTCCAAAGATGCAGAACCTCTTTGCTCCTCAATGTTTTCTATTATCCCTACCCCTTCTAATGAATTTCCTCAGTTAAATGGCCCAGACACTAGATGTCATTCTTACCCTTGGTGACTTCTCTCCTGCATTGGACACTGTCAACACTGTCAACCGATCTTCTCTTGACTTCCATGACATTTCACCTTCCTGGTTCTCATGACTCCTTAAGACCATTTCCCTTCTCACTCCCCAGTTGTCTAGTCCCTGTTGTCTTTTCTCTCCATTGGTGCCCATCCTCTATAGAGTGTGGTTCTCCATCCTGACTACCAGCTCTGTGCAACACGTTAGTCACCCACCAGTCAGTTCCTATTGCGTGTTACTCTGGCACCTCTGATTTGGCATGTTGTTGGTTCTTCCAGGCATATCCTCTTCTGGTTCTGTTGGTCCACACAGGCTGGTAACTTGGAGCTTTCTTACTCCCTTCTCATTAATCCCTTCTCTCAGCAATTTCGTTCAGACCCCCATCTTCTATATGTATGTAATAAATTCCACAATGCCTAGCCTGGCTCTCAGACTTCTCTGAGATCAGCCCCCACTTTTCTACATAATCCTCACTCATGGACCCTTTACTGAACTTGTACCTGTTGCTTGTCCAGATCCATGTGTTCCTGACCTGGAGCCTTTGCTTATACTCTTCCTTGACCTCCACCTCTTCTTTTCCATGCTTATCATAAAGTCAAACTATGTTCACCTGCACTTGGAAGCCCTGTCCACACTCCAGACTAGGAGTAACCATTCCCTCTTTTTAATTCCCTTTGAGTTTTAACAAATTTCTTCCCATCTAGCATGGTACTTACTTGTTCTTTTGTCTCCATTGCCCTAATACACTGTTACCTACACAAATTTGAGAACAACTGATATATTGCAACTTCCTAATCATAAGGATGAGGAAACTGAGTTCCAGGAGACTGCCCAGTGTGGGGCAAATCCCACACAGCTAGCAAATCCAAGATTAAAGTCCAAACCCCCTAATTCTCAAATCAGCCCTCTCCTCTACATTTACTTAGTTAGCACTAAAAAGTGCCTACCAATTGTCACACGTTTTTAAAAGCACTTTATAAGTATAAACTCATTTAGCTCCCATTTAATAGATGAGGAAACTTAATTCAAGCCCAGGTAGTCTGGTTCCAGAGTCTAGGCTGCCATCACTGCACCAGCCTATCCTGTGTGAGAGGAAGCAGAGATCAGGCATCACAGGATGCTAATAGTAAATTTTTATATCATTGCTATTGATATTATATCTGTATGTTATTGATATTATTATACATGGGCACTCTTTTAATCAGTTTATGTGAATTAATTTATTTCTCCTTCCCAGTGGCCACAAAAGGTAAATGCTGTTACCATCATCATACTTACATTATTTTCTTTCAGAGAGAGGGAGGAGAAGGGAGAGAGGCAGAGAGGGAGAGAAACATACCATCATCATACTTGTTAGGTAATTTTAACCAAGGTACAGAGAGAGAAGATAACTCCCCACGTTACACGGTAATGACCAAGCCAGACTTTAACAGGAAGCCAGCATCTGACATCTCATCCCATAACCACTGTACTCGGCTGTTTTCTTTGCTTCCCAGTAGCACTGACTCACAGGAAGTCAGAATGATTCCGTTTGTCTCAGCATCCTCCTCTGTAGAGCACAGATGACAAAACAATACCTAATTCACAGGGTTTTTAAAATTCATTTGACAAACACTGATCCAAGGGAGCCCTTCTCCTGTTTCATTGCTTGCATTTCATGAAGTCTCATTTGTTGAAGCTTAAGCAATAGACATATTTTGTAATTCTTGCCTTCCTATTTTGAATTGCTCTTTCATCAGTTTCAGTTGGTACTTGAACAACTCGCACCTTAACTGCTGATTGGGGTCATCACTCCCCTTGGAGGCACACAGATGCCATCTAGTGATAGAAAAGAGAAGCACAAGTTATTCAAGTAAAGCACTGGAAGGAATGGGGTTTCTGTTGTGTTGTGGTCTTTTGAAAACAAGTTGCAATGAAAAAGGAGGTGTTAATACCAGAAATTTTAGGTGGCTACTCATAATGTTAAAAATAAAACTAATGCACTATTATTATTAAGTTGTATGCTTTTAGAATTAGGACTTGATTAGTGTGTCTTTAAAATTTTTTGGCATTAAAAGGAGTCTCATTTTATTGATACTTATTTTTCTTGTTCTGAGTCATAGTCACTGAAGATAATAAAAACCTAGTTATAATTAACAGAATATAATTAACAGAATTAACTAATTTGTTGTGTCCAACTCTTTGCTGTTTCTAATGCTGGTCCTCAAACTCTCCCGTATTTCCCGTTTATGAAACTATCTACTGTGCTTTCATTAGGCAAGAAGTCTAATATTTTCAAAGTATTTATCATCAAGTTGTGTCTTTGTTAGCAGATAAGAGATTATTAACTTAATATGCAAGATGCACATGAAGGTGGATTTGATCCTGAAAGGATTATACAGTATACCATGTGACATGGTTACCAAAACAGCAAGCCTTCTTAGTGGCCATAAACACAAAACACAGCACATTGTCATACATGCAAGTCAGACATGTGCTTAAGATCTTTCACTGCTCTATGCAATAGGGAATATTAATGAAGACAGAAGGTGGCTAGAACTCTACTTTAATATTTCCTTAATGCTAATTTGCTGATATTCTGGATTCTAGGCCCTGCTTTGATAGCATTTGACTTCACAAAGATGATTCCCAAATTTAAGTGCACCATATTTCTGGTAGTAGTTTTATGTTCTCCCAGGCAACTTTACTGACATAATAACAACAATAATATTGTGTGTGTACTAATTATAGGAACTGTACAAAGTACTTAATCGAGATGACTTCGTTTATACTTTGAAACTCCCTCTAAGGGATTACATCTCTGTTTTCCAAAGGCAAATAAAGGAGGTTAAGAAAACTTAAACTTGTTCAAGGTTATAAAATTAGTTAATAATATTGAGCATTCATTTACCAGTCTGTCTCCTTTGGTAGATGAAATTAAGAGCACCAGTTACGTCTTTCTACTCCTGTAGTCTTTCATACAGTGTCTGATTTTTAGGAGGCACTTGATAATTGCTCATTTGATACCTGTGAACTCTTCCTTGACCAGCCAATCTTCTGTTTCTGATTTCTCCTTATATGAAACAAACTTGAGTAGAAGAGCTAGTGGTGAGCATGAGACAGTAAGTAAAGTGAGTCAAATCCTGGTATAATTGAAAAAAGATAAAGGTGATTCAAGAAGATCTTCATTTTTTGGCTAAAGGTTGACTCCCTAATGAAAAAAAGAAAAACATGTTAATTTGGCTGGGACCATGATTTTGTTAACTTAAGCTGAGACACCGTAGTTACAAATGAAAAAGTTTACAGTCAGATGTGTGTTAAATTAATTTCAACTTTCTTTCCTGACCCTTCATCTTTATATATTGCTATATCTTTAATCAACTTTAATAATAAATCCAAATATTACCTATATGAGCCATCAGCCCTGGGGCCATTAAGAATTAGCCCTATTGAGGAGTGATTTTTATACCCCTTGTGCTGAGTTTTGAAGAAAGTGGGACCAACTTTCTTTCCAGTCTTTCTCTTCTTTCCCTTGCTTAGTTTTGAGAAGGTCTGCATTAATCTTTGTAGCTGCTCTTCCTGACTCTGCTGTTTTCCCCTGAAACCACATAGATAAGCCTGCTGAGTTTCTGAGTCTCCATAACCAAGTGCCACGTATGTGGCGATGTGTAACTCAAGAGGAGCTGTAACATGGTAGGAACTGTTCCTGTGGCACGTCAGTGTTGATCCTGGGTCTCTGCTTTGTCCCTTATGCATTAGGGGGTCTTTGCAAAACCACAGTTTTAAGCTGAGGCATGTTTGCACATTTAACTGCATTTTATATATTTCTCCTAAACTGGTATTTTTTTTAACTCTGTAGGAAATTTATTATTGTTGTATTACAATTGTTTCATATTTTTTCCCCATTGTTCACCCCTCCCCCATCCACCCCATCCTGTCTCCTACAGTTAATCCTCCACTTGCTGTCCGTGTCCATGGAGCATTCATGCCAGCTCCGTGACTAAACCCTTCCCCTTCTTTCCTTTCCCCCATCCCTCTGGTCACCGTGATTCTGCTCCTCGTTTCCATGTCTCTGGTTCCATTCTGCTTATCTGTTTGTTTTCATTCATTAGTTTCCTGTGTTAGGTGAGATCATATAATATTTATCTTTTGCCTCCTAGCTTATTTCAGTAAGCATAATATTCTCCAGTTCCAACCATGCTGTTGAAAAAAGGCAGAGGTTCCTTCTTTGTTTCTGCCTCATAGTATTCTGTTGTTTCACCACAGTTCTTTAAAAATGGGAATAACCCTGGCTGGTGGCACAGTGGATAAGGTGCTGGCCTGCAAACCCAAAGGTCGCTTCCCAGCCAGGGCATATAACCAGGTTGCAAGCTAGGTCTCCAGCCAGGTCCTTAGCTGGAGCCAGGTGAAAGGCAACTATACATTGATGTTTCTCCCCGTCTGTCTCCCTCTCTTCCCGCCTCTCTAAAAATAATAAATTAAAAAAAAAATTTAATGGGAATAACATATCTTACAGAATTTTGTGATAAGATAATGTATCAGAAAAACATTTTCTATAAGGTAGTCAGAAGTTATTAGGCTTTCTACCATTTTATCTGTAAACCACAGAAATTATCTAAGTTGTATATATATTTTTGTGTGTGTTTTATTTTATCAAAACAAATATAAATAAAATGTTAATATTTTAGGAAATGTTTAAGTGGATTTTAATATTACATATTAGAATATATTAATCCATTCCTAAGATATTTATACAAACTCTCAAATTACTTTGGAGAGTTTAATAAACTTCACATTTGACTATATCTATTAAACATTATTGTTTGTCTACTTCTGGGTATATACCAAAAGGCAATGAAATCTGTATCTTGAAGAGATTCACAATAGAAAAGATATGAGAACAACCTAAATACCTGTCTTCTGGTGAACAAATAAAATGTGGCAAACACTCGCACACACAAGAATATTATTGAACCTTAAAAAGAATGTAGTTGCCCTGGTTGGTGTGGCTCAGCGGATTGAGTACCGGCCTGCAAACCAAAAGGTCGCTGGTTCGATTCCCAATTAGGGCACATGCCTGGGTTATGGCATGTTGGGGGTGTGTGAGAGGCAAGTGGCTGATGTATCTCTGTCACATTGATGTTTCCTTCCTTCTCTTTCTTCCTATCTTCCCCTCTGCATAGAATTAATGAACCTAGAGAATATTCTGCTAAATAATCTAATCACAGAAAGACAATTACTGTGTCATCTCACTTACAGATGGGATCTAATGTAGTTGAACTCACCAGGGGTTGGAAGGTGGGAGAAATGGGATGAGATGGGCAAAGGGTACAAAGTCTCAGCTATGCGGGAATAAGTTTTGGAGATCTAATGTATAGTGTTAGGACTATAATTATAAATATAGCATTTTATACTTGAAATCTGCTGAGAGTGTAGGTCTTTAGCATTTCCACCACACATACACACAGAAAATGGTGACTATATGAGATGATGGATATGTTAATTAGCTTGGTTGCAATGATTGTTTCACAATGTACATGTACATCAAACATCAAATTAAAAATATACAACTTTTATCTACCAACTATACTTCAATAAGGCTTGGGAGTGAGGAAGAAATACATTTTTTCTGAATAGCATTTAATTTTGCCTTTTGCAAGTACTCTATCATAAATGGTTACACTTAATTTTACTGATATCATTAACTTCTTGTATATTTACTAAAGTACATATATCATTTAAATTTTATAATAATGAATTTTCTCAAAGGCCAGAATTTTTTTTATTGTTGTATTACATTTATCCCAAACCCACCCTCCCACCCTCATTTTGTTTTATATGCATAGAATGGACTTTAGTTTTCAGATTGTGCTAGTTAATGGATTCCAGTAGAGGGAGCTCCAACTTATCTTTTTTGCAGAATTGAGCCATCAACTGGAAAATACAGGTTTGCGGAAAGGTCATGCTTAGAAACAATACATGATTTTTCTAAAGAGTTTCGAAAGTACAGTACTCAAGGATGACACTTGTATTTCTCCTTACTTTTGATGGGGAAAACATCTGACTTTGATTTTCATACTTTTTTTTTTTTTTAAGATTTTTATTTATTATTTTTTAGAGAGAGGGAAAGGGAGAAAAGCAGAGAGAGAGCGATGTATGGTTGCCTTTCACCTGTCTCCAGCTACAGACCTGGCTGGAGACCTGGCTTGCAACCTGGTTAAGTTGCCCTGGCCGGGAATCGAACCAGCGAGCGACCTTTGGGTTTGCAGGCCGGTGCCTTATCCACTTTGCCACCAGCCAGGGCTGATTTTCATACTTTTAATAAACTACCTTCAGGTAACTAAACAAAAACTACATAATGTAACTTCTTATAAATTGTTCATCATGTAAACCCAAGTCTTTGAAGAGCAAGACTCTATCCCAGCTGAGAAGGAGGAGGAAGAGTGGTTTTAGTAATATTATTGTTTGAAGTGAGGTTAAGCAAAGTAAAATTTTAAGTAATTCGTAGATAAACATATTAGCAATGTCGTACTAAGGTGAATTGCTGGGTCATTGTGTAGATAGGGAGAGACTAGATTTTATTTTACTTAGAACAACTATTCATTCAGGAGATTTTAAACCCCAAATCTAGAAAGACTGTAGAACCTTTGTATCTAGATGGCTGGGCCTAATTATTGCCTGTTGGTTTCTTTTTAGACCCCAGAAAAAAATACCATGTGAGACTGCTGGCTTACAGTAACATAGAAGATGGTTATCAGGCAGATCAGACAGTCAGCACCCCAGGATGCGTGTGTAAGTAGTGTGATAATAGCTCCTGTCACTGTGTATGGCTTATACTCCTCCTTCTCCTCTTCCTTAAAATTGAACACTCATTATTGCTTGGAAGGCTTATTGATTTGATTACTTTAGATTTTCCATGATACCCATGCTCAGTACATATTTAAGTGAGATGTACTTTAATTATAAGAATCTATTTTAATTTTGCATGCAAAAGACCGTAAGAAATTTAACTGGGCAGATAACCCTGAATACCCATATATACTGAGTTTCCTTTATTTCCTGTAACCTTGAGGCTAATTATTTCCTTCCGGTTGCTGTTCAGTTTTACTGCTACTAAATGCTGTTAGATTTTATTGCTACTGAAGTGGGTGTTGGTCTAGTTTGAAGCCCACTGTTGAGTTTCTGAAAGCCTTTGGCTGGTAGCTTGACTTCTCTATGCTCCTGCTTTTCAATCTGTGTATTGATAATATTTGATTCCTTATCTTACAGATTCTATAGATTCCTTATAGAAGTGTTGCTTAGGTTTGAATAATATACATCTAGACCAACACAAACCTCTCAATGAAGGAAAGCCTGAAGTCAGCTTATAGGGTGGGGTGTTACGATTTCACCATTTACCACTTTTTACAATGTTATGTTGTGCAGTAAATTCACCTTGTCTTTTCCAATAGCTGTTCGTGATCGCATGGTTCCTCCTCCACCACCGCCCCACCATCTCTATGCGAAGGCTAACACCTCATCTTCCATCCTCCTGCACTGGAGGAGGCCTGCGTTCACTACTGCACAAATAATTAACTACACCATTCGCTGTAACCCTGTTGGCCTGCAGAATGCTTCTTTGGTTCTGTATCTTCAAACGTATGTAGCTTCTATTAATGGTTGTTTTCTTGGCTCCCCTCCCCCTTCATACTTCTCACCGCCTTGGGTTCGCTTGAGCTTTGGCCGTAAGCATTTGTCTTAGGGCTTGCCTTGCTTATAAAGTGTCTGGGGATTTTTCATCTTGACTGTAGTTAGTTCTGAAATGGCACTTTTTGACATTTGGTTTGTGTAGATGATTTTTTGTTGTTTTCCCAGCCTCATGCAACAAGATTAGGCAAGAAGCTATTTTGACTTGCATGTGGCTGAAGAGAAGCATGTTTAAAGAAAGAAACAAAAGATGATTTTCATGATGGCATCAAAAAATAAAGTTAGTTATTCTGTTTTCTAGGTTATACACTTTAAAAAGATGCCTATCACCATGATTTAAAAGGGTAATTTGACTTCCCACATTTCAGAGGAAATCTGTTTGTATTAGGACATTTGTGGGCATGTTTTTGTAGGATAATACCAAATGTTGTATATAACAGTTAAATTAGATTGTTCTTTTAATGTAAAATAATTTTAGTATACCTTCTCTACCTGGGTTGATTGGACATACTGACAATCTTTGAGAAACAATGTGCTCCCAGTATTAATAGCTTCATTGTTCATTATTGTAGATCGGAAACTCATATGTTGGTTCAAGGTCTAGAACCAAATACCAAATACGAATTTGCTGTTCGATTGCATGTGGATCAACTTTCCAGTCCCTGGAGCCCTGTTGTCTACCATTCTACACTTCCAGAAGGTAAAGAAGGCAGCTCCCTTTCAGGTTTTACCTAAGTGTGTACAAAATATATACATATGTCACTTTGAAGAGGATACTGTCCTGGTTCCCATCTACCAGTAGATGTATATGTGTTTGTTTTGTGTTTTTAACTTTTGAAATTTCTTTTCCTTCATTAAATTTATTTTCGCCCCCCTCTCAGTGTATGTATTGCATAGGCCAATGTGCTAAAATTATGTGTGTTGTTCAAGACTGCACTGAAATCAGTTTTAAATGGGAATAAGTGAATAGTGCATGGGTTAGGAGCCCACATTAGAACCCCTATCTATACTACGGTAGCTTGATGCTGTGTGCACAGTGCATAGGTGTCATACCTGATTGAACACCACCAATTCTAGAGCTTACCTGTGACTCGAGCTAAGAGATTTTGTCTCCAAAACTTCCATTTCCTTTTCTCTAGAACGAGGGTGAAGGACTAGACAATCCATGCGAACCTCTATTTTAATTATGCTGAAAGAAAGCAAAGGACATTTATTTCAGTGAGCAAGGCCTTTGTTGTTATGGTTTTGACAATATTTCATATACTACATGATGCCCCAAACCAGCTCTTCACACTTTTAGCCCATATTAAAAATGGGATCAATTAAAATCTCAAGACTTCTTTTCGCAGATGTAAATTATTAGTGTAAAGGCTGCCCTTTAAACTCACTGATCCACAACATTTTTGGAAGATAGCTGAATGTTTCCAGTCTCAGAAGTATTTTCTTCAGTGGCTTTCGAGATCAGGTTGAATATATATCCTATCCATATTAGTAAGAAATGTAGTTCAGATTCAGTATTCAATGGGGTAAGACTCACTGTCTAATGAGCAGGTGCTGCTTACGGCACTGTAGACCTGTCTGCTGATCAGTTTGACAAAACCATGTCAAGAGCCCTAAGAATGCTTACAACCTCTGACTTAGTAATTGCCTGTCTACGAATCTGCTATCTCCTTCATATTTTTAAGTGTTTTGAACATTATAAAAATGAAATTAGCTTGCAGAAAAAGAAGAAAAGTAGTATCTCGCTACTACCATAAATAATGGGTAAAAGCTGATTTTCAGACGTGTTTATGTTTCCTAGTTTTTCAAACTCTTTTCTATGCCTGTCATTCTGTTAGCAAGGTATTTGCGTATGCATGACCATTTATCCTATTAACACCCTATTTTCTACATGTGTGCACAGCACCAGCAGGTCCACCAGTTGGAGTAAAAGTGACGCTGATAGAGGACGACACCGCTCTGGTCTCTTGGAAACCCCCCGATGGCCCAGAAACAGTTGTGACACGCTATACTATCCTATATGCATCAAGGAAGGCCTGGATTGCAGGAGAGTGGCAGGTCCTACACCGAGAAGGTAAATAGGATCATAATACCAAAGAGAATGAAAAGTAAGATTATTAGTGATAAGGAAACAAAGAGAAAGAGGGATTCACAGTTTGTTTTGAGTTTGTATTTATGAAGTAACAAGTAACTGAGGATTTTGGTTTTATTCAAAGAGCATTGGAAAAGCATTGGTGTATTTGAGGAAGGGGCATATGATTCACATTTCAGAGCGGTCACTCTGACTATGGTGAATAAAAGAGGTTTGGTTCAGAAGGAGTGGCTGGCTAGAGTGATGCAAAGAGACTAAGAAGCAATTGTGATGGTCCAGGAAAGAGGGGATAAACCTGGATTGGGGTGAGGCTTGAAATGGAAAGATGAGGACAGTTGAAAGACATTCAAGACTTGGTAGCTTAAGGAGGGAGGGAGAGATTTAGGAAAGGGAAGATTATTATATGAAATTACGAGATTTCTAGTGGTGTGTCTTGTGCTGGAGTAGCAAACACTGGAAGGGGACCTGGTTTGAAGCAGAAGACCTTTGGAAAGCTACTTGCAAATAAATTGACCCATGTGAATATTAGGGTCCCCTTAAGTACGGGGAGGGGCTTATAAACCCTACATTTAATTTTTTAACACAAATGTTATTTTAGCTGAGCAAAATCGAATTCTAAAACTCTTAACATACTTACTGTGTGCTCTTATTATAGCCTTTTAAAATTTTTGAAGCTTTCATTTGAATAAGTCCTACATGCCAGTTTTTAGATGGGCCATCACATAAATTGTAAAGCTTCATTATTTTGGCACTTTCTTAATTCAGACGTGCATGCTGAGAAAAGGGAGTTTGCCAAGGAATTAAAAGCTTAAGAAGGATTTCAGGAAGAAAATTGGTCGGCCCTCTACATGTTCTAAACACTTTACTAGGCACTCCACCTGCAGTTTACCTTCTAAGGGAACTATTTACCCAATTAAGAGAATAAATAAACTTCAGTGGCACTACGTTAATGTAATAAACTATGCAATTGTAAAATAAAGAAATGGTAACTTTAGCTGGAGTTTTCATAGTCTTAATATTTATAATATTTTTCATTAATTCATTGAAAAGATATGAAAGTAACAAGTACTTGCCAGCCATACAGTTTTATATTTGTATCAGTTATCTGTTGCTACCTAACAAACCACACTGAAAACCCATTACCTTCTCACAGTTCAGTGAGTCAGCAGTTGGGACTGGGATCAGTTGGACAGTTCTCTTGGCCTCTCCTCAGGTCACTCATGAGGCTGTAAATCATCTCACAGTTTCAACAGAGTGTGGGTAGCTTCAAAATAGCAAGAGGGAGTTCTGACAGGGTGGCAGGGGGGCAGCCTCATGTACAAAGCCTCTGCTCACCTCACAGTTGCTCATGTACACTGGGCCAAGCAGATCATGGCGCAGGCCCAGAGTTAGTGTGGCAGAGGGCCGTCCGCTGGTTGGGATAGATAGATGTAGAATTTGTTTGGGGCTATTAGTCTTACATGCTATCATTAATATTCTTAATTATTTCCAAAATGATATATCAATACATTTAACCAAGTGACTAACCTGACTTAATGAGGTGTAAGTATTAACAAACAATTTTAATCAGCCCTGGCTGGTGTGACTCAGAAGGCTGAGAACCAGCTTGCAAACTGAAAAATCTCCAGTTGGATTCCCAGTCAGGGCACATGCCTGGGTTGCAGGCCAGGTCCCCAGTTGGGGGTGTGCAAGAGGCGGCCAACCAATGTTTTACTGGCACATCAGTGTTTCTCTCCCTCTCTCTAAAAAATAATAATCATTTTTTTAAATAATAAAAAAAAAGAATTGTAATAACATGAGTATGTATTTCCTTTAGCACTTCATTTATGCCTGCCTAAAAAGAAACAATATCTTGTTTTGGAAAAGGTATAGGAAAAGATGGGGGGGCAGGGAGAATATTATTTCTTCCTTATGTATCTATTCATAAACATAATATATACATATTGTGTTCATGCATGTTTATAATGTATAATTACCTCATTTTTATTGCCAAGTGGAATAAAATGTTTTCATTTAAAAACATTTTTAAAATGTTCCTGATGGCCATATGATATTTGTGGCTAAAATTGTATATGCGAAATGGTTGAGCAGAAATGTGATGTGAAAGTATGTGTATATGTAATTATAAAGGGTCAGAAATTAGAACCTTTATACTTCCTGATAATAGAGTAATCACGAACAACTCAATTATTTTAAAGTCTAAAACACACTATAGGAAATTATGCTCTACTGCAGCAATTCTTGAACTTTGTTCCTCATTGTGTGAATTTCCCAAGATTGTAAAGGTATCCCTCTTTAAAAAACAAAGTTCCATGACTAAATAAATTTGAAAAACATTACTAGTCCCTCCTATTAGAGATTGACATTGGAAATTAAAGTTCTTTACTGAGGGAATCCATTTAACTCATCATTTGCCAACTAAATAGAACTATTAAAAATTAAAAATAACATGATTGATTAAATGAACTCTTACTGAATGATTAGTATGTGACAGGCTCTTTTCCAGGCATTGGCAATATCACAGTGAATAATGTTCCTC
Source organism: Noctilio leporinus (assembly GCA_004026585.1). Classification (NCBI taxonomy): domain Eukaryota; kingdom Metazoa; phylum Chordata; class Mammalia; order Chiroptera; family Noctilionidae; genus Noctilio; species Noctilio leporinus. The sequence goes on from PVIW01001179.1 coordinate 187,704, forward strand.
TCCCATTAGAGCTTACATCACCGGAAACTCACAAACAAAAATAAAGATATTCATGTAGTGTTATGAGTGCTATAAAGATAACTCCAGTAAAGGGGAAAGACAAGGTGATGGAGATAGTAAGATAAGTTCCTTTGGAAGAAATGACATCTGAGCATGAGGATATCTGAGAGAAGAGCAAAGGCCCTAAGTCAGAAGTACTTGGCATGTTAAAGGAACAACAAGAAGGCAAGGAAGGCTAGAGTGGAAGGAAGAGCAGGCAATGGGGAAAAAAGGGGGTTTGGACAGGGGTGATAATCATGGTAACCAAGAGCAGGTTTTATAGGGCAGAATTTGTGGATTATTGATTTTATTCAAAAAGAGAAGAAAGACATTGGAGACAATTGATCAGATTTACAGTTCAAAATGATCACTCTGGTCCTGGGTGGTGTGGCTCAGTGGTTTGAGTGCCAGCCTGTGAACCGAAAGGTCGCCAGTTCTATTCCCAGTCAGAACACATGCCTGGGTTGTGGGCCAGGTCCCCAGTTGGGGGCAGGAAAGAGGCAACAACTTAGGTTTTTCTTTCACATCTATGTTTCCTTCTTTTTCTCCCTCCCTTCCCCTCTCTCTAAAAATAAAGAAATAGAATTTTTTAAAAAAGGATTACTCTTTTAACAACCACCTGAAAAAAGATTATAAGGATATAATAGTAGAAGGTAGAAACTATTTAATACTACCTAGTGTCCATGTGAGAATTAATGGGGCTTTGGACAGAGGTGATGATGGGAAAGGTAATGAGAAACAAAATGTAATTTGAACAAATAGCTGGCTAGATTTGCTGCAGATTGATGTGTTTATTAAAACAATACAAAAACGCAGAATTGGTTTTGTTTTGAACATGTTTGAGATGCCTTTTAGATGCCTAAGTAAAGAGGTTGAGTAAGTGGGAGGATTAAGTTCATGGGACTAGTGATATAACTTGAAGTCATGATGTTGAGCTGGTGCTGTACACCTGAAACTAATACAAATAATACTTAATGTAAACTGTAATTGAAAAAATTTTTAATAGGAAAAAAGATCATGGAACTGAAAAAGTCACCTAGAGAATGTGGATGAAAGAAAGGTTTGAGATTTCATTCTGGAGTGCTTCTTACCTTTCCTTTGCCTTTACATTTTAAATGAACACTCCTTTGGTAACAAATAGCTTATATTTTAATATACATTCAGTTGGCATTTACTGAGAATTAGCTTGCTCAAGACATTGTATGAGCCATCCACTCATATTACACTATTCAGATATAAAAGAAATTTTCTCTTTTCCAGAAAGGAAAGAGGAGGGGAGGTCAGAGGTAAGGAAGAAGACTTACTTTCATTGAGCATATACACTTTAGTCATACACTTGCCAGTAGTAGTTTATTTAGTGTTTATAATAATTACATGAGGTGGGAATTACTGCCCCTGGGAGGAAAGTCAAGTTCAGTAACGTGTCCCAGGTCACAAATTACCTAGTTGGTAGTGTGCCAGCACTTGATCAACATTATACATCCATCCCTGAGCCTATTACACTGCCTGGTTTGTGAAGCTCATAGTCTAGCTAGATTTAGATGCACATAAAAGGCAGTAGACTGAAATAGTCACACAGAGATTGAGACCTTCTGCTAAGAAAATAGAGGGGCCGTCAGTTCACTTTAATATTTGGGAACTGCTCTGTGTTTATAGGAGAACCAGAATCTCAGAGTTGCTTTTTCTTGCCTGAGTAAGGAGAGCCTGTGTGCACACAAACACACTTGGCTCATCCACTTATAGACTTTAAATTCGATGAAAAGACTTCTGATTTCAGGTAGTGATTAGGTTTTTTGTCTAGCACTTTAAAAAATTAAATGTAAAGTATTCTATGATAAAATGGAAGCTCAATTTATTTATTGAAGTGTTCTTCCCTCTAGCTAGTTATAACATGTCACAATACATCTTTGTTTTTTAATTCACTTGCCTAAGAACATGGTAAGAATGGAAAGGCTCTTCCTGATTCTAAATAGGGGTCAGTTTGTTTATTTAACAGTTGTGTGCTCAAGTAGCTCACACTCCCTTCAGGCCAAGTTGAAACCATAGAATATGAAAACAAGCTGTTTTTGGCTCTTCACATTGCCACTTGGTTCAGCTGCCTCACGCCATGTGATTTGCAGAGGTGGCCTCTGAATCATGTCCTCAGCTCTGAGATCATGCTGCATTTCACTTGCATAATGAAATACACCTTTGCAAGTGCCTCAGTAGCTAGCTCTGAATTGGAGGTGACTGCTATCAGCTATTGTAAACTTTAAAGCTATTGTAAGGATGCACTGAGCCAGGAAAAATAGATGAAATCAGCAGAGGAAAGCTAGGTTCCCTCAGTGAATATCCACCCGCAAACGCAGTGATGGAACAGGTTGCTGGTTGAATTTCTATTACACCTGCTTTCTTCACATTAGGATTAATTCCTAGAGTGAGAGGCACTTTTGTAAGAAAAATCCTTCAGTGCAGTGGCAGAACAAGAGCGTAGACTCCTCACAAAATAGCAGTTTCCAAACAGAAGTCCTTCTCAGCAGTCATGCCAACAGAGAAAATATCTTTTGACCAAGTGTCAATTAAGATTACTTTCAGAGAGACGTAGATGCTAGGCAGATTGGCAGTGATAATTTTGATAATCTAAGTCTTCAGCACTCTCAGGTTTCTACATAACTTGGGCATTTTCTTTCCTATTTACATTCAAGGAATCCTAGATAATGATTAGAAAGGGTGAAAAATGTTTTTCATACTTTGGACACTAATTATGTGCCCCGGCTGGTGTGGCTAAATGGATTGATCACCAGCCTATGAACCAAAAGGTCACTACTGGTTCAACTCCCAGTCAGGGCACATGACTGGTTGCGGACCAGGTCCCTAGTTAGGGGCACAGGAGAGGCAACTGATCGATGTTTCCCTTTCTTTCTCCTTCCCTTCCCCTCTCTCTAAAAATAAATAAATAAAATATTTAATTAAAAAATATTAAAATAAATAAATAAAATATTTAATTAAAAATATTAATTATGTTGTTTCTAACTTAAGAAGTAAGGACAAGATAATCTATTACAGATATTACCATAAGTAGTTAAAACATTTCTAAAAGAAGAAGACTCTCACATTGGATTTTAAAAATCTAATTGATTGTGGAGTCTGGATTCATTATATCATTCTTTCTATCTATGTTCAAACTATTTCCTCATAAAATATTTTTAATGCTGCTTGTATCCACATCTATGTAAAGAGTAAAATAGTACTATGTACGTGTATATAAAAACATTTTGGCCCTGGCTGGTGGCTCAGTGAATAGGCACCAGCCTGCAAACTCAAAGGTTGCTGGTTTGATTCCCAGCCAGGGCACATAACCAGGTTGCAAGCCAGGTCTCCAGCCAGATCCGTAGCTGGAGGCAGGTGAAAGGCAACCATACATTGATATTTCTCTCCCTCTCTGCCTCTCTCCCTTCCCTTCTTTCTAAAACTAATTTAAAAAATCTTTTTAAAAAATGTAAAAACACATATTTTATTTACATATATTTGTAAAATATAAATATAAAAAAAATATACACACACACACACATATATACAAGGTTTGTCCCAAAAGTATTGGTCATACAAACTGTTTTAATTATATGATACTGGCTTGATACTTTCAGGACACACACACACACACTATATATATATATATATGTGTATATATATATATGCACACACACATACACATATACTATACATATATATATACACATGCACACCTCATATATATATATATATATAATGTATGTATATACATGAGAGGTCTGTCTGGGAAAAGTACAGCGATTATTAGTGTAATGAAAATGGTTTGGGAGACTTCAGTGCAACCTGGCATCTAAGGAGAGTGGACTAGAATGCACATGTGTGAACAATGATGACTTCACTGTACTAGTCAGTGGGGGCAGTAAACACTGTTGAGTGAGCATGTGTACTGTGTGGCCATCATGTTCAAAATGACTGACTGAGTAGAGCAACGAGTCTGCATAAAATTTTGCAATGGTATTGAACATTCCTCTGGAAATTATTCAGATGATTCAGAAGGCTGCAGCTATTGGTGATTGGCAAATTCATCATGACAACACACCCCTTCATGCATCATGTCTCATGCAGAGTTTTTTGGCAAAACATCAAATCAACCAGGTGATTCAGCCCCCCTACAGCCTAGATTTGGTGCCCTGTGACTTCTGGCTTTTCCCAAAACTAAATCACCTTTGAAAGGGAAGAGGTTTCAGATCGTCAATGAGATTTGGGCAGCTGATGGTGATTAGGAGAACTGTGTGAGGTCCCAAGGTGCCTACTTTGAAGGGGACCGAGGCATCATTGTCCTATGTATTTCTTGTATCTTTCTCAATACATGCCTGTTCTTTTTTATATTATATGACTGGATACCTTCTGGACTGGCCTCATATATAACAAAACAAAAAGACATGCTATTCTTAAGAACTACTTCGAAGACAAAATTACAGAAAATTATGTAAGGGAACTGTGAAAACTCTAGGATAGAAACATGCATGTAGTAAACATGTACTCACATGTGTGAGGTGCAAACATGCATACAGATACACCAAGTATTAACAACAGGAGGTTGATGTTGTATTTATGTTTAGCTTTATTTTTCCAAATGTTCTAAATGAATGTGTTACTTTTATAATCAGAAAAATATTTTTTTAAATAAAGCACCATGACTGTGTGTTTGAAAGAATGAATAACAGGTAACATTTACTTAGTCCTTGATGTGTTTTTAAATAGGAGCTATCACCATGGCTTTGTTGGAAAACCTGGTGGCAGGAAATGTCTACATTGTCAAGATATCTGCATCCAATGAAGTCGGGGAAGGACCCTTTTCGAATTCTGTAGAGCTGGCAGTGCTTCCGAAGGAAACCTCTGAATCAAATCAGAGGCCCAAACGTTTAGATTCTGGGGATGCCAAAGGTCTGTATACTGCCACAATCACCGACTTTTCTTAAGGAAAGAAAGTACAGACATATTTTTCAGCTCCGTGCACTATATGTCCGTTCCTACAAAGGACATATCCTGAAACCTGCACCCACTCAGTTCTTTGACTTGTTGCCAGGAAGGCTCTGATGCGCCTAGAAGACAACACTCAGAATTAGCTGCAGTTTTCAGACCAGTTACTTCTCTTCCCAGCTGTTCACTGAGGCAGATCAGCCACACTGCCTAGAACTGTGGGAGGGGCTCCCTGGGAGGTTTCCTAGAAATCCACAGCAGTAGTGGACATGGTGTTCAAGCTCAGAAGAGCATATTTTCATTGAGGTTTTTTTTTTTTTTTTAAGATTTTATTTCATCATTTCTAGAAAGAGGGGAGGGGAGAGAGGCAGAGAGGGAGAGAGATATCAATGTATGGTTGCCTTTCACCTGACTCCAGCCACAAATCTGACTGGAGACCTGGTTTGCAACCTTGTTATGTGCCCTGGCTGGGGAATCGAACCTGCGACCTTTGGGTTTGCAGGCTGGTGCCTTATCCACTGTACTACCAGCCAGGGCTTTTTCATTGAGTTTTTACCGCAGAAGAACAGCCTTTCCAGAGAGAACGTTGTTTCAAGAAAAGCAATTAGGAAAAATATCTTTAAAAAGCCACCCCCAAGGCCCTGGCTGGTGGCTTAGTGGATAGGCACTGGCCTGCAAACCCAAAGGTTGTGGGTTTGATTCCCAGTCAGGGCACATAACCAAACTGCAAGCCAGGTCACCAGCCAGGTCCATTTGTAGCTGGAGGCAGGTGAGAGGCAACCATACATTGATGTTTCTCTCCCTGTCTGCCTCCCCACCTTCCCTTCTCTCTAAAAATAATAAATTTTAAAAAGCCACCCTTGCTCCACTTGGGGCAACTGTCTTGTTCTGAAGGAAACCCTCCCCACTATGGTGCAGGGCTAGACACCTCCCTTTGAGGAAGAAAATATGAATGAGAAAGAAACACACACCCAGAGAGAAAAATAAGGAAAAAGGACAGGGCAGTCAGATTTAAACACAGGAAGTGGGTAGCCACCACAGTAGCTACCCCATCATCATCAGGAAAGAGAGAGCAAGGTTCATATCACACCTCAAAAACCTTGCTACACAAAGTGTCTAGGGACCAGCAGCATATCACCCAAGAGCTTATAAAATGCAGAATCATGGCCACCACTCCAGGCCTTGTGAATCCAAATCTGCATTTTCACATATCCCCTAGTAAAGCCAATCCGCATTAGAGTTTGAGAAGCACTGCTAAGTAAATGCCAATATGTGAAATGGAAAACGAATCTAATACAGCTAGCTCTGCTGTAGGGTAACATGATGTGAAAGCTGCCCTTTGGTCCACCCAGGAACAACTGTGTCTTGGACCTCCTAGCATTTTAAGTTATAAACATGTTTATGTTTGATATAATTCAATATCTAGAACTCATATTTAGAATCCTTACTGTGGGAAGAAAAACTGATCTTTCTGAGATCACTGATAAAAGTGTAATGTGCCTTTTATGCTTAGACACAGTGTCAAGTTTTCCTATGAGAGAAAGGAAAATAATAGAAAAGCAAATATCTATCAGAAAATTATAAATGTAGTCATGCATTTTTTAAATTCATTCTGAGTAAATGTGTTTCCCCTTCTAGTTTATTCAGGGTATTATCATCTGGACCAAAAATCGATGACTGGGATTGCTGTAGGTGTTGGCATAGCCTTGACCTGCATCCTCATCTGTGTTCTCATCTTGATTTACAGAAGTAAAGCCAGGTGTGTTTCCATTGCTACAGATGTTGATGTGGTTAAAAACCATTTGACTCACAGTAACCACAGGAAGCAAATTGAAACCAAGTGCTGTTTAGAGTAATTGGGATTTTCTACTTTAAACATATTATTACTTGAGTTCTTACAGCTATAGAGATACACTCATTTTGGAAGATACTTTCTTGCCATTTGAAAAATTAACTGCCAGTAAAAAATCTTGAAGACCTAGTTTCTTCATTTCCTTAGTATTTTAAGAAACACAGAGTATGATCTTCAGTTTAGAAAAATGGCACAGTTACTCTGATATATCTGCTGGTTGAGAGGGTTCCTTACTGCCTAGAATCTTTTCACATTTAAGTGGCCTGAAATGCCCGAGTCACTGAAAGCTCCCCACCACACAACCACAGAACAAATGGCTAGATGTCTCTGGACATGGATTTAAACAAATGTGATAACGGGGGATTGATTCTCTGTGAACTCAGGCAATTGCATCTGTAGTTTAACTTCAGCTAAATTCTCAGCATTCCGTGAACTTGTCTGTTGCTAACCTTCTATATAGTTTGGCTTTTGCTCTAATTTTCTTAAGGTTATTTTGTAAATTAATAAGAAAAGCAAAGTCAAAAACATATTTTCAGGTAATGTGTATAGGTAGACTCACTCCATTTGCCTAGGTTGTTCAGAGTTTACTCTGTGTATGTGTTTGGCACTTGACTAGGAAAAGATGTTAATGAAGAAGAGGTAGTGATAACATCTTTTTTGTATATTGAACTGGCTTAATTTTACTGCCCAAGTTTTTCACTTTAAGAAGTTTTCTATAAAATTTTTGTACACAATGTTTTAATGATGCCTAGATCTTGCAGAAGCGCTACTGTAAATTTGCCATCATTCATTGGTCAATGAAATGTAACATTATAGGTAACAATGTGCAGACTGAAAGCAAACATGTAAATTATAATTTATACATAAATTGTAAATAAGCAATAATAAAAATAGCAGTTTGTAAATATTAAGGTTTTAAATAAGGATTTGTAAACATATATGTGAGCAGATATTAGGACAAAAAATTAATAAGTTTCCTTAAATCAAACATTTTCAGCAGAGTTGAAATTAAAATTTAATACTAATATTCAATTTCTAAAGGTAATTGAGAAGCAAACGTTAAATAGCTTTATTGTATGCAAAGTTGTGATTGTAGGGCAAATTTGGTACATTTGCCTGCATCTCCAATGAAACTAGATTTCCTTTTCTTTCAATATTTCAGGAAATCATCTGCTTCCAAGATGGCACAGAATGGAGCTCAACCATTATCTCGTACCAGTGCCTCCCTAGCCGGTGGACATGAAGTAGGGAAGAACCTGGATGAGGCTATAGTAAATGAAGACTCCTTAATGCCAATGATGATGCCCAACAGCTTCATTGATGCAAAGGTGCTCCAAGCAATGAGACTAATTTGATGAGTAATCCTTCCCTCCATTCATCTTCCATTTATGTGTAAAATTTACTTATTAAAAATTACATGTTGAATGTATATATCCATACTTCATTTAATGAAATGTGAAACAGCTTTACTCAGACCCTTCCTTACATAAAATAATTTGGGGAAAAGAAGATAGGGATCTATAAAAGAATAAAAGATGAAAGAGAGAGCCTTGGTTGATGTGGCTCAGTGGATTGAACGCTGGCCTGTGAACCAAAGGGTCACTGGTTCGATTCCCAGTGTCAGGGCACATTCCTGGGTTGGGGGCCAGGTCCCCCATTAGGGGTGAGTGAAAGGCAATCAATCAATGTCTCTCTTGCACGTCAATGTTCCTCCCTTCCCATTTCTCCAAAAATAAATCTTTTTAAAAAGATGGAAGAGATACAGAAGAAAAAAAAATGGGTATCAAAAATTCAATTAGATGGGGTTATATGGAGCTAAACTGTCTCAAATAAGGACCACAGGGTTATTAGTATGAATTTATGATAACTTGAATTGCTCTGTATTTACCGGGTGGACAAGTTTTTACTGATTTTCTATACACTTAGTTTGACTGATTTTTTTCAACTGACTTGACCATCAGAACATTACAGGTATGGATGACATTTTTTTTAAATATGGAGGATTTTGCTAGAGGTCTCAAGATCCTTCCCTTTATTGCCAGAGGAAGTTGAATATAATTAAGAACGTCATTGGGGCAATGTTACTTCATGTCCTTTCTATGATCTTTAATAATAATACAATGATAAGCAATACGCAAACACCAGCTGAAATTTTTAGTCCATTGCAACTAGATAGTATATGTTATTATAATAGTTCTCATAACCAATATGCTATAAACCAGGTGTCAGTGAACTGCCACCAAGCCTAGGCCAGCCAGTGACTGGTTTTTGCATGGTTACCACCTGAGCTAAAAATGTTTTTTACTTTTTACTTTCTTTCTTTCTTTTTTTTAATTTTATTGTTGTTGTATTACATCCATCCCCTTTTTGCTCCCCTCTGTCCCCCCACCCACCCACCCATTCCCCCAAAAGTCAATCCCACCTGTTGTCCATGTCCATGGTTCCTTTATACTAGGTTCTTGTCTAAGCTGCTCCCTTTCTTTGCCTCTACCTCTCCCGTTTTTTACTTTTTTAAGGGGTATTTTGAAAAAAAAGATGAAGGAGAAAATGTGACAGAGGCCATATGTAACCTTGCAAAGCCCACAGTCTTTATTATGTGACCCTTTTACAGAAAAACAGTTGCCAAATTATGCTATAAATTACTTTTCTCCAACCCATCTTTAAAATTTAGAATAATAAAAATATGACAAAATAGCAGCCTATTTTAATATTGAATTTTATACAATTACATTTAACAGAAGCAATCTACTTGTATCTAACAAATACTATATGCAATCTATATTATAGATAAAGAATAATGAATTAATTTTTGATACTCCTGGGGGTTTTTTACAGATTTTATTTATTTACTTTTAGAAAGAGGGGAAGGGAGGGAGAAAGAGAGGAAGAGAAACATTAATGTGTGAGAGAAACATCGATCAGTTGCTTCTTGAATACCCGGAACAGGGGACTTAGCTTGCAGCCCAGGCATGTGCCCTGACTGGGACTCGAACCAGTGACTGTGAAAGAACTTTCACTCATTGACCCATACCAGTTGGGGTCTGTTGTCTTTTTTGTTTGCAACTTAATTTAGCTTTTGTTTGCTGTGATAAGTGTAAGCCATTAAAGTTATTTGAAATTAATCTAGAACATTAGAACCTAACCCTTTAAAATAAGTTTATGTACTACAATACACTGTAGTTCTGTTATTATTAACTTGGAACTAGACATGAGAAAGGATTAGGAGGAGCAGAGTAGGTGTGCAGACATGGAGAAAAAGCAGGAGAATACAAGGAGAGTGTGAAGGGTAGGCAGAGCCAAGTGGAGGCCTGGAGTGAAGCTGAGAAGTCAGTTTGTTTTTTTTTTTTAAGATTTTATTTCATTATTTTTAGGAAGAGGGGAAGGGAGAGAGGCAGAGAAGGAGAGAGACATCAATGTATGGTTGCTTTTCACCTGCCTCCAGCCACAGATCTGACTGGAGACCTGGCTTGCAACCTGGTTATGTGCCCTGGCTGGGGAATCGAACCTGCGACCTTTGGGTTCGCAGGCTGGCACCTTACCCACTGTGCTACCAGCCAGGGCTTGAGAAGTCAGTTTTGAGGATAGATATCTCCATTCTCTTGGAGTAGTGAGAGAGTTATTCCCCCATCTATTGCTATATGTGGGCCCATTTTTTTTTTCTCAACTGGATAAGTTAAAAGAATGTAATGAATACACAAATAATTGTCAATATCATACCATATTTCTATATCTATATTTTTGTTTGCCGTATCATTTACAAGCAAGTTTTGTAACCCTGAATACTTTATTTAGGATGTATATCTCTCTTAAGGATACATCTGTTACATCTTTTTGATTGCTAACAACAACCTTGAATTTGTTGTATGTTGCTTGTATAAAAGAAGAAATAGTAATAATATGATTGTTCTCTTTTATCTTAACATTTAAAAATTTTGTGCACTGCTTGTATTAAACTGAAATACATATATTTATATTTTCTCCTTTTCTTTCACCAGGGAGGAACTGACCTGATAATTAACAGCTATGGTCCCGTAATTAAAAACAACTGCAAGAAAAAATGGCATTTTTTCCAAGATTCTAAGAAGACAAAAGTTGAGCAGGTAACCCACCTAAGTGAAAAAAATCTTTGGCAACCCATGGTATATGAAATGGATACTTGAATTTTCACGTTCTTCCTGGGTGCTGTTTTGTTAATTTGGGGAATGACTCCTTGGAAGGCCATGGAGAGTAAGCACTAAAGTGACCATTGGAATAGTAACTGGAACTGGGGTTTTCAGTGGAGCGTGGCAAATGGAGAAAGAGATGGGGCAGGAGCATGCGACCAAATCACTGAAGTCGCCTTTGCTACCTCACTTACCCAGGAATTCTGATGTGCTCCTAGTCCTCGATAGGGAACCACAGACCTAGACAGTTCCGTCCCTTCATGATGATGGGCTTTCTTCCCCCGTGTACTTGGACAGTTTGCTATCTCAGGCTCTGTAAAACCAGATGGATTATTTTTCTGGAGCATTTTGTCATCACTGATGGTATTTTATGTATTTTTGCCTAGCCTCAAAGAAGATTCACTCAATCGGTCTGCTTTTACCAGCCAGGCACGACTGTGCTAATTAGTGATGAAGACTCCCCCAGCTCCCCAGGTCAGACAACCAGCTTCCCAAGACCCTTTGGTGTGGCAGCAGATACGGAGCATTCAGCCAATAGTGAAGGCAGCCATGAGACCGGGGATTCTGGAAGGTTCTCCCATGAGTCCAATGACGAGATACACCTATCTTCCGTTATAAGCACCACACCCCTGACCTCCGATTCCTTCCCTGGCAGTGGTTCAGGTGGAGATCCTTTGAAGAGGAAGTGTCAAGACCCTGCAGTACCATCAGACGCTGAGCAAACTTCCTCTTCTGCTCTGCGGCCTCCATCTGCCATGCGAAGCTTTGATAGAAATGATTTTCCAATCTAGATAGCCGTGTTCAGGTGTTCTTACCTTTAATTCTGTTCGAAGGACAATGAACAGGGAGCCAAAGCCTTTTGTGAAAATCTTGATGATTTATTGGGTATTTCTGCTTTTTATGAATGTGTTTTCTTTTATTTTTAAACTCACGAATTTTGAATGTTTCATTGTCAGCAATGTGAAAAGACAGTCAAGATATTTGACTGGATTATAAAAATATATCACTGGAGCAAAGGGAAGACTTGAAAGCCCCTTTGCTAACTATCTACCTCAGTTTGCCAGATGGCAAACTTAGAAGACAACTTTGTTACCTCGTTTGTTGTGATAGTTTCTCAGCTACGTAACCAATGATACTTCCTAGTAGTATTTTGTTTTCATTGCTGTATGTGTAATGTGTGTGATCAAAGGAGTCATATAGGTAGATGAGTAAGAGTGTTTATCTGAAGCTCTGATTTAAAAAACAAAAACAAAACAATGACACCTGCATGATTTGTATATTTAACATCTCTCACTGTGAGAGGACTGTTAAACTACTAAGAGAAAAAGTGGGACTGTTGATTTTAGTGAATGACCAAGACAAAGAACAAGAAGTGTTTCTCTTGAGAGTAGAACTGTTTGGTAGCATACAAAGAATACTATTGCTTCAAGGGCCTTTATGTTTTGGGTATGAGAGTCTGAATGCTTTTCTGCTGTATCCCAAACCTGACCTGCCTAGAGCTGTGCCTTTTCTATCCTCCTCTTTGCCTGATAGCTGGCCGAAGGCTGCCCTGGTTTGCAAAGCATCCTCAAGGTCCAGAGTAGCAAAACTCCATGCGGGAAACAGATTTTGAGAGAGATGGATTAGGGTTTTTGTTTTTCAAAAAATCCCTGCTTGGCTTAAAAGGGTAAAGAAGTTTCATGAAATATTAACAATGAAGATAAATGCAACAGTAGACGGTGACATGAACGTGAGGCTATCATGGTAACAGTGCCTTCCATTATATGTATATTATGAAATTCTTTGCCTTATATCTTTTTAGTATTCATGAAGTTGTTTAGGACAAGAGTACGTACAGAAAGTTGCCTTAAGAGTGTCCTGGATTTGATCAGTAACTATTTTGATGTACAGTATTTTATCAACATTTTTTCATTTGTTATCCTGCAGGTTTTGTTTAGGGAGAAGTATTCAGAGCTCTTCCACTTTACTTGTATTTTTGTGAATTCTTAAGAGAATTTGGTACTTCTGTTTAATCTTCCTTCATTGTCAATGCTGTGAACAAGGGACGCTAACTCCAGGAGTGAGTTAATCTTCTTGCTGATTTGAAATCAGCAAACTGTTTACTCAGCCCCATAGAATAGGCCTCTCAGTCATGAGACAGTTACCTACTAGGTGCCCAGCAGCGGGAGAGGATACAGAATTAAAACACATGGTGTGGAGGAGGAGGGGGCATATCATTTTAAAAGTTTTTTTTTTTTCCAAATTATCTGGAAATGACTTTTGATTCTCACTTTAGAAAGGACCTTAATGAATTTCCCCCTGAAACCTTTGGTTATAGAGGAGGATTCTGTTAAATGGTGTTCTTAAAAATCAAAAGAATATTACTAGATCATAGTCCTGCCTCTAGTATCTCCTCTCCCAATGTCTGATGATACATTTTTTAATTGTTTGTTTAATCTGTAGTCTTGTGCCAAACTGAATGTGTTCAGAAGCAGACCAACATTAAGTGCCAGCAAACACTTCTGAACTAAATTCAAAGTCCCCATTTAGCTATCTCAGTATGGGTTTCATGACAAAAAGAAAAAGAAAAAAAAAAAAAAAGTAGAGCTTTTAGGTGAACAATCTGAGGCAAGGGAAAATGCTGCTCCTGCCTTTATAGCTCCTGTTTTATACTACCTCCTTTTAAAATTATTCTAGTGTTATTTTTTTTTTTTCCTGTACTCAGGGAACATTTTATTACTTTTAAGCTGCCTCATGGAAGCATGGGCAAATTGACAGGGTATGGTGCTTTTTGGTTCATAAGTAGAAGCATGTGGGGCCTACTTTTCTCAGTATCTAAAATTAAGGAATACAATGAGTTTGTTTTATTTTTTAAACTTTCATTAAAAGGCAAACAATACCTAAAGTTGAAACACCATCCATCACAGTGTCTAGGACTGTAAGAATTTGAATCATTTTGAAAGCCTAGAAAGATGATCTGAAGTCCTTGAGAAAAGTGTTTTGTTTGGTTTTTGATCAACGGGCCCATAGTTATTGTAGAACTCTAGGCTATAACTATTTGCTAATTATTTACCAGTGCATTTCTTACTTTTTCACATTTCATTTTTTTCCTATACAGATTCTTTTGTGATCTGTTACCAAAGAATTTTCAGTAGAAAGTGAACATTGGATGATCATTTCCCCCATGATTGAATTATAGGTAATGAAGCTTACAAAAGTAGTTACTAACCCAAAATAATAGGACCCAAAATGATAGAGTTTATATTGATTGCTGTAGTTAGGTAGACTAGTAATTTTAACTACCTTATTGTTACCAGAGCATTTAAAATAAGTTCTTCACCAGTAGAAAGTTCCAAAGGATTTCAAGTATAATCTTTTTTCTTCAGCAAGTAAATCTTCAACTATACAGTATTAAAGTATTTTCAAACTGTTGAAACTACTTGTTGGGGAGAAAAAAGTCTTTTCACCAAAGATAAATATTTTGGTCTCATTGAGTAAGGTATTTAGTGTACTACAAAGACTTCTTTTTACTTGGCCAAAGCTAGCTTCTTTGAAGTCTTAAGTATAAAATTGTAACTAAAATGTGAAGGTTCTCACTTTTCTCTCATAGTGGTGTCACTTCTTGGTATTTCACTCCAAAAAGGCTAAATGCAAATGGTAACTATTTTCTTTTCCAAAGACTTATTTGCTGTAAGTACTGATACATGTATGTCATTTTTATGCCAAATATTACAAGATACTGCTCATCAGTATTTTCATACCAAAGACCATTAAAATATATAGATTAGCCTGTAAGTAAAGATGAGCAGATTTGAAATAAATTTATTTAGAGGCTGATAGTGTTAGCTTTAGTAGCAAAATATATCAAAGGGCTAAGTTTACATAATTAAAAGCAATACAATTATATTGGTATTTATCAGTGTTTTTATTCAAGTACTTTTTATCAGCAAATTTTTAAAAACCAAAGATATTTAAGGTTACCTCGGCAGATAGGCAAACTTAGTTGTACGTGAAACTATTGTGTCTTGTTTTTGTGTCAAACCCAACGTGTCTCCAGAACCTGGTCTGTATAGAAGTAGCGGGGGTAGGGAGTTTTCGTTAAATCTGCTGACTCAGCCACAGGATGTTTCTGCTAAATGAAGTGATCTTTTCCTAAGCACCTTGAGTATGAGATGTCAACAGAAATAGCAGCATGCTTTTCCATTGCAAGCATTATGGTGGCAGTCCCTGAACTAGCCTTCCTCCCGCTTAAAACATTCTGTAGTTAATTCAGGAGGCTGAAGGCGGTGCCTTAACAGTAGGGATGTTCTCATCTTCGGAGAATACGGGGACAAAACAGGCAAATGTAGCACATCGCTGTCCGAGTAGAACACGCTTTGATAGACGTGCTCTTTAAAGTGGTCCGTGAATTGAAATATTTTAATTATGTCAGGAGAGCCTGGAATTTTAGTGAAACCTTGGGTGAAACTAAAATCTTCTTTATGAAACCTGGAGTTTTATATTTTGATGAGCCTGAATGTAAGAATACTGCTTTATCCTCTGAGTGGCTTTAAAAAATCAGCTTTGACACACCAGGGAAATTAGATCTTTAGTGAAATGTCTTATTTGCCTGCGCTTCAAACAAGAGCGGTGTCAACATTGGGAACAATAACAGTGATTTGCATTAGTTTGTCTTGACTTTGTTAAGGACTCCTGCCAGAAACTTGCTCAGGTGATTACTCAGGATTATTGTTCAAGTTCATAGAAAGACACCTTTGGAAATAATTCACAGTGTCACAAAGTAGAATTGAAAGATTTTTTTTTTTAATGCAAGAATATCCAGATGTGGCTCCACTTCAGCAGTGTCTGTAGTGATTTACATACACTACATATAAACATACAATATATTTATATTTCATTGAATGTAAATTTTGAATACTGAATGTAAAAACCAAGTTTCAACTACGTTGCAAGAGTCATGATCTTTCTAAAATTCTAAACATGTATTTGTAGACTGTTTCTGACAGTTTACCATAGGTCTCTGGTCAGATTGCTTTGGTTTAATTAAGAGTCAAAATAATTTTTATGGGCTGTGAGCACAGAATAGAGGGTTCTGGAGAGAGTACCATACACAAACCAGTTGTCTGTGAATTGTACTGATGTTTAGAACAGACACACAGAATTCTGCATTTAATTGGCTTGTGCTCAGGATATAAGATCACAGGCTAATGCAATTTGTATGTTTGCAGGCTTTACTCCTCTCAGGCCTTTGAAGATGTTTAAGATTAACATACCAGTCTTGCATTTTTACCTGACAGATACTGCATTATTTTTTTTATTGCTGCTGTAATAAATTATTACAAACTTGGTGGCCTTAAAGCAACACAAATGTATTATCTTCCAGTTCTCTATTTCTTAAAATTGCTTTTTGAGTGAGAGAGGAAGGGAGGGAGGAAGGGAGAGAGCGAGACATTGATTCGTTGTTCCACTTATTTATGCGTTCATTGGTTGCTCCTTGTTTGTGCCCTGACCTGGGATCAAACCTGCAACCTTAGCATATTCACATGACATTCTAACCAACTGAGTTACCCAGCCAGGGCTCTCTTCCAGTTCTGTGGTCTGCAGTCTGACACAGGTCTCACTAGGACAAAATCAAGGACCCCCCCTTTATCCTCGGAGCCAGCAAAGTAGCATCTCTCCGATCCTGCTTCCATTAACATATCTCCTTTCTGATCCTAGCCGTGAAAGGTTCTTCAATTTTAAGGACTCATGTGATTAGATTGAACCCACCTGGATAATCCGGGGTGCTCTCCCCATCTCAAAATCCTTAATTGCATCTCATCTGCAACATCCCTTTTGCCAGGTATGGTAGAGTCCAGGGATTGGAGCATGGACTTCTGGGTGACCTTTATTCTCCCTACCCCAGATGCATTATCTCTATGGAATTCTGGTAAACATCTATAGCATTACAGAGGTTAGAAGTCTAAAGTCATGGTCCCCTTGGGCATCTTAAGAATTTCAAAGCTATGAAAACCTTGGCTTGTAACCTATCAAAAGTATATGTTAAACTTTCTCTCTGAATCACTTGCAAAACAATTCAGCTTTAAACTTTTAAAATATGTGCTTCATAGATAACACTAGTTCTGTGTGTTTAACAGAAAGTTTCCTAAATATTTGGCTTTAACTTTATGAAATTTTGTGAGAAATTTTTGAAAACTGTCCTTATAATTTCTCTTTCTAGGGACTTTGAGAGAGATTCAGAGTAGATGGACAGGTCCATGCTCAAGTTCATACTTCATTTTCTTTTAAAAGCATATTTGCAACAGGCAGTCTTTCTGCCTTTTAAATTAGGTTTATTTCTTCAGTGTCAGCAGCTACTATTTGGTTTTTAGTTCGGTAACCTCTCAGTGTTCCATTGATTTCAGCAAGTGCCTCCATTTACTTAGCAACATGAATTTCTCCTAAGAAATTATAGCTTTCTCATCATTCTGCTTTAACTCCAGCTGTACCTTTTCTTAGAAGTTTTAGATATCACGGCTCCAACTTATTCTATTTCTTGGATCATTTCAAGTAAAGCCTTTTTGTTTTGAAGGGTAGTTTCTAATTCTACCAAATGTTTAGCAATTCTTTAACAAAAGAGATAAAAATATCTTCATCATAGGGTAACAACCATGGTTATATTCTGAGTAAGGATAAGAATGCTGGTCACTTTTCAGCTGCTTCTAACTCTAGTCTCTAGAAAGGGATAATGCCATTTACTGAGCATATGCAACATGTCAAGCATGTGCTTCACCCCTCTGAACTGTTGTTGATACATTTTGCAAAGGAAATATTATACCATTATGAAGATCAGGAAACTGAGGCTTTAAAATGGCTAATGTGCCAAAGATCCCAGCTAGTAAGTGGCTTAACCAAGACACAAACCTAAGTTGGTCCAACTCCCAAGTTTATTGGATTTCTACTATGATGCATTTTCTCAGCTAAGAAATCATATTTAATTACCTAGGCTCAAAGTGCCTTCCACTGTATCAGAACAACCTGTATACATGGTAATATCCAACCAGCTGAGAGAAGTCTATCTTAGCTACATCTATTTATTTACAGGAAGAATTAAGGAGGCTAAGCTGTAACTCACCCTTGGTCATCTCCTAACCTCCCAATTTCTCCTAGCCAAAACTGTATCTGAGAACTGATGCTGTGCCTTGAGTTGCATGAGAAATAAAGTAGGGGTGGTTTCTGCTATCCTTATCTATTCCAGCATTTCCTTATTAGACTACATGTTTAGAATCTTTTGTAACTTTTCTGTAGTCCCTATATCCAAATAGGAGTTTGTTAATTAGAAAAAGCCAGGCATATAACCAGTCATCCTTCTTTGCTAGTTCTGAAAAGTAAATAGTTTTTATAGAAATGCAACATGATTAATTATTCACACTAATTTAGGATGGGAGCAAAGTTGGGGACCAGTTGTATAGGAGAACAAGTATAAAGTGGTTCATCAGAGCACCTAAATTCTAGTCCTTGACAATTTTGAGACTTGTTTGGTAGAAAAGTTCTTAACCTATTTCTGTTCCTTCTCTAGTCAAGAAATGAGGAAAATTTGTTGTGCAGAATGAATCAATAGTACTTTCGAACATTTAAAAAGAAAATTTAAGTGTAAATAATTATAATGTAAAAGTCATTTCTGTGAGGCTGTAAAACATAACTCATTTTTTTTTCTTGAAAGATCAGCCTTTCCCATTATGTTTTGCCTGTGCTAAAATTAAAAATGTTTGCATTTCCTGTATACTCACTAACAAGACTAGCAGAAGAGAGTGGTTATGCCCTGGCCAGGTAGCTCAGTTAGTTAGATTGTCATCCTGCTACGCCAAGGTGGCATGTTTGATCCCCTTGGTGAGGACACGTACAGTACAAAAAGCAGCCAATGAATGTGTAAACAAGTGGAACAACAAACTGATGCCCCTCTCTCTCTCTCATCAATAAATAAAGTGGCTGGTAAAAGATACAGATTGGGATTTAAATATTCATCTGTAATATGAGTAAATCTATAAGGGGAAACAAAAATTCACAGTACTTTTGAGAGTACCAAACATGAAATCATTTTACACCAAATTAAATCCTTCGTATTTTAAATATCTTGGCTTTTAAAGATTTAAGGAGAGAGTCAGAGGGGTAGATAGGTGAGAAGAAAGTGCATTTTTAGGATTCTTTTCTAGCATACCTACTTTTTCAAAATTATGAAGTATTTTAACATTTCTTTAAACTATTTGGAGTAAGTTTTATATAGGGTAATACTGGCACCTATTCTAGTTGACTCAAGTCTACCTTTAAGGCTTATTGAGAGGAATTATATGATTATCTTTTTTTTTTTTTTAAGAAAGGAAATATTTTTCCCTTTCCTTGCATTATCTATTGTCACATGTTTCCCCACTATCACTTTTTCTTTTTTTAGAAAGAGGGGAAGGGAGAAAGACATCAATGTATGGTTGCCTTTCAGCTGCCTCCAGCTAAGGACCTGGCTGGAGATGTGGCTTGCAACCTGGTTATGTGTCCCGGCTGGGAATCGAACCTGCGACCTTTGGTTTCACAGGTCGGCACCTTAGCCACTGTGCCACCAGCCAGGGCCCCACTATCACTTAATTCATTAGGTTTGTTATAACATTCTGTATTTTCTGTTATGTTTGAAAATGAAAATGATTACTGATGATTAGCAACTTGGGCCTGTGACAGTAAATTTGCAAAGCCTGAATGCGCACATATTGCCTTAGCCTATCAGTACAGAAGAGGACATCTATTAAGTTTGTCTGTTTGTTGCTGTTATTGGACAAAACTTCATGTCTGTGTATGCGTGATTTTTTTCTATTTTTTCAAAGATGTGAATTAAATGAAAGTGGGAGTCAGTTATATTATTTCATATTATGGGTGTTCTGGATCCTTTCACTATATATACAATATTCTTGTAAAGGCAGCATTTGCAGACTTGCCAATGGACTCTAGGGCTGAGCTATTTTAATTTTGTACTTGACTCAGGGGATCAGCTCTATGAACTCCATTGCAGGAAGAAAGCTCATGTTTGCCTTGATTTTTGAATGTACCTTTTAATGTATTCTTAAAACATATTTTGTTTAATAATATGGGTTTGTTTTCTCTTTCTAGCATTTAGTAAATGTTGCCTAGTATTTTCCCCCTCCCAAGGGTAGTCTATATACTATCCTACAGGTCATGCCAAAAATGAATAAAATTTTAAATGCCAAAATGTTTATGAAACTGCTGTCTAAATACTGATTGATTGCACAGTTTAAATAAAAATTTCCTTAGTTAAAAAAGAAAAACCCATGCTCTCTTTAGTTTTCTTTTGGGGAATGGAGAATGAAAACTTCAACGTATAAAATAATGGCTTTCATATCCTGGAATGGGATGATTTATTTATAGGGTCCATGCCAATAGTAGGAGTAGAACCTATTGAAGGTATGTAAAAATTGTTTTCATCTGGGGTTCACTGAACAGCATCAAGAAAATAACAATTTTCCTATTTCAGATGATTGCCTACCTCGGGAACTAAATAGTAGGTGGTGTAAAGGTCTAAAAGTAGACTCATCCTTACAACAACAATAAAATTTAAAAAAAAAGAAAAAGAAAAAAAGATTCATCCATAGACACAGTTCTAATCCAGGTAAGAATTTTTGTTTTTAATATTATAATTAAAAAATGGTAAAGAGGATATTAAAAACCCTTCCACTAAAAATCGATCGATCAACACATAAAATATGACCCAAGCAAACTTTTTAAGTTAACTGAATTCTTACTTAAAACAAAAAACTTCCAATTTTGGGAATGAAAGGGGAACTAAAAATTAGAATAGAAACTTCTTGAAATGATATTGCACTGACTGAGGAGAATATAAAAGAAAGAATTGAAATATAAGAAAATAAACTATATATTTTTAAAGAGCAAGTATATTTGTAAAAAAAGTGAATAAACTTTGCAGAAAAAAAAAAAAAAAATATATATATATATATATATATATATATGGCCCTGGCTGGTGGCTCAGTGGATTAAGCACCAGCCTGTGAAACCAAGGATTGCTGGTTCGGTTCCCAGCTGGGGCACATAACCAGGTTGCAGGCCAGGTATCCAGCCGGGTCCATAGCTGGGGGCAGGTGAAAGGCAACCTTACACTGATGTCTCTCTCTCTCTCCCTCTCTACCTCTTCCTCTTTCCCTCTATCTGGAAATAATAAAATCTTAAAAAAAAAAAAAAAAAAATGCAGCCCTGTCCAGCATGGCTCAATTGGTTGAGTGTCATCCTGGGCAAGTGAGCTGAAAGGTCACTTTGATTCCTGTTTAGGACATGTGCTTGGGTTGAGGGTTCATTCCCCCAGAGAATACATGAAAGACAACCAACCCATTGATGTTTCTCTATCATGTCGATCTTTCTCTCCCTCTCTTTCTCCATCTCTCCCTCCCTTCCATTCTTTTTTAAAAATAAATTTTAAAAATATTAATTGAATTTTTGAAAACCTGTTACATCATATATCAAATACACTTAAAGAAAAACTTTAAACTGGAATATAGGTATGATGAAATTATTCAGGATAATTTAGCAGAGAAAAACATAAAAATGTAAACAAGCCCTGACTAGTGGCACAATAGATAAGGTGCCAGCCTGCAAACCCAAAGGTTGCTGGTTCAATTCCCAGCCAGGGCAGGTAATCAGGTTGCAAGCCAGGTCTCCAGCCAGGTCCATAGCTGCAGGCAGGTGAAAAGGCAACCATACATTGATGTCTCTCTCCCTCTCTGCCCTTCTCCCTTCCCCTTTCTCTAAAAATAATAAAATCATTATATACATATATATGCACATATATATACACACATATGTGTGTATGTGTGTATATATATGTGCATGCGTACATGTATGTGTGTGTACATATACATAAAATAAAAAAGGTTGAAAATACATCCGCAGCCATTCTAAAATGGGAGACTAAAGGAAGGATAAGCAATATTCAAAGAGAAATGACTAACTTAGGAAATTCTCATTTAGGAAACATGAACCTCAATCTAAAAATGTACAAATAAATTCACACCAAGACATTTCAGTGAAACTTCAGAACATCAAAGACAAAGAGAAAAAGTTAAAAGCAGTTTGTGGAACAAAGGATTATACAAGTTGCACTAAGAAGATTTCTCAGTGACAATAAAAGAAGTAAGAAGATGGTGGATAACATCTTCAAAACATTACAAAGGAAAACATGGAGTTCTATGCCCAGATAAACCATCATTTAAATATTAGGGTTAAGTAAACATAATTCTATACATAAAGATTGAGAGAATTTACTACTCATCCACTTTTGCTAATGAACAATAAAGGATGTACTTTAGGAAGAAGGAGACATGATCCACAAGGAAGATGGGAGAAACAGAAACAATGATGAGCAAGAAATAAAAGTCACAAAGACAATGAGATACCACTCCATATCTATAGTATGGCTATAACAAAAAAGACAGTAACAAATACTGGCAAAGATATGGAGAAATTAGAACCCTTACACATACATTGCTGGTGGAGATGTAAAATGGTGCAGCCACTGTGGAAAATTGGTCAGCAGATCTTTAAAAAGTTAAACAGAATTACCACTTGACCCAGCACCTCACTTCTAGGTATATCCAAAAGGAATGAAAACACATGTTCATACAAAAATTTGTACAGACATATCCATGGTAGCCTATTCATAACAACCAAAAAGTGGAAACAATTCAAATGCCTACCAACTGATAAATGGATAAATGAAATGTGGTATATTGACTCAATGGACTATTATTCCACAATAAAAAGGAATGATATATGCTACAACAAGGATGAATTTTGAAAACATGCTAAGGGAAGAACCCAACCACAAAAAAGATACCCACATATTGTTTGATTTCAATCAATGAAATGTTCAGAATAAGCAAATCTATAGAAACAGTAGACTGGTTGTACAAAACTGGAAGGTTGCAGGGAATGGGAAATGATTGCTGCTGGGTTCGGAGTTTTTTGGGGAGGGTGACGAAAATGTTCTCAAATTGATTGTGATGATAGTTGCACAATTCTGTGAATATACTAAAAAATCATTGAATTGTACACTTTAAAATGGGTCTGTTGTATGGTACATGATTATATCACAATAAAGCTGTTTTTGTTTTTCAAGCTATGATGAGCAAATTGGGTAAATCTAAATCAGCATTGGCTATATAAAACATATCCTATTAACTCATTTTATTTAAAAACAAGGTAGAAATAAAACACTAGACAACAGTGAGCAAAAGGCTGGGAGAAAAATGAGGCAAGTCAATTTCTGCTATTCTTTTATTTAAATAACTTTATGTTAGAAATTAAAGAATGAGTGCTAATAGACATAGATTATGAATTTCTAAATCTAACTTAAGTGGAAAGGGAAATAAAACACACAT
Organism: Noctilio leporinus; assembly: GCA_004026585.1. Classification (NCBI taxonomy): domain Eukaryota; kingdom Metazoa; phylum Chordata; class Mammalia; order Chiroptera; family Noctilionidae; genus Noctilio; species Noctilio leporinus. The sequence goes on from PVIW01001179.1 coordinate 211,139, forward strand.
GATCAATTTAATAGAAGACAAAGAAGGAGACAATAACATTCAAAATTAATCCTGAAGAAAAGAACAGTGATGTGGCAGGCAAAATGTATCTTAGGTTTTTTAAAAATAAACTGCCACTTGAAAGATTAGGTAGAAGAAGAAAACATTGCTATATACCTTGTTGCCACTTAAAAAATGACCCCGGTCCTGGCTGGTAGCACATTGGATAAGGTGCTGGCCTGCGAACCCAAAGGTCGCAGGTTCGATTCCCCAGTCAGGACACATAACCAGGTTGCAAGCCAGGTCTCCAGCCTGCTCTGTGGCTGGAGGCAGGTGAAAGGCAACCATACATTGATGTCTGTCTCCCTCTCTGCCTCTCTCCCTTATTAAAAATATTATTAAAAATAATAATAATAATGACCCCACAATTGGCAAAGTTGTGGGTAGAGCAACCCACAAAAGTCAGTTCATTTTATATACTTGCAATGAACAATTTGAGAAAGAAATTAAGAAAGCAAAACCATTTACAATAGTATTTAAAATAAAATAGCTGGCCCTGGCTGATGTGGCTCAGTGGATTGAGCACCAGCCTGCGAACCCAAGTGTGGAAATGGCTTAAGAACCAATAACATATAGACCAATGGAAGAGAATTAAGAGTCCAGGAATAAATTCATATATCCATGGCCAATAGATTTTTGATGAGGATGTAAAGTCCATTTACTGGGAGAAAGAATAATCTCTTCCATAAACAGTGAAGCAATTGGATTTCCACATGCTCCTACCTCACACCAAATACAAAATTAAAATGGATCAATACCATAAATATAAAGCTAAAACCATAACTCATAGAAGAAAGCCTGGCCCTGGCTGCTGTGGCTCAGTGGGCATCATCCTGTGAAGAGGGGTCATGGATTCAATTCACAGTCAGTGCATATGTCCAGGTAGTTGGTTTGGTCCCTCCCTGATATGGGCACATAGGAAAAGCTAACCAATTGATATTTCTCTTTCACATCGATGTTTCTCTAACTCTCCTCCCTCCCTTCCTGTTTCTAAAAATGAACTAATAAAATTTTTAAAAGAAAGAAAAGGAAGGAAGGAAGGAAAGAAAGAAGGAAAGAAAAAGAAAAATAGGCTGCCCTGAATTGAAAGCAATTTCCTTTTAAAAAAAGAAAAAAGAAAAAGAAAACATGGGTGTAACTCTTCATGATCTTAGATATACCAAAAGCACAAGCAACAAAAGAAAAAAAATGGACTTCAACAAAACTAAAAACTTAAGTTCATCAAAGGATATTATGAAGAAATTGAAAAGACAACCTCTAGAATTGGGAAGATCTTTCCAAATCATATATCTGAAGATGGTTTAATAACCAGACATATAAAGAACTTTCTAAAACTCAACAAGAAGATCAATAAACCAATTAAAAATGGGCAAAGAAACTGAACTGACATTTCTTCAACAAAGTATACAAATAACCAACAATCACATGAAAGGATTCCAACATCTTTAGTCATTGGAAAAATACAAGTCAAAACCACAATGTAATACCACTTTACACCTATTAAGATGGCTATTATAAAAAAATTTTTAATTAAGGAAAATAAATATCATTAAGAATGTGGAGAAACTGGCACCTTCATTCATTGATAGTGGGAACATAAAATGATCCAGCCACTGTGGAAAAGAGTTTGGGTTCCTCGAAAAGCTAAACATAATTACCATATGGGACAGCAATTCCAATGCTGTCTTTTGGGATTCCAATCCCAAAAGAATAAAAAGGACTAAAACAGATATTTGTACACCATTGTTCATTTGTAGCATTATTCACAATAACCAAAAGTTGGAGACAATCCAAGTGTCCATCAACAGATGAGTGAAAAAACAAAATGTGGTATATCCCCATAGAGGAATATTATTCAATTGTAAAAAATAAAATACTGATACATATTTTCAACATGGCCTTGAAAACATTATGCAAAGTGAAAGAAGCCAGTCACCAAAGACTGTATATTGCATGATTCCATTTATATGAAATGAAATTTTCAGAGCAGGCAAACGATTAGAAACAGAAAGTAAATTAGTAGTGACCAGGGGCTGGGGAGGTTGAGGTGGAAGTCAGGGGAACAATAGAAAATGACTGTTAACCAGAACAGGATTTCCTTTTGGGATGATAAAAATGTCCTGAAATTATAAAACAGAGGTGTAGGTAGACACACTACATCTCCCTCACAACTAAGAAGAAATTTACATCTACCTCAAAACAAAATAAAAACAACCAGAAGTTCCAGAAAAATCAAACTACATGTAATGTAACAAAGAAATGAAGAAATGCTCAGACTGGTAGGTGGGGTGGAGTTGGGGCAGAGAGTGGTGGCTGTGTAAGTGCTGAGGCCACAGCGAAAAGCACAGTCATACATTTAGACCTGGGGAGCAAGCCTAGCCCCAGACCAGACCATGCAGCTGATGGTTCCAGTGCTGGGGAACTGGCCGGCAACAGCGGCTGTGGCAGCTGAGGCAGCAGAGAAGGCAGTGCAGGGGCTGAGGCCATGGTGTAAAGCACAGTCGTACGTTTTAGAAGGAGGGAGGGAAACCTGGGACGTGATCCAAGCACCAGACCACAAAGCTCACAATTCTGGTTCCCAAGAAAACAGAGTCACATTGCTTCTGTCTTTGAAAACCAGTGGGGGTTGTGGGGAGGAAGAAACTGCCCATCTCTCAATAAGCAAATGGCATTGATTTCTCTCAGGACCCTCCCCCCGCATACAGTGCCACAACATGGGGAAACCGGTTACCCCACACTGACAAGTACCTAAGGCTTTGCCCCTTATAACAGGTGCAACAGCTCTACCTAAGACACAGACAAACAGAAAGCTGTCAAGTTGAGGAGACAGAGAAGTATGGCCCAAAAGGAGGGGCAGATCAAGGTGCCAGTGGGAGAACTGAGCGATGAGGAGATAGTCAAACTAACAAATGCAGAGCTCTAAACACTGGTAATAGAGATGCTCACAGACTTGACAGACAAGATTAGGCATGACAAACACATAAAGGAAGAAGTAAAGTCTATATTAAGTGAAACAAAGGAAAATCCACACAAAACCAATGATGAAGGGAAGGAAGCCAGGGTTCAAATCAATGAATTGGAGCATAAGGAAGAAATAAACAGTCAACTAGTATAGAAGGCGAAACAATAACTAAAAAAATGAGGAGAGACTTAGAAACCTTTGGGACAACTTTAACCACGCGCACATCCAAATCGTAGGGATACCAGAAAGAGAAGAGGAAGAGCAAGCAATTAAAACTTCTGTGAAAAAATAATGAAAGAAAACTTCCCTAATCTGGTGAAGGAAATAGACATACAAGTCTAGGAAGAACAGAGAGTCTCAAACAAGCTAGATCCAAAGAGGATCGCACCAAAACCCATCATAATTAAAATGTCAAAGGTTAAAGATAAAGAATCTTAAAAGCAGAAAGAGAAAAAAATTACCTACAAAGGAATTCCTATAAAACTATCAGCTGATTTCTCAAAAGAAATTTTGCAGGCAAAAAGGGATTGACAAGAAGTATTCAAAGTGATGAAAAGCAAGGACCTACAACCAAGATTACTCTACCCGGCAAAGCTATCATTCAGAATGGAAGGGCAGATAAAGTGCTTCCCAGAGAAGATAAAGCCAAAGGAGTGCATCATCATTGAGCTATTACGTATAACATGCAATGTTAAAGGGACTTATTTAGGAAAGAGAAGATAAAAACTATGAACATTAAAATGACAACAAACACAGCTATCAACAGAATCTAAAGAATAAAAACAAAAACAAAGCAGATAACTAGAGTGGGAACAGAATCATAAGTATGTGGAGCATTTGGAGAGATGTCAGCTGGGAGGGGGAAGGGGGAGAAGGGAAGAAATGGTGCAGGGATTAAGAAGCATAGTTGGTGGGTGCAGAATAGACAGGAAGATGTTAAGAATGGTACAGGAAAAGGTAAAGACAAAGAACTTATATGCATGACCCATGGGCATGAACTAAGGGTGATGGGATTGCTGGAAGGAGGGAGCATGCTGGGTGGATGGGAGTAAAGGGAAAAGAAATTGGGACAACTGTTACAGCATAATCAATAATTTTTGAAAAGACATGCTAAGGCCAGTCACAAAAGAAAAAAAAATGTCCTGAAGTTAGATAATGATGATCATTGCACAACTCTGTGAATACACTAAAGTACACCAAAAAATGAATATACTATACACTGAATTTTACACATTAAAATTGTGAATTTGGGATTATGTAAATTATATCTCCATAAAAACGTGAGTGTGCAAAAAGTGGGTAAACTGAAAGGAAGGTTACTGTACAAAGTTGTCATTATCTTGCTTCCCCTTTCCTTCTCTAGCCCTCCAAACATGCATACAAACCAAAAAGTTTTAAAATTGGAACAGTCTTTTAAAGTAGATTTCACAAAATGCCAATTGTTCCATATTTACAGTTTGTTGTTTTAACACCAAGATTTGTCATGTTTCTTAGGTAGTCCTGCCTTGCTGTGTTTCATTCACAAATGTACACATATCTTGCTCATTCCCACATGCTCTCAAAAATTTCTCAAACACCCACAGTGCTGCAGTCTGCCTATGCTGGCAGTATTTATATTCCAAAAGGAAATCTGCCTCTTTTCCCAATTGCTGTAAGAAACAGAACAAAACAGGGCAAAAATCCCACATTACTTTGCCATATCGGTTTTATCATCTGTCACATAAGAATGTGACTCATGATATCTTCAAAATCACAGATTAAAGAGGTACTGGAGACACCTCACTTGACCATGAGTATTTTTAACCAGCTGCCCCAAGACAGATACCATGTTATATTTATATTAAATATAAATACATATATATTTATGTTTATATTATTATAAATATAATATAAATTTTATAATTATAGTAAACTCAAGTCTTTAGCTATAGACTGCAAAGGGTATTCAAGTTCATATGACAATTCTCAAGATGGAGAGACCTATGGAAACTTTTGTCCCTTTTCTTGACTTGCAAGCCTTCTTAATATTTTAAAGAATAACAAATGTACCCTGTCTGATGTGGCTCAGTGTGTTGAGTGCCCTCCCGTGAACCAAAAGATCACCATTTTGATTGCCAATCAGGGCACACGAGTGTGTTACAGGCCAGATCCCAGTTGGGGGCATGCGAGAGGCAGCAGATTGGTGTTTCTCTCTTTCCCCCTCCCTTTCCCTCTTTCCCCCTCCCTTTCCCTCTCTCTAAAAGTAAATAAAAATAAAATATTTTTGAAAGTCTTTTAAATTTTTCAAAAAGATAAAAAGAGGATCTTAAAAGCAACAAGAGAAAAGCAGAGAGTTACCTACAAAGGAATTCCCGTAAGACTATCAGCTGATTTCTCAAAAGGAACTGCAGGCAAGAAGGGACTGGCAAGAAGCATTCAAAGTGATGAAGAGCAAGGACCTACAACCAAGATTATTCTACCCAGCAAAGCTATCCTTTAGAATGGAAGGGCAGATAAAGTGCTTCCCAGACAGGGTAAAGCTAAAGGAGTTCATCATCACCAAGCCCTTATTACATGAAATGTTAAAGGAACTTATTTAAGAAAAAGATGATCAAGACTATGAATATTAAAATAACAACAAACTCATAACCATCAATAATTGAATCTAAAAAAAGACACTAAGCAAATAAACAGAGCAGAAACAGTATAATTGATATGGAGATCATTTGGGGTATTATCAACTGGGAGGGGGAAGAGAGAGAATGGGAGGAAATGTGCAGTGATTAAGAAGCATAATTGATGGTACCATATAGGAGGGTATTTAGTATAGTATAGGAAATGGAGAAGCCAAAGAACTTATATGCAGACCCATGGACATGAACTAAGTGCAGGGATTGCTGGAATTTAGGGGGGAACCAGGTAGAGGGAGATAAAGGGAAAATTGTAATTGCATAATAAATAAAATATACTTAAAAATAAAAATAGCAAATGTTCTATTTTCTCTTATTTTTCAATAAGTTTTATTTTTTTAAATAAGTTAAATATGAAATACATATTTCAGAATATGTTAATGTAAACTTTGTATGAATTTATAGTTTAGCTATAGGAGTCTATAGCTTAGCAGACTATCTTGAATATGAGTGGTAGATATATCTTAAATAATGAGTAGAAAAATATAGAGTATCAAGGCTTTGACATTAAATTCTTTGCAAGCATATAATTTATTCATTCAAAAAATGTTTTTGAGCACCTTATACATACATACCAGATAGTAATAAGTGAAAGTCAACACAAACGTTACTCTCATAAATATGAGAATCTGGAGATCAAGACAAAATTAGACAGATACTCACAGAAATTAATAAGTAATTTTGAACAGAGGCATGGTAAAGAGAAAACAAAACAGAATCTGAAGTAGATTAGAGGGAGAATGAGGATATATATACTTGAGTCAAGAATGACAGGTAGAATTTGAATTAATTGGACAAGACATAGAGAGAAGAGCATTTCTGGAAGAGGAAACAGCATTTGCAAATCTCTCTGGCAGGAGAGTATTGGAGAAAATTTTTAAAAGGCCAGTGAGCATAAAAAGCAAGGGAAGTTGTGCAGGATGGGCTTGGAGAAATCAGTGAAAATCATATTATATTCAGCTGATAGTCTATATTTTTAAAAAATCTAATCTTAATTACAATAGCAGTAGAAAGCCATTGATGAGTTTAATGTAAAGTGATGACAGTATAAGATTTGTGTTTTTAAAAGAGCACTCTGCACTCAGGAAAATAGTTTGGCAGTTTCTTTCAGACTAAAAACGGATTTACCATATGACCCAACAATTGCATTCTTGGGCATTTATCCCAGAAAAATGAAGACTTACTTTCACACAGGAACTTGAACATGAATGTTCTTAATGGCTTTATTTACAGTAGCCAAAAAATAGAAACTACCCAAGCAGTCTTTCAATGGGTAAATGGCTTGACAAACTGGTACATCCATACCATGAACTACTACTAAGTAGTAAAAATGAGCAAAATGTTGGCACACACAATAACTTAGATAAAATTCAAGGAAATTGTTGTGTGACAAAGTATCTCAAAAGAATGCATACTGTATCATTTTGTAACCTTCACAGAGTCATGTAATTATAAAAATGTGGAATATATTAGTGGCTGCCACTGATGGATTAGGGATCAGGAAAGTGGATGGGTGTGGCTATAGAGGAATAACACAAGGGGTCCTGTTATTGGGGAATTTTGTGATTGTACAGTTGGGTATCTTCATATCTTGATTGTGTGGTGTGGTGAATTTACATAGAGCTACACACACAAGCACACACACACACACACACACACACATGCATGTATAATAGGTAAGACCTGAATGACCATGGAGTGCACTAATGTCAATTTCATGGTTTTGATAGTGCACTATAGTTGTACACCATGCTTTCATGGAGGGAGGCTGGAGAAAGAATGAACAGGACTTCCCTATCAATTTGTTTGCAACCTCCTGTGAATCTATACTTTTTATTTATTTTATTTAAAAAAATTTTTTAAGATTTTATTTCATTATTTTTAGAAAGAGGGGAAGGGAGAGAGGCAGAGAGGGAGAGAGACATCAATGTATGGTTGTATTTCACCTGCCTCCAGCCACAGACCTGACTGGAGACCTGGTTTGCAACCTGGTTATGTGCCCTGGCTGGGGAATCGAACCTGCGACCTTTGGGTGTGCAGGCCGGCACCTTATCTACTGTGCTACCAGCCAGGGCTATACTTTTTATTTTTAAAGAGCACTGTGGCCACCAAGAGGGAAATGGATTGAATAGAGGTTAAGGTGGATATAGGGAAAATTATTGGATGACTATTGTCTTAGTTCAGAGAAGAGATAAATGATCCATGGTAGCTGGTGACTGTGATGACAGAGAAGCATGGGCACATCTGATAAATACCCAGGAGATAAATTTATGGACTCTGATGATAGAAGAGGTTAAATAGAATGCAGTCAAAGGGTTGTTTTATTTTTTTTTAAGTTTTAAAAAGATTTTATTTATTCTTTATAGAGAGAGGGGAAAGGAGAGAGGCAGAGAGGGAGAGACATCAATGTATGGTTGCCTTTCACCTGCTGCGAGCTACAGACCTGGCTGGAGACCTGGCTTGCAACCTCGTTATGTTCCGTGGCTGGGAATTTAACCAACGACCTTTGGGTTTGCAGGCTGGCACCCCATCCACTGTGCCACGAGCCAGGGCTCAGAGGGTATTTTGAAGTAAAACTAAGCCCTGTATTTCCTAGCCTAAAAAATAAATATACATATCTGACAATACAAAAAAAAAAAAAAAACCCCACTAAGTACCATTTTATGACAAAGCATATTCCAGAACCAAGGTTGGTGTTGCTGTGAGGTCACATAGGGAGTTTTGCTGGGCTAAAGTACACACTATCATTGTGTCAATAATCAAGTTATTGCCCCTCAACTCCAATGTACCCTCTATTGCCTGCTCTGCAAAAACGGTGCTGTGCCCTTCAAATCATTTTCTTTTGCCAACTGGCATGATGTTATAATTTGACAGTAGAGGGAGCTGGAGAGAGACCGCAGGGAGAATAGCTGTTTTTTCTGTGCAGGTGCTCCCATTAGTAGGCTTTTACAGCTCCATGGTTTCTTCAGGGTCCAGCTCCTGCAGCACTGGCTTCCTGCCCAGTGCCAGGAATCTGCAATGAGGGTAGCAGCCAGGGGCAGGGAATTCCTCTGTAACTCCCCTCAGAGTGCATAGCTGTGCTCACCAGTCAGGTCAGGATCTCAGCCTGGACAGGGGTGGGGGCCCTCTTTGGGTGCTCTATCTTAGTTGTAAGGATAGTGGGTCCTCCTCATATTTGCTTTTCTCATATTCTTTAGCATTCTCTTTATTTCACATTATCCAATCCCTCCCTACTCCTATTTCCTACTGTAGTTAATAATGCTTTGTATTAGGACATCTGACCAAATGGCAGCGTAGGTAGAAATGGCTCACCTCTTAGCACAACCACATCAAAATTACAGCTGAACTACAGAATCAACACCCAGAACTATCAGAAATTGAGTTGAATGGAAGTCTGACAACTACAGCATTAAAGAAACCACACCCATCCAGACTGGTAGGAGGGGCAAAGATGAGGAATGGGCTGGTCCCTCACCCACATGTGATGGATATCTTGGGAGTGAGGAGCCCCAAGCCCATATTAGGCTCCCAGCCCATGTTTCCAGTGCCGGGAAGATAAGTCCCCAGAACCTCTGGCAGCAAAAAACCAGTGGGATTGAGTCCGGGGAAGAAACTGCTGGAGCTCCTAGCAGTTTTTCTTAAAAAACCCACACATGGACTCACCTACTCAGACTCACCCCTTCTGAGCTCTAGCATGGGGGCAGAAGTTTGAAAGGCACCAGGGGTATAAAGGGAGGAACTGAACTATCTGGCATCAAGGCAAGCAGAGGCCATTGACCCTTTACTAAACCCTCTCCCCACAAAGCAAGCAAGCTGGTTCCATATCTGAGACTCCATCAATCTGGGTAAAACTGTATGACCCACCTTGGAGATTCCCAGAGACTCTGCTGCACCCAGTTAATGGGCCCACCCAAGCTGCTTTTCCATATGAACTGCTGATCTTAGCTCTTGCGTCACAACTTCCTAAATCCTCTTAAACAAGCAACAGCTGGCCTCAGTGAACCCCAGGCCCAGCACTAGTGACAGCCAGCTTAGATTCACAATTTAACTTCACTTGGGAATCTCTAATCCCAGCATAAGTAGCAGCATCTCAGATTGCTTGGTAGCTCAGGCAGGGTGGCCTTGGACAAAACATAGGTGAGGGCTGACTTTGGCCTGCACCATCTGGGAAACACCAGGGCCTGCACACTCAGTGGACAGCTATAGACCACATCAGGGCCACCCTGTCCCTACACATCTGATCCTCCACAAAGGGTGGAGGTTGGTGGTCAGTGGTCACAGCCAAACTTTGCAACTGACTGGTCTGGGTAAATCCCCCCAGTAGCAACCAAGGCTCAAGTAAAATAGGAAGATATACTCAGCCCACATTAAGGGTGCACGTTGACTACCCAGCTTGCGTGATAGGGGAGGCTGTACTACAGGACACTAAGTACATTAGGCCACACTACCAAAACACAGAGTGAAAGTAGCTCAACCTAATACATAGAAACAAACACAGGGAGCCTTCCAAAATGAGGAGACAAGCATGGCCCAAGTGAAAAAACATCAAAACTCAAAAAAAATGTTAAACAAAATGGAGATAAGCAATCTATCAGATGCAGAATTTAAAATACTGGTTACAAGGATGCTCAAGGAACTTAGTGAGGATCTCTTTGCAGCATAAAAAAGATCCAGGCAGAAATGAAGGATACACTAATTGAAATAAAGAACAATTTACAGTGAAACAACAGTAGAGTGGATGGATGAAGCTGAGAATCAACTCAATGATTTGGAACATAAGGAAGCAAAAAACAACCAATAAGAACAACAAGAAGAAAAAAGAATCCAAAAACTGGAGAACAGTATAAGTATCCTCTGGGACAACTTCAAGTGGTCCAATAATCTCATCATAGGAGAAGAGAAAGAGCAAGAAACTGGGAATGTATTTGGAAAAATAATGGAAGAAAACTTCCCTAGTTTGGTGAAGGAAATAGACATGCAACTCCAGGAAGCAGAGAGTCCCAAACAAGATGGATGCAAAGAGACCCACTCTAAGGCACATCATAATTAAAATGTCAAAGATTAAAGGTGAAGAGAGCATCTTAAAAGCAACAAGAGAAAAGCAGTTAGTTACCTACAGAAGGAGTTCCCATGAAACTAACAGCTGATTTCTCAAAAGAAACATCCAGGCTAAAAGGGATTGGCAAGAAATATTAAAAGTCATGCAAAGCAGGGCCAAGATTGCTCTACCCAACAAAGCCATCATTTAGAATTGAAGGGCAGATAAAGAGCTTCCCAGATAAGAAAAAAACGAAAGAAGTTCATCATCACCAAACAACTATTATAAGAAATGTTAAAGGGAATTATTAAGAAAAAGAAATCAAACCTGTGAATAATAAAATGACAAAAAGCACATATCTACCAACAATTGAATCTAAAAACCAAACTAAGCAAATAAGAAGAACAGAGTCATGGATACAGAAAGCATTTTGATGGTTGTTAGATGGGCAGAGGATATGGAGAAACGTGTGAAGAGGTGAGGGGATTAAGAAGTACAAATAGGTGGTTACAGAGTAGCTGTGGGATTATAAAGTACAGTATAGGGAGTGGAGTAGCCAAAGAACCTATATGCATTTCCCATGGACATGAACAATGGTGGGGGGTTTTGCCTGGGAGAGTGTGTGTGGGGGTGCTGAGTGGAGGAGGGTAAAGGGGGAAAAATCAGGGCAACTGTAGTAGCATAATCAATAAAATATAATTAAAATTAAGTAAATAAAATAATAATAACTTGTTTTAAATTTACCCTATTTAAACTGTATGGCTTTTGTGTCTGGATTGAATCCTGTCTCATACAAACATCTTCCAATGTTTGCTGTTGTGATTCCCTTAACTTTGAATTTTGATCGTTCATCTATATTTGTCAAGAAGGGGATACTGGATGTGGCTGAGCAATATACATCGGTTGCCAAGTTGACCACAGTTTCAATTATATCAGGAGAGAATTCAAAACAATGTTGCAGAAGTTCCAAACACCTAGAATTGAGTCATTTTTATTTCTATTCAATTTAAAACGAATCTATAATTCTAAATGTTTGAAAATAGAACTTACAGCATTTTTTGGTGAATATTTACATGTTAAGATAAACCAAGTTATATTAGTCTTTGTGTTTGAATGTTCCACTATGCTACTTCTCACAATATAAACACATGAAATTTGAGATGTAAAATATTTAAAGCAAAGATTATAAAATACTTCAAAATATAAGAAAACAAGGATGTTAAGTATATTCCAGGCCAAGGATGTCTAAAGATATAAATGAGTTCTTCTTTATGCAGCTTGTGAGAACATTGATCATTTCTCTCTTTTCTTGATTGCCCTCAATGCTCCTAATTTTTTTTTCCCATACCTTCTCTATTTCCTATAAAGGCTCCTCTATCTCTGTCCACATTTTAAAGTGCCAGTGTTTCTCTGTATTCTCTTCTTGGCTTTCATTTTTCATTGTTACTGGGTGACTCTATCCATTCTTGGGGCAATGTGTCCTTTGTATCTGCCACCTAGTTCTGTCCCTTGAGCGCCAACGTCCTTTGTGTGATTCAAGTTCTAGTCTAGAGGTCAGCAGATTATAGGCTATGGGCCAAATTCAGTATACTGCCAACCTTTATGTATAAAGTTTTACTGGAACACAATCATACCCACTTGTTTGCATATTGTCTATGGTTGCTTTCCTAATATAGTGGCAGCGTTGAGTAGTTGTGACAGAGAACATATGGCCTATGAAACCTACAATATTATCTGGTCCTCCACATAGTAAGTTTACTGAGCCTTGTTCTAGCCTAAATTGTGCCTACCATTGAGTTTTAGGTACGACTGAGCATGAATTTTTATTTACTTTTTAAACTTTTCAAAAAAGATGTTATTTATTTATTTTTAGAGAGAGGGGAAGGGAGGAAAGAAGACAGGGGGAGAAACATTGATGGGTTGCCTCTAATACACACCCAACCAGGGACCCATCCCGATTGCCCTGACCAGGAATTGAACCTGCAATCTTTTGCCTTCCAGGACAACTCCCACCCAACTGACTCACACCAGTCAGGGCTGAGCATGTATTTTTATATAGTAGGGTAGGCCTACCAACAATTGATTTACTTCTGTATGAGAGGGATTAAAAATTTAGATTAACTCTAAAAATTCATAACCAAGTCCCATTGACGAAGACTACAACAGCAAGGTAAGGTATATTTTATTTGGAATTATGTCACCCTAGGGACATAAAGAGTCTAGTGCATAATGATCATTGATGTAGAATCGCCTAGAAAGTGTTTAAAGATAGATTTGAGACCTCATTCCCAGAAAACTGGGAAGAAGTTTGGGAATCTGAAATTTTAGAAAGCTCTCCCAGTAGTTCTGATATGTAGCAAGTAAGTTGTCAGAATTTGGAAGACAAATTGATCTAAAAATCCATGGCCAAGTAAGATGGTCTTTTATTCTTGATGAATCATTAAAGAGACCAATTCATTTCTCTTGATTTACATATTATTTCTGAGCCTCTAGCTTTAGGGAATTACAATAAAGAATTCAAAATCTCTTCACAATGATTTTTCCCAACCACTCTCCTTGCACTAAGAATTATATGATAAAATCTTTATGTTTCCATATTGATTGATATTTTCAAAGTGCTTTCACGTCCTCTTTCAACAATCCTGTGAGATAGAGTGTAACAGCCAATTTGCTTTCTTTATCATTCTTAGCATTTTCTTGGGTTTTATCACACCAGTCTCCCTAGGGCCACTTCCAGCCTGTTCATTCATGCATTCATTTTACAACAACAAATATTTTTCGAACACTTGCTAGTCATTGTTAGGTACCAGAGGATATAGTAGCAAACTGGATAAAATGCCTGCCTGGAGCTTACATTCTAGTTGGGAGTCTTCTCCTAGATGCACCTTCTGTGCGAAAAATTTTCCCAGCCTAGTCTGAATCTTCTAATCAGGAATTCCCCCCGCCCCCCATAACTTATAGGAATTCCGCCCCCCCCCCATAACTTATTAGAGAAAGTGTAAGATTTGCCCCCTGGCCACCCCATAACCTGTCTTGTAAAGCCGATTCTGTTGCTGCAGTGCTGCTCGTCTGGTATGTACCTGTTAAGACTACATACATTGGCTTCATATTCGCATTTGTATGTGCAATTGGCTGAGTTTATATGAGTCGGGGGGGTGGGGGTGGGATACGACTTCTTTTTGTGATTAAGTACTAAGTCCTCCTATGAGTAGCAAGTGCTTTTTATAGTGATTCTGACATCAAAATAAACCCAGAGTCTCGCCTGCTTGAAGATCTGAGTCTGCACCTGCCGATTCACTTTGTCAGGATAACTGGGAAGCCTAACTACAAAGAGGGAGCACAGTTTCGTAAAAGGAAGCTGGAGAATGTCGGAGCTAAAAGACACCTCAGAGACGGAGCTCCACCGCCTTTCAACGATCACAAAGCTGAGACTCAGAGTGGTTCTGCACGTGGCCTTAGGTCACACAGCTCAAGGGATGGCTGTGGACCCAGCGACCAAATCTAATCTACAGGCTGGGGGGTCGTTCTCCTAAAATGCAACGTCTAAATCAAGTCCAGCCGTCTCACCGCTTCCACCCAGTTCTCCTTTCTTGTATTAATTCCGCATCGGTCTTTCCTCGAGAGTCAAAGTTGTTAAAACTTGAAGTTGGGGCACTCCACAAACAGGTGTCCAGACCCGGACTGGGAGTCGGGGAGCGTGGGTGTCCGCAAGCCCGCCGAGAACTGCAGCTCCCACTCACAAAGTTTTCTCGGATCGTGCGTCCCTCTTTCAGATCCCCGGCTGCGAGGCCAAGATGCCCGCCGGTGGCCTCCGACCAAGTTCGGAGATGCGACTGCCTAGCAGAAGCCTCGGGGCGGGGCGGGACGGCCCCTCGGCGCGCGCCGCTCGCCCTGGCTACGAGGGCCGCGGGCCCGCGAGCCCCGGCGCGGAGCGAGAGGCGCGCGCGGGCCGTGGGGGCTGGGCCGAGGCGGAGCGCGAGGCGGCGGCGGTGGCGGCGGCGGCGGGAGGCGCGGCGGGACCAGGCAGCGGCCCCCGCCCCCCGAAGTCCGTCCTCGCGCCGCGCCGGGGAGCTCAGGGCGGGGAAGCCGCGGGGCCGCGCCACGTCCGTCGCCCGCCCCAGAGCGGGTTCTGCAGGCGGCTCGGCGCTGGGGGCTTTTGTGTCTGCGACTCGGGAGCGGCGAGAGCGCAGACCTCCCCCTCAGAGGGCGCTGCGAGTGCGCGCCAGGGCCGGGCCGCCGGCCCCTGCCTCCCCTGTCAGCGGCTCCTCGGGCGGCGGCGGCCGCGGCGGCCGCGGAGAAGCTGTGGGAGGAGACGGCGGCGCACTAGCCGTCCGCACATGCCGGCCCCGGGCGGGGGGCCGCCCCCAGGCCGCGCTCCCCGCGGCCGCCGCTGAGCCCGGCCAGCCCCGCACGCCGCCCGGCTGCCCCGAGGCCTCGTCGTCCTCCCAAACTTTGCAAAGTCGGCCCGCGTCCCCGCCGCCCTCGGCCGCGCCTGGGCTCGGAGGCTCGCCTCGCCCGCCGCAGCGGCCCCGCGAGGAGGAGGAGCCGCCGCCGCCGCCGCATCAAAGAGACCGAATTCCCGCGGCCTGGGGGGGAGTCATGCTTTGCGGTCTGTAATGTCAGCGGAACAGGAGAAGGATCCCATTTCGCTGAAGAGAGTTCGAGGTAACCGAGACGGGCGCCGGATGGAGGGGGTCGGGGGAGCGGGGTGCGCGGGGGCCGCGTGCCCGGCCGCCGGGAGGCCACCGGCCTCTGTCCGGGCCTAACTCCGCGCAGCCCGCGTCCCGCCTGCGACCCCGGGCCGAGGCTGCGGTCGGAGGCGCGCGGCTCCGGCGCCCGCCCGCCCGCCCGCCGCGCAGACACCCGCGCCGAGCCCTCGCCTCCCCGACTTTGTGCTCGGAGGCAGTTGAAGCCGCACTCAGCATCCCTGCGCCCCCCGCGCCGCTTCCACCTTGTCTCATTCGCAAGACGCGGCACAATAGGGACCTCGGGGGTGAGAGGGGAACACCCCCTGGCAGAGGCCGCGAACGGGCCCCCCCGAAAGTAAGTTGGACTGCGCGCGAGTCGACGCCCCTGAAGAGGGGGCACCGGCCTTCGCGTCCCCGCCAGCAGCCCCTCACACGCCCCCAGAAGACGAGCGTGCCGCGTGTTTCCCTCAGCTTAGAGGAGAAACTGCTCCCGAAAGGCAGGTTCTCGGTGGGCTTCCGGATGCGAACCGAAGCGCCCCGATCGGTCGTGGGCGCGATTGGTGTGCGTGTCCCCCGCGCTCGGTAGGCCTTTTCCTGCCGCCGTGCGGCTGAGGCCAGCCCGGGGGGCGGTGTGCCAGACAAAAGGTAACGCGTGTAAGTGGGCAGACCCCCAGGGGCCGGCTGGGAATCCGGGGGGTGCCCGCCGGGCGCAGCTCCAGCCCCCGGTGGGGTTGAGGACGGAAGCCCCCGAGTGGATGGGAGCCCCTTGGTCCATTAAGCGGGTGTTTATTGAACATCTACTGCGCGCCAGGCGCTGCTCTCGCCCCAGGAGGCAGCGGTGAACAAAGCGAAAACCCAGCCGCGGGCCGGCAGGAGTTCGCGCTCCTGCGGGTCCACAGCTGATAAACCTGAGGTCTAGGGTGTCAATGGTAAGTGCCGTGGAGAAAAACAAAGGGAAAGTGGTGAGGAAATGTGACGGGGGGTGGGGAGGTGGCGGCCCCGCGCGGTGCGAGCCCACTTGGAACTTGGGGTTTGGGCGCAGAGCCGGGGCAGGGGTGGGGCAGAGCCCCACGGGCGCCCGCGGGCAGCGGCGGGGCGCGGGGCGCGGCGAAGGCGGAGGCCGGTCGGGAGCGGCCGCGGAGAAGCTGCTGGAGCCCAGCGAGCCGAGGTGGAGCAGCGGGAGCTGAGCTTCACGGTGCTGGGGGCCCGTGCGGGCCTTGGGAACACTTTGCCTTTTACTCTGAGATAGATGGGGGCTGGCGGTGTTGAGAAGAGTGACTGATCTGACATCTTGGCAGGGTGACCCTGGCTGCTGTGAGGGGAATAGACTGTAGAGAACGAGTGTGGAAGTGGGGAGGCCAGTTCGGAGGCTGTCATGATAATCCTTTTATCCAAACAGGATAAAGCGCTTTCCAAATCCAGTAAGTAGTAAAGTAAATGTCCAGTTGACTTAAGTGATGTAGAGATCAAGGGCCACGGTCATTCATCTGTTTTCGTTCCGTGTGACTAGAGAGTGAAGACGTGGAGCTGGCTTTTGACGCAATGAAAATGGGGTACCCAAAAAACATCCAGGAAAATATTTAGATAGACATGGATTTTCTTAGCCATTTAAGCCAACATATAACTTGGAGCAGAATATTGTTTTTAAAGGCTTAATATCAGCAGTCTTTCATTTGGTGATGGCTTTCTATTTCAACTTGCTTTTCTGTTTGTGGTTGTGGGTTGCCAAAACTTCAAGGAATAGACTCTTCTGAGATGCAATTATTCCTCTGATCTTTTTGCCATATTATTTTGCCTATAATTATAAATTAGGGTTGAAGGAAAAGGAAGAGCGCTATCAAGTTTATATCTTTGAACTCAATTATGAGTCTTCATCAAATGTAATTTTAAATAAAATGTGTATACATTTCATTATGGGTCAAGAAGATGAATCTGTCTTCACTTTGTCCCATCTGCTGCTTTTAATTTTAAGTTTGATGCCTTAACTGTTGGGAGTTAGCTCTCAGGTGACTGCTGAAAAACATTCTGAGAATTAAGTACTAGAATAAAAGACAAAGTACTTTTTAAAATAAAATAAAATAAGGGATTTTTATAAGTCGTTGTAATCTATAAAAGGTACCAGGGTATGTACATGAACTCTTCTGAAGCACAATTCTATTGAACTTCACTGCCCTGAAACTTTGTTAAAATCTGTGTCATCAGACTGCCTGCAGCATGTGATGTTTAGAGCATAAATTCTTGAGCCTTGCTTCTTAAACTGTTTCCCATCCACCAATGTATAGAGAAAGACTTTTTTTAAAAAGATTTATTTATGTATTTATGTATTTTAGAGAGAGGGGAAGTGGGGAGAAAGAGGAAGAGAAACCTCGAAGTGTGAGTGCAGCATCAGTTCTTTGCTTCTTGCATGTCCCCAGTTGGGAGACCTGGCCTGCATGTGCCCTGACT
The DNA here is from genome assembly GCA_004026585.1 of Noctilio leporinus. Classification (NCBI taxonomy): domain Eukaryota; kingdom Metazoa; phylum Chordata; class Mammalia; order Chiroptera; family Noctilionidae; genus Noctilio; species Noctilio leporinus. Next base: position 228,980 of record PVIW01001179.1, read on the forward strand.
GGGAATCGAACTGGCAACCTTTCTGTTAGCAAGCAGGTGCTCAATCACTGAGCCACACTAGCCAGGGAGACATTTTAATAAATAACTAATTTCTTTCATGTGTGTTATAAAAATATAAATTAAAATTCTTGAGTAAGATAAGGCTAAGATATTATAGTAACTTAAGATATGGCAAAATTATCATGTGAATGACTAAGGACTTTATAGTAGTATACTCTGCAGACCAAATGCATCATAATTCTGTGGGATGCTTATTAAAGATGTATATTCCTGGACCCACAGAATAAGGATTCCTGGGAGATTTTTTTCCATCTTTAACAAGATCTCCAGGTGTTCCTTATGCACACAAAAGTTTGAGAACTGCTTCTGGTAGACCTATATTGCAAAGGTGGGTTAGAGGAAGCTGATTGGTGGTCATCTAAACTTGTCCTGATATATATTTTTTAAATTTTATTTATTATTTTCAGAGAGAAGGGGAGGGAGAGAGGCAAAGAGGGAGAGAAACATCAATGTATGGCTGCCTTCCACCTACCTCCAGCCATGGACCTGGCTGGAGACCTGACTTGCAACCTGGTTATGTGCCCTGGCTAGGGAATTGAACCAGCGACCTTTGGGTTCACAGGCGGGCACCTATCCACTGAGCCACCATCCAGGGCCCATCCTGATATTTAACACTAGCTCTTTAATGAAAAAGTGTCTTAAGTACTTCCTACTTTCTACATTTCTTACCACTCCCGGATTCTCAGCCCTTGATTTTAAGACAAATCCATGAGACCCTGACTGCTGTGGAGTTGGTTGGGCATCATTCCGCAAAGTGAAAGGCTGTTGGTTGGATTCCCAGTCAGGGCACATGTCTGGAATGGGGGGTTCAGTCCCTGGTGAGGTCCAGTAGGAGAGGCAACTGATTGATGTTTCTCTCAAAAATTGATATTTTATTCCCTCTCTTTCTCTGCTCCCTTACCCTCTCTCTAAAAATAAATAAATAAATAAATGATTTTTTTTTTTTTTTTTTTTTTTTTTTTAAGATACATGTCCATAAAGATAGGTACATTTCAAGTATCTTTCCATTTCTCCCCTAATTGCCTTGCTCTCAGTAAATACCTAGTGAGTGAATGAGTGAATATATGAAGTAACTCATTCATATATTTATGTTGCTTTCTGATTGTCCATTGCCCCTCATACTACTATCATATGCCCTTTTCTCTTAGAATGTTATCTGTCATACTGTTTTAACCAACACTCCCATTCTCCAGTGTTCTTCAGATTCTTGGGAGTTGATCTGATGACATTCATTTGGCTACTCAACAAATATTTATTGAGCACTCATAGTATCAGACATTGGGAATATATTAAGAGGACATAACACTTGTCCTGAAGATGTTTTTAGTCTAGTTCTGGATACTGACTAAACAGCATGGTAAGTGAGGTGATTATCTACAGGAAATAAAGGTAATCTATCTTTAAGGAAAGATATGATCTATCTTTAAGGAAACCAGGGAAAATCTCCTGGAGAAGAGTTCTAAGAAGCAGTGGGAGTTCCTTTGTGTAAAATTATATAGGAACAATAAAGAGCATGAGGGATGAGAAGAAGGTCTAGGAAATCGCTGGTAATTTTGAGAAGGCACTTTTGGGAGAAAACCGTATTTCAAAGTAGTAAAGTTAGTGGTGCAAATGTGACTTAAAAGAAGCTTGGTGGTAGATAGAAAGACATAGCCAGACAGAAAGACACAGCTGATAGCTTGGCAAGACAGAGTCAAGAAAAATTTGCGTGGATATCTTTGTATTTACTTCTTTTCCCTTGAAAAAAAGACTTAAACATATTTGTAGATTTGCAGAAGAACTCTATGTAGAAGGAGAGGGGAGAAATTAAAAAGACAAGAGAAAGAGAAAATATTTAATAAAGCATTCAGTAAATATTTTTAAATATCTACTATGTGCTACGCTCTCACTGTTCTGGAAGCTGGAGATGAAACATAATATTCCTCATAAATTAGGTCTCTGCAGATGAGAGAAGAATAGCAGCAAGGATGTAAATGAAGAGTGAGTTTTGGAGAAAAGAAAGAATGGAGGAAGGAAGACATTTAAAAAGAAGAAGGAAGCTGAGACTTTCATTTCTGATGTAATTCTTTTAACCTGAGTTAGACATGACATTGGAAAGATAAGGATGAATTTAGAATGGGATAATATCACAGAAATGTCATAAAAATGTTAAAGGTAGATTTCACTAAAAATATATAGACTGTCTTGATCGGATAGGTGTATGGAGGATTTGGATTAAAATAGAGGAAGCATAATATATATGGTCAACAGAATCAAGGGAAAGAGAAGATAAGAGAATGTCTAAAGGAAAGGAATTTTTTTTTAAAGATTTTATTTATTTTTAGAGAGAGAAGAGAGAGGAGAGAGACATCAATGTGTGGTTGCCTTTCACCTGCTTCCAGCTACAGAGCTGGCTGGAGACCTGGCTTGCAACCTGGTTATGTGTGCCCTGGCTGGGAATCAAACCAGTGACCTTTGGGTTCGAAGGCTGGGCCTAAAGTAAAGGATTTTTATTTTTCATTTTTTGTTTTGTTTTTTAATTGATACATATAAGAGGTAAGCTGATTATTAGTAAAGTGAGTGTGTTTTTTGACACATTGAATGAATATTCCCCTGGGATGTTTCCAGGATGCACAGCAGTACAATGGTTTGGAACTGAAGCAGGTGATTGTAGTCAGAAATAGAGATCTGGAAGTTATCAGTAAACAGATGAATACTAATTAATGCCTTGGGAATAGATGGGCTCACCCAAGAGAGTGAAAAGTGAGAAGAGAAAGGCAACTTTGGAAACATAAATATTTAGGAGACAAAAGGGCGAAGAGGACCCTGAGGAGCAGAATGTGAAGGAGTAACCGGAGAGTTAGAAGAGAAAAACTGTAAAAGAATAGCCTCACAGATATATAAAAGGAGCAGTGGACTTACGAGGGGGACATTAACAAATTTTATTTTGAATGTGTTGAAAGAGATTTTTTTTTTTAAGATTTTATTCATTGTTTTTAGAGAGAAGGGCAGGGAGGGAGGAAAAAAGGGAGAGAAGTATCAACGTAAGGTCGCCTTTCGCCTGCCTTCAGCTTTGGACCTGGCTGGAGTCCTGACTGGAGACCTGGCTTGCAACCTGGTGATGTGCCCTAGCTGGGAATCGAACCAGTGACCTTTGGGTTTGCAGACCAGCACCTATCCATTGAGCCACAAGCCAGGGCTCAGGATGAGAGGTTTCTACCTGTGAGATGTCCAGTATGCTCTTTCTCCCATAATCCCTATCTTGGCAAACATCATTGATCCAATGACTCAAACCTATCCCCACTCCCACCAAACAGTGCCCTAAAGTTCTAGAATACCTGTCCCCTTAATATGTTTTTGTTAATTTTGTTTTTAAGATTTCATTTATTTAATTTTTAGAGAGGAGGAGAAAGGAGGGAGAAAGGCAGAGAAATATGGATGTGCAAGAGAAACATCAATCAGTTGCCTCTAGCTCACCCCCAGCCAGGGACCTGGCCCATAATCCAGGCATGTGACTTGACTGGGAATTGAACTAGTAAAACCTTTCAGTTTGTAGGACAACAACCAACCTACTAAGTTATACTAGTAAAGGCTCCCTTTAATATGTCTTTTTGAATGCAAGGTCTCCAAGACCTTTTCCTTGCCACTTGAGGTCATATTTTATCTCTTTGATAATCATGATAGATAGCCTTCACTAGTTTCTTTGCCTCCTATTTTGTCACTTGTAATCCATTTTTTTTTATAAAGATTTTATTATTTCCAAAGAGGGAAGAAGGGAGAGAGGCAGAGAGGGAAAGAAACATCAACATATGGTTGCCTTTCACCTGCCTCCAGCCATGGACCTGGCTTGCAAACTGATTATGAGCCTGACTGGGGAATTGAACCAGTGACCTTCGGGTTTGCAGGTCGGTGCCTTATCCACTGTGCTACCAGCCAGGACTTCTTGTAATCCATTTTTAACGTTGCTACTTATGCTGATAAATGACTACCATCTACTGACAATTTGTTAGGTGGTTTAAATGGATTATCTTTATTTTATTCTCTCAATAACCCTGTGAGTTAGATGTTATTATCATTCTAGGTTTATAGGTGACCTCAGAGAGGTTAGATGGTTAAGTAACACATTCAAGCTTACCCAGGTAATAAGTGGCAAAGTTAGAACCTAAATTCTAGGGCCCAAAGTCTTAAGTCACTATGTTCCATTGCCGTAGTGCTCTCCATGCATAATTTAATCATGTTAGTGTACGGAATAAAGCTCTCTCTCTTTTAAGGACTTGGGGGCTAAAATGGATTGAGTTTTTGTTTTGTTTTATTGTTCAATTACAGTTGTCCCAATTTTCCCCCCATTGCTCTCCCCTACTCTGCCCTACCACCACCACACACACTCAGTCCCCACCCTGTTGTCTGTGTCCATGAGTCCTTTATACTTGTTCCTTGACTAGACCCTTCAACTTTTCCCCGTTATCCTCTTCCCCCTTCCCTCGTGTCACTGTCAATCTGTTCTTTATTTCCATGCTTCTGGTTCTATTTTGTTGGTTTGTTTTGTTCACTAGATTCCACTTATAGGTGAGATGATATGGTATTTATCTTTTCACTGCCTGGCTTATTTTACTTGGCATAATACTCTCCATTTCCATCTATGCTGTTGTAAAGGGTAGGAGTTCCTTTTTTTTTTTTTTTTTTTTTTTTTTTTTTTTTTTTTTTTTTTTTTTTTTTTTTTTTTTTTTTTTTTTTTTTTTTTTTTTTTTTTTTTTTTTTTTTTTTTTTTCCTGTTGCATAGTGTTCCATTGTGTAAATGTACCATAGTTTTTTGATCATTCATTTACTGATTGGCACTTAGACTGTTTTTAGCACCTGACAATTGTAAATAACACTGCTATAAACATTGGGTTGCATAGGCTCTTTTGAATTGATATTATAGGATTTTTAGGGTATAATCCCAACAGTGGGATCACTAGATCAAAAAGCAGTTCCATTTTTAGTTTTTTGAGGAAATTCCATACTGGTTTCCACAGTGGCTGCACCAGTCTGCATTTCCACCACAATGCACAAGGGTTTCTTCACATTCTTGCCCGCCCACACTTGCTGTTTGTTGATTTATTAACGATGGCCATTCTGACAGGTGTGAGGTGCTATCTCATTGTGTGTTTTTCATTTGCACCTCTCTGGTGGCTAATGATGTTGAGCATCCTTTCATATGTCTATGGGTTGTCTGTATGTTCTCCTTGGAGAAATGTCTGTTCAAGTTCTTTGCCCATTATATTAATCAGATTGTTGGTGTTCCTGGTGTTGAGTTGTATGAGTGGATTGAGTCTTTAAAAGGAGGAACAAGCATTATAATTAGACCTAAGAAACTAATAAAAGGCCTAAAGTAAATAGTCTACACTTTACAAAATAAAAAATACAAGTAAAATAATATTTTTATACTTATAAATGGGTTTTGTATAAAATATCTTTAATTCATGGAATCTTTATATGGGAAGTAATTATTTCATTTGAGATTAGACTCTTCTATAAGACTTCGAGGAAAAATAAAATTTCAGCTTACAGTTCTAGAAAAAAGTTAAAAGGGTAAAAAGAGAGAGGTAAGAGTATTATTTTGTTTAATTGGGATTGATTGGCATAATACAGATTGATAATATGTCGACAGATAAAATTCCTTTCTTAAGATAGAAGAAGCTGCTTCTTTTATTCTGACATCATCATTTCCTACTAGGCAGGTAGGAGTGAGGAGATGAGGTGAAGAAACTCAAGTATTAACAAATAAAAATATCAGGATGGCCGGTGAGTGTTACAATAAGCTTTGGCAGTTCCCCTTTTCTCAGTTCTGTGCCCCACAACTTTCTACTTCTAACTGAATTGTCATTGTTCACCTTGCATAGTTAGCAGCAGCAAGAATGTAGAGTAGACAGAGAAGCTTTGGCACCAAAAGTTATTGGGTTAACCTAAATTATTAGTTCTATAACTACTGCTTCCTCTCCCCCGGATTCTGACCTTTCACTTCATTTTTTAAAAGCATTTTACTTTAATTCTGTTACAGATGTCCCCATTTTTCTCCTTTTGCTCTCCTCCGCCCAACCTACCTCCAGCTCCCCCAGTTAATCCCCACCCTGTTGTTCATGTCCATACATGTTCCTTGAACTAGTCTTTTCCCTTTCTTTATGCCCTTATCTCCTTCCCCCTTCCCCTCTGCACACTGTGAGTCTATTCCTTGTTTCCGCACCTTTGGTTCTATTTTGCTAATTTATTTGTTTTGTTCATTAGGTTCCTTTTATAGGTAAGATCATATGGTATTTGTCTTTTACCACCTGGCTTATTTCCCTTAATATAATATCCTCCAGTTCCATCAATGCTGTCATGAAAGATATGAGTTCCTTCTTTCCGCTTTGTAGTATTCCATCACTTCATTTTTAAAGAATGAGAATCATAGAAATTCTTAGTAGCTTAGGTTCTAATTACCCCTCATGAACATGAATCTGTCACACATTACTGGTGATGTCATGGAGAAGAGCCACCAGTATTGCAGATAGCTGTAGGAAGGGCATAGGAAGGGCCAAGAGTCAGAGCCCTTGGAACTTAGCTAGTTCGCAACCTAATGGTTGTTTGACTTTCAACTTTTCAACTTTACAATGGTATGAAAAAAATACACATTCAGTCAAAACCATACTGTGAATTTTAAACTTTGATCCTTTCCTGGGCTATCAATAAAGCAATAAGAGTATCTCATGATGCTGGGCAGCAGCAGTGAGTCACAGCTTCCAGTCAGCCAGGTGATCATAAAGTTAAACAACTGATGCTCTGCAATGTACTGTTTTTCCGGTGTGATTCAGATATTACATTCTGAGCACTTTTAAGGAAGCTAGCTTAAGCTATGATGTTTGGTAGATTAGATGCATTTTGACTTGATATTTTCAACTTATAGTTGATTTATTGGGACATAACCCCACTGTAAGTTGAAGAGCATCTGTATAGTTAATTTTTTGAATGAACAGTTCAGTGGGAGCACAGATACCAGTGGGAACTTTAAGATTTGTTTTATGGAGGGAAATGTTAGAGTCTTAATAAAAAATATCATAAAACTAATTTTTTAAAATTTTTATTTATTATTTCTAGAGGGAAAGGGAGAGAGGCAACAAAGGAGAGAAACGTCATGTATGGTTCACCTGCCTCCAGCTATGGACCTGTCAGACCTGGCTTGCAACCTGATTATGTGTCCTGGCTGGGAATCGAACCCATAACCTTGAGGTTCACAGACCAGAGCCTATCCACTGAGCCACCAGCCAGGGCTTCAAAACTAATTTTTTTACAAAGAATTTTAGGTTGTTTTGTTCACAAATCACTTGAAAATAATGAGTTTATTTAAATGATTCAAAATGTCCTTGACCAGTATGGTTTGTTGGTTGGGCATCATCCCACAAAGCAGAAGATCCTAGGTTCAATTCCCAGTCAGGGCACATGCCTGGGCTGCAGGTATAGTCCCCAGATGGGGTGCTTATGAGAAGTAACCAATCTCTGTTTTTCTCTTTAACTCCCCCTCTTCCTGTCTCTCTAAAATTAATGAGCATGTCCGCAGATGGGGATTAAAAATAAATAAATAGCCCTGGCTGATGGCACAGTGAATAAGGTGTCAGCCTGCAAACCCAGAGGTCACTGGTTTGATTCCCAACCAGGGCAACATAACCAGGTTGCAAGCCAGGTCTGTAGCTGGAAGCAGGTGAAAGGCAACCATGCATTTCTGTCTCTCTCCCTCTCTGCTTCTCCCCCTTCCCCTCTCTATAAAAATAATAAAGAAAATACTTTAAAATAAATAAATAGGATAGAACAAAGCTACTTTGCAGAATCTCTTTTTAATTCTAAGAGAAATGAACCAAAAACAGTTTTTAAAGAAACAGCAAAAATGTAACAGCCACCATCAAGGGGAATAACACAGCACAATACCATAAATCTGGAACAGGCACTCTCTTAAGCTTCTGTGACAGTCCCTGCCCTTTGCAAGCTGGTGGTGATTTATAGAATTTTTTGAGAATTCTCCCTAATACCCCAAGTCTGTAGAGAAGCAAATTAAAGCAGTATTGTTATCTTCTCACTCCTTTGAGTAAAAAAAATGAGTGAAATAGAGAATGTTAAAAATAATAATAAAACAAGGACTGATGGTCTCTGACACAAGTCTCCAGGTATAAATACTGAATCAGGGATCAGGGGACAAAAGGGATTTCCCTAATGTGAATGGGTTACTGCACCCCCAACTAAGTAAATGTGCATTTAACAAGACCTCAGAATTAAGTCTGGATATTCCAAAGAAACACACCAAGTTAATCATACTAATATAAGCAGTTATTCCTAAAGAGACTATTAGCATATCCAGTCATAGAAAATTGATAACAGTTATATAAAAATGAGTAAGTTGGGTTTATTTCAGCAATGTCAGGGCCTGTGTGAAATATTAAAATAGTTTAAAGGAAAAAATCATATGATTATCTCAAGATGCAGCATACTACCTAAATCAAGCAGACAATCTTAGGTGTGAATAAAAGGAACTCAAGATACACTCATGTTAAATCAGAGAAAATAAAAGGTCTGGGTGAACTTGGAAGATTGACAAAGAAAAGCCCTACCTTGGTGGTTCAGCTGGTTGGAGCATGGTCCCTCACACGAAGAGGTTTGATCCCAGTCGGGGCTTGCATGGGAGGCAATCAGTTGATGTGTCAGTTGATGTTTCCCTCTTTCCCTCCCTCCCTCTCTTAAAAAAAAAAAAAGTCAATGAATATATCCTCAGGTGAGGATTAAAAAGGATGACTATGCAAACATACTATAGCAAACTAATGAACTAACAAAAACAAAGAAAAAAAGATGAAGAATCCATAGCCTACATACAGAAGGAAATACATATACTTCAAGTAGTAACATATTTTCAGAATGACTAAATTAGAAATAAGGAACAGAATAGAGATGGTTAACAAAATTTCATAATGGAAAAGTTTCAAATAATCAGATTAAATGCAGATGAAAATTATTAAAAGTAAAGTCAGAAGAGCTAATAAATGAGAGTTTAAAAACTTCCCCATGAGAGTAATGAGTGCCTCTGAAATAGAGCACTCAACCAATAGAGCAAGAAAGTATTCAAAGATGTGATAAAAGGAAACTTACCTGAAATGAAGAATTGATTCTAGAGATAGAAAATATCCTGCTATAGCAGGAGAGAAAAGGTAGAATAAGATATGATTCTATATTATCCTCAGCTTTCAAAGTGGGAAGTCAATCAGTGCTATCTGAAATTGAGAAAAGGAAAACCATAATTTCTTCAACAGTGCTTTTCTTAATGTCTTTTCTTAGCCTTGGGGGATTCTTTCCCAAAATTTCTCTTTTGGTGAAGAAATATTTAGCATATTCTTCAGTTGAACTTATTTCTTTTATTAAATTTCAATAAATTTTAATTTAATGCTTTCATTTGAAAAATAGTATCCTATTTCTGTAAAGGCATTGCTCTTACTCTGTATATGCAAAAGGAAAAATTGGTAGATAGATAGTAAGCTAGGTATCTGGAAAGATAATAATTTAGCAGTAATGATAGTTTCTGGCTGATGGGAATTGAAATATGTATCAGTCTAGTCAGGAGACAGAAATAAATTTTTAACAGACATATTTAATATTAAGTTGTTAAGGAATATTAAACTGAAGTGATAAACTAGGATACAAAAGTTTTCTCAGGTGTCAACTATGGGAAGCAACTAACATTCCTAAGGCTCAGGGACAAAGGAGAGTTTGAAAATACTAAAATATATAAACACACAGGAGAGGTGCTATGGAGCTTAAACTCAGATCTCTTAGAAGGGGATGCTGCTTAGGCTGGTGTTAATACCTCTGGGCTGGAGGATGGGTCCTTTGGGCCTGGGATGTAGACACCTAGTGCTAGTGTCTCTGAGGAGACCACAATAAAGCTATTTGGGATAATAAGTGAGGTAGAAAACAGTATTTTTTTGTTCTAGATGGCTAGCCAGAAAAGATAATACCTTTCTACTTAGTATTAGAATTCTTCCTTTGTGGCTCTCAATAGGGCTCTTAAAAAGTTTTTATTCATACTGATCTTACATATTTCTTAAATTTATTGCTAGCTATTTTAGTTCAGTTTAGTTTTGCTCCTGTAAATGGAAACTTTTACTCTATTTTATGTTTTAACTTGTAGTTTGTATGTAAGAAAGCTCTTATTGTTTAATTATTTTTTAAAAGATTTTATTATTTTTAGTGATAGGGGAAAGGAGAGAGCCAGAGAGGGAGAGAAACATCAATGTATGGTTGCCTTTCACCTGCCACCAGCTATGGACCTGGCTGGAGACCTGGCTTGCGACCTGGTTGTGTGCCCAGCCTTGGGTTCCCAGGCTGGTACCTTATTTACTGTGCTACCAGCCAGGGCTTAATGTTTAATTATTAATACCAAAAACCTTATTAAATATTGTTACTGTCTGTCATAGGTTTTCACTTAATTTAATTAAGCATTTTAAAATGGCTTTTCTAGGAATCCGCTTTGTATTTTGTTTTGTGGGAAACTATCTTCAACACACTGGTTACTCTTTATTGACAAATACCATTTCTTTTCCTGAACTACTATGGTAAAGATATCACTACTGGTCTCCCTGCTTCTGCGCATGTCTCATCACCAATTTATTCTCAACACAACTGCTAATGAACTCTTTTAAAAAACATAAGTCATGTCACTTTCCTGCTCAAATTCCTTAAATTATTATCCATTGTACTTCAAATAGAATCCAACTGTCTTACTATAAACTACAAAGTTCTAGGTCTTAGTCTGCTTGGGCTGCCATAACAAACAAACTACCATACACTGATAGCTTACACAACAGAAATTTATATTCTTATAGTCTGGAAGCTGGAAGTCAGATTAAGGTGCCAGCCAGTTCAGTACTTGGTTAGCGCTCTCTTCTTGTCTTGAAGATGCCACCTTCTTGCAGTATCATCACATGGCCATTTCTTGATGTATGCACACAGGGAGTGAGAGAGATTGCTCTCTCTTACTCTTCTTTCAAGGCTACCAATCCTAGCATAAGCACCCCCACCCTCATGACCTAATGTAACACTAAGTACCTCCAAAAGGCTCCACCTCTAAAAACCACCAAATTGGGGTAGGGGTTCAACATCTGAATTTGGGGGAGGGGTAGGATAGGCCATAACAATCTAAAATGACCTGGTTCCTGCCTATCTTTTCAGTCTCTTTTAGAGGCACTCTCCATAGTTTCTTTAAAAACATTGACCTCTTTTAAGTTTCTCAAACACATCAATCTTTCTACTTAAGAATTTCTACACATGCTGTTTTGTCTGCTTAGAGAGTGTTTCTTCTGCACTTCACATGAAAGATTTATTATTCTTTAGGTCTCTGTTTGATATTTCTTTCCCAGAGACTTCTCGTCAAGATGGCAGCATAGACAGACGTGGCTTGTCTCTTCACACAACCATAGCAAAATTACAACTAAAATGTAGAACAACCATCACTGAGAACCATCAAAAATTGAGTTGAATGGAAGTCTGAAAACTATGGGATTAAAGAAACTACATAGATTTAGACTGGAAACCCCAGGGCCAGTGCATCCAGTGGACAGCAGCAGATCACATCAGAGCACCACCACCCTGTTCCTGCACACCTGATCCTCCACAGAGGGTGAATATTGGTGGTCAGTGGTCATAGCCAATCCTTGCAGCTAATGGCCTGGGTAAATTTCTCCCATTGATCTGCCAACAGCAACCAAGGCTCAACTACAAGATGAAGAGTACACCGCAAGTACCCAGCTTGGGTGATACGGGAAGCTGTACTGTTGGACCTTACAGAACGTTAACTATGTTAGACCACACTACTAAGACACAGTCAAAGTAGCTCTACCTATACATAGAAACAAACATAGGGAGACTGAGTTCAAAACACTGGTTATAAGGATACCCAAGGAACTTAGTGAGGACCACAGCAACATAAAAAAGGTCCAGGAAGAAATGAAGGATACACTAATTGAAATAAAGAACAATTAATAGGGAAACAGCAGTAGCGTGGATGAAGCCGAGAATCAAAATCAATGATTTGGAACATAAGGAAGCAAAAAAACAACCGATAAGAACAAGAAGAAGAAAAAAGAATCCCCAAAAATGAGGACAGTATAAACTTCCTCTGATAAAACTTCAAGAGGTCCAACATTCATATCATTGGGGTCCCAAAAGGAAAAGATAAAGAACAAGAAACTGGAAATCTATTTGAAAAAATAATGAAAGAAAACTTCCCTAATTTGGTGAAGGAAATAGACATGCAAGTGCAGGAAGCACAAAGAGTCCCAAACAAGATGGATGCAAAGAAGCCCACTCCACGACACATCATAATTAAAATACCAAAGGTTAAAAATAAAGAAAGAATCTTAAAACCAGTAAGAGAAAAGAAGTTAGTTACCTACAGGGGAATTCCCATTAAGATTGTCAGTTGATTTCTCAAAAGAAATGTTGGAGGCTAGAAGGGATTGGCAAGAAATATTCAAAGTCATGAAAAGCAGGGACCTACAGCCAAAATTGCTCTACCCAGCAAAGCTATCATTTAGAAGTGAAGGGCAGATAAAGAGCTTTCCAGACAATTAAAGGAGTTCATCATCACCAAACCATTATTATATCAAATGTTAAACGGACTTATTTTTTAAAAGATCAAACCTATAAACAATAAAATTACAATAAATACATACCTATCAACAATTAAATCTAGAAAACAAACAAAGCAAATAAGAAGAACAGACAGAATCATGGATATGTAGAACATCTTGATGGTTGCCAGATAGGAGTGGGGCTTAGAGTAATGTGTGAAGAGATGAGGGGATTAGGAAGTACAAATAGATAGTTACGTACCATGGGTATGTAAATACAGTATAGGAAATGGACTAGCCAAAGAACTTACCTTCATGACCCATGAACTTGAACAATGGTGAAGAGATTACCTGAGGGAGTGGGGAGTGCTGGGTGGAGGGGGGTGGGCAGAGGGGGGAAAATCAGACAATAGTAATAGCATAATCAATAAAACTGAATTAACTAATATTCCTGTTACAGAGTCAACATAAAGGAGCAGGTCTTCTCTATTCTTTTCAATTCATTGGATTTATTTATGAATTTGTTACAAATATGTAACTGTGTATGTGTATACGTAATTTTATTCTATCTACTTTTATATATGTTCAGAATTTTCCATAAGTTTTTTAATTGAAAAAATTTCATTGAGTAGCTTTTTAATTTCAGATTCAAGGTTTTACCCATCCTTGATCGTACACTGTTGAGGAAATAATACTCTTAAGAAGTAAAAGGCACAGTTCTAGAATTGACTTGTATATAAAGACATTTATACATGGGTTTTCATTCCAGAACAGCAAAGGTTTGGCAACAACCTAGATATCCATGGGGGAGGAAGAGTTTAATGAATTACAGTATAATCATATTATGAAATACTTCTCAGTTATTAGAGAATGGAATCAGTTAATAACGTACTATGTAATGACATGGAATGATTTCCAAGAAAGGTACAGACTATTGTGTATAGTATACATGCTATCATTTGTGTTCATTTGTAACCTCAAAGAAATGTATTATACTGGAGTTTATGTGGATTATCTTTGGAAAAATAGACCAGAATCTAGTAACGGTGATTGCCTCAGGGACAGAGAACCATGTGACTGAAGGTTTAAAGGCAGGATGGAGAGAGACCTTCTTTTTCATTGAAAGAATGAAAAAAAAAAACTCCTTTGGAAGTAGAGATGAATGACTTTCAGTCTGGAGTTACGGGAAAGATTTTTTTGAAGAACAAAGAATAAAAATTTAGTTATTTTATCTAACAAAATAGAAAATAATATAAATAGGTAACTATAATACTGCTATGAGATATATAAAATGATTTCACTTTCAAGTGGAAATATTATCTGGATTTTATTTATTTTCAGGTGGTGATAGTGGACTGGATGGGTTAGGAGGACCAGGTGTACAATTGGGAAGCCCAGATAAGAAAAAGAGAAAGACAAATACACAGGTAAATTGACATTTTTGTGTAATAGCAGTTTTTCTTTGCTGATATGATTATGTTGATGAGGTAAACTTAAATTTGGTCATGGGTTTTGTTTCCTGTTCTCATTCAGAACCTAGTGAGTTAATTCTGCAATGATTGTACTTTTTTACTGTGTAGGTAGTGGCTGTTGCTGGACGGTAGGCCTAGAGAGGATACTGCAAGAGGGAGGTACAGGTAGACAAATAAAATGCTTACTTTTTTTTAATAAAAATGAAAAGGGGCTTGAAATTTTATTTTATTTTTTTACAATTTTCAAATACAGCTGGCATACAATATTAGTTTCAGGTAAACAACATAATAATTAGACACATATAACTTATGATATGATCTCTCTAATAAGTCTAGTACCCATCTTACAAGGTTATTATATTATCAGCTATTTTCCCAGTGCTGTACTTTATATTTCTTAGAACTTTTATAACTGGCCGTTTGTGCTTATTAATTGCTTTGTCTTTTTCATTCATTTTCCCACTCCTAACCTGAAAACTAATTGTTCTTTGTGTCTATGAGTTTGTTTCTACTTTGTTTATTTTATTTTTTAAAATAACATATAGGTGAAATAATATGGTCTTTGTCTTCCTTCATCAGACTTACTTCACTTAGCATAGTACCCTCTAGATTTGTTAACATTGTTTCAATTTTTAAGTCTAATTTAAAAGGCATTGATGCCTATATTCTTTTAAAAGGTTGAAAATATATTTGGACACAAGTTTAACTTGAAGTAACAGTGTTCAACTATTATAATAATTCAGTAGCATGTGCATATCATGAAGCAGTCATGGTGGTGGAGATATCTTTTGTCTATATATAACCTGTGGTGGTAATAAACAGTTATAAATACAGGCTTTCATTGTTTTATTCTGCATAAATTAGAAGCACTCTTTTTATGATACAGACCTCAAATAAGTATGATGTGTGTAGAGATGACTTCTTTTCCATTTTGGGTACTGATACTCTTGTAGTGTGACTAAAACTGGCAGTTTATTTTTCCATTCTGAGGCCTAGAGCATAATGCTTTGGGAATAAGTTAATTGCTATTCCCCAAAATTAAGTTAGAAAAAAATTTGGATTCTGTTTATTATTTAATTTTATGGTTATTTAGTGGTATAAAAGATATTTTTAGTTAGAATTTTAAGTGAAAGATTCTAGAGTTATAGGCAAACATTAACTAAAAATTATAATGAATTTTTTGAAGGTTAAATACTTTTGGAGTTGGAAATAACAATGGATTTGCACTCAGGAAAGCATATCTTACTTCCTTTTCTAAGTGAAAGAAACCTACACATTTTTATCATTAAACATAATTATATATAAATAATTGGGTTAGCCTAAAAGTCCATTTAGTATTTTCTGTAAAATAAAATACACATTTTTCACTTTCACCAATATGTGAAAGTGACTTGGTTGTATGACTTGGTTATTTTGAATATGTCTGTTAATCTCCTTTCTCCCCTCCCCTCTTTCTGAAAATAATAAATAAAATCTTTAAAAAAAAAAGATTTTAGCCCTGGCTGGTAGCACAGTGGATAAGGCGCCGGCCTGCGAACCCAAAGGTCACAGGTTCGATTCCCCAGCCAGGGCACATAACCAGGTTGCAAACCAGGTCTCCAGTCAGGTCTGTGGCTGGAGGCAGGTGAAACACAACCATACATTGATGTCTCTCCCTCTCTGCCTCTCTCCCTTCCCCTCTTTCTAAAAAATAATGAAATAAAATCTTAAAAAAAAAACGAGAACAATTTTAATGAATTTTGATTAAAAACATGTGTTTTACTTTACATTCTCATTTCAGGGGCCATCTTTTCCTCCATTGTCTGAGTATGCTCCACCACCGAATCCAAACTCTGACCATCTAGTGGCTGCTAACCCATTTGATGACAACTATAATACTATCTCCTATAAGCCACTGCCTTCATCAAACCCATATCTTGGCCCTGGCTATCCTGGTTTTGGAGGCTACAGCACATTCAGAATGCCGCCTCATGTTCCTCCGAGAATGTCTTCCCCGTACTGTGGTCCTTACTCACTCAGGAATCAACCACACCCATTTCCTCAGAATCCTCTGGGCATGGGTTTTAATCGACCGCATGCTTTTAACTTTGGGCCACATGATAATTCAAGTTTTGGAAATCCATCTTATAATAATATATTAAGTCAGAATGTTAATATGCCTAATCAACATTTTAGACAAAATCCTGCTGAAAACTTCAATCAGATTCCTCCACAAAATGCTGGCCAGGTATCTAATCCTGACTTGGCATCTAACTTTGTCCCTGGAAATAATTCAAATTTTACTTCTCCATTAGAATCTAATCATTCTTTTATTCCTCCCCCAAACACTTTTGGTCAAGCAAAAGCACCACCCCCAAAACAAGACTTTAATCAAGGAGCAACCAAAAACACTAATCAAAATTCCTCTGCTCATCCACCTCACTTAAATATGGATGACACAGTGAATCAGAGTAATATTGAGTTAAAAAATGTTAATCGAAACAATGCAGTAAATCAAGAGAATAGCCGTTCAAGTAGCAATGAAGCTACAAGCAACAGCCACACAAATGGGACACAGAACAAGCCACGACAACCTAGAGGTGCAGCTGACACATGCACCACTGAAAAAAGCAATAAATCCTCCCTTCACCCAAGCCGTCATGGCCATTCTTCTTCTGACCCAGTGTATCCTTGTGGAATTTGTACAAATGAAGTAAACGATGATCAGGATGCCATCTTATGTGAAGCCTCTTGTCAGAAATGGTTTCATCGGATCTGCACTGGGATGACTGAAACAGCTTATGGTTTGCTTACTGCAGAAGCATCAGCAGTATGGGGCTGTGACACTTGTATGGCTGAGAAAGATGTCCAGTTAATGCGCACTAGAGAAACTTTTGGTCCACCTGCAGTGGGCAGTGATGCTTAATCACAGGCATTAACTAAAGTGGGTTCTTTTTTCCCTGTGTATTATAGAGGTTCAGTGACACAGGCTTTTAATGTTTTACAATATTTTTTTAAATGCACATGCAAAAAGATTACCTTTTAGTTTTTAGTACTATTCCACTTCATTACTAGTGCAAATTTTGTATTGCCTTCATTTGCTACCTTAAATGAGAGTAATGTATATGAGGGTACTTTGGAAAGTACTATACAAGTAAATGCTAGTTGTTCTTAATCATGAACGTAAAAGCCTCTTGAAGTTTCAAAATAATATATAGCAAAGGTAGGCAAGTTTTGACTTTTAACTGTTAGAACCATTGAAAAGTATATATCTCAGTGCTGAACTTTGATGATACTACATTGAACATTTATTTCAAAAGCTTTTTCAAGGATTCACTTAATGTGTTTTCAAAAAAAAAAATGTGTAGCTATCACATGGAAGAAAGTGTACATTTTAATGGATGTTTTTTAAAATAGTAGAGTATGACACCAGGTTGCTCCCTAACTAGTGTCCTTAAAATTAGTGACTTTCATATTTCAAGTCAGTCTCTTCAGGATGTCTGTGCAGATCTGAGACAGGTGTTAGCATATAGTAGATACTAGGTAAGTATTTGTTGCTTAACTTGTGGATTGTACCACATGAAATTGCTAATATTAGATCAGTTGAAAATTGACTTCAGTTACTAGGATTGATAGAAAGTATGTTTTTAGTTGTGCTACATAGAATTGTAACAATGTTATGCATACTCTTTTTCATTTTCTTTGATTATTGATAGTTTTGTTACTGTTTTCCAGAGAAATAAATAATATAGTATACTCAGAAGAATTGTGAATAGTTTTTAAAACATGATTTCAATATGAACATATTGCAAATGAGATAGATAGAAACATAAATTTGGCCTTAGAGCACTGTGTTGGTGAAAGAACAACTCAATGCCAATTTGAAAAGTCTTGTTCAGGCAAGCTGAATTCAAAAATGAGCCTTAATGATCAAAATCCATTTTAAGCAAAGATCAATTAAGAGCCAAGGTGAAAGCTAACTTATAAATAACAGTATAAGGCCTTGCAGCTGATAGTTTTTGCTGTGACTGGGGAAAGTATAAAAATGGGCCTGAGAGTATCCTCTTGAGAGATGATAAAGAATTGGAAACAGCTGGAGGTGAACTCATTAAGATTCAAAACAGCAAAAACCCAGTTGTGGAGTGGATCATAACCTGTGACCTAAAAAAAGCCAGGATACTATATGACAGTTTATATCAATTTAAGTGCTGCTTGGATGTTGGTGAGGCTCCCAAACTTGCACCATCATTATTGCAACCAAAAAATCTTAAAGACCATATGATTACTGCTGTTTAAACCGTTATGAAACAACAGCAGCAGCATATGAGAAGAAATTAAAATTAGGCCTGAAAAATATGGCTTAAAAAACATCCTTTGGTTAATAAACACAAACCCACACTTACCTCATGTGTCATAGTCCATTTAAGCAAAATTAATTGAATTGGGCTATTTTGTCACATCCATCTTAGTCACCAATGAACTATCATCTTTTTCATCATTTGGAGCTTTTTCTAAGAAGTAACATGTTCTCCAAGTGGGAATTGGAGGATTTCAACAATTTAAACAGTGTAACATGATTAATTTTTATAAAAATGAAATATTTTCATATCAGAAGAAAATTATTACTGCTCATGGTACATATTTTAGTTGAATGAAACTTTTTTATATACAGTTTTAATTTTGACCTACAGGAACAGCAATTTCATATGGTACAAGGTAGTATGTGTTCTCCATTTACCTGTGACTAGTTAGAGGTGAGTACAAAATATTTTCAATTTCAAGTTGTAAAATAATATGTCTTTACAATTTTAGGGAATTAAATTATATAAACTCTAATGATAGGTACTCCTTTGTATGAGAACTTCACCAATTGAAGTAGGTTGAAATGCAATATTTTTGATTGACTGATATTTGATGTGTTCAGTAGCATACTTGAAGATCCCAGTGTGCTTATACTGTAGCTTTTGTTAGAGATACAAAATTTTCTAAACACTTTAGGATGTAGTTATGTTGTTCTTGAAATTCTAAAAAGTGCTGATTTTTTAAAATGTGATGCACTGCATGCTATTTGCCCAGCCCTAGCATCAGGTCATGTATTTTTTTATGATTAAATGCAGTTAGATAGATACTGAGTAGAACCTTCCAATGCCTGCAGGAACTAACACTTTACAAGGTAGTTCTTGAGTTGTGCTCACTGCTAAGTGATTATGCTATCTCAAGCCCTCTGGAGCTTACAGTTTCCATAGTTAGTTGTTTTGAAATCACCTCTCCCTAGCTGGCCAGAAGATACTTGATTTGTAATGCAATTCTTTCATTTTCTATTTCCAAATAGTTTTTTTTTTTTAACTTACAAACAAATGAATTTGGGCATTTCATTCGTTAAAATACCTTACTTAAATAAGAATCTATAAGTATTCAAAGAAGAACCTGTGGTTGATTTTGACAATGAATCATAGGCAAACTATAATCATAGTTGATGATGTTTTCATGTATTTGAATTAATTTTCTTATGATTTCTACCTTTGTCTCTAACACTAAGTCAAAAATTACCTCGATCCTTTTTGGTAGGGAATATGATGAACTATAAGAGTGGCCAGATACTGACTTGCCCAATTTGACCCAAAGAAGGCTGTGGTGTGGCCTGATTGAGACAAGTGATGAGCTGCCCTAAACATTTAAAAATACTAAGTGATGGAAGGAAATGCACACAGGTGAAATAACCTTATAATCTTCCAGGCCTTCTCTCTTCTTTCTCTCTCTCTCTCTCTCTCTCTCTCTCTCTCACACACACACACACAGAGGAAGGCAGGACATTTTTTGGAGTTTCTTCTACATTCTCGTTTTGGCCAAAGTTCAACCTGGCTAACTAACAGCAGTTATGCTCTCTCCCCAAAGCTAGGTTACTAATGGAAAGTTCTAAAGCATCATTTCCTTTCTCAGAACTTGCATTGTTAATATCACTAGACTTCCTGGTGCACTTGCTTCTAGATGCTACTGAACTAATACTGCAAAAGCTTAGCTTGTGAAAGAAAAACAATTCTTGAGGTAGAGTGCTTAGAATTTAGATTTATGATCAGCGTTTTCCTTTTATGTGAAATACTATTATGGTTCTTGTTATCCAAATTAGAAAATTATGTACATAAAACTGAAGATTTTCTTGTGCTTATTCTTCATAGATTATCACAGTATAAAGAAATCCAATTTTTTGGTATTGGGTGTTTTTTTTTTTTTTTTTAGCCTTCCAACTCTGACTAGTAATAGGAAAGAAACTCAGTAGTGTGGGTCACCATGAAATCTGCCAACTTTAATCATCCAAATATGTATTGGGAGTCTTGAACAAATTAAGAATGCTAGTACTTATTGTCTAACATACTATAGTGATTGTGTTTAATCGTAGAAGTGTATAAGCAATGAAAAGGGAGCTCTAAAACGGTTTTCGATTTTTTCGCATTGTACACGTTTCATATGCATGACCATTTATGTTATTTTAGATTTTTTTAATTAAAAGTTTTAAAGTACTGAGGCTCCCAAAGTTTATTTGTAAATAGTGTTTTGGAACTCTATATAAGATTATTACAGTCTTAGGGAAGCTCATAAAGGCTTACTTAAAGCATGATGTAGTTAACCTGTAGTATCATGCTGTGCGCTCGGCTTCTTTAAGGAACCAATCAATGTAGGTAGGGGGAAAGAAGCAGAAGTCTTTCCTTTTTCCTAATGTGATTCAGGAAGTTTAAGGTTTTTGGTGTGTTTCCCAGTTGCCCTCTGACCATCCTTGACTCCCTGGTGGGATGCTATATAAGCCTACTTGCCTTGCCTCTTACCGGATGCTCTGCGCTTCAGAATTTCCTATCTTACCTCCAATCAGAATTCCCATTTCTTTGTGTGGCCTTGGTTGACCTGACTCTAATGGGAAAGTGTTTCCTACAAGATGTGCAAATGAAGATCATAAAGAAACTGGCATTAGATTTCTTTTTGTTAAAGGGTATTTATTAGTTCGGAGTGAATCTTTAATATCTTAAGATTTCAGACAAAATGACCACATTTCAGGCACCTTAGGGAGCAGTATTTTTATCAGATTGGCTGGTACTTTCTTGAAAGTACTTTACAATTTCCTTTACATTGTTGGAATTTTAAGTTTCCTCTACTTTTCTGAACTCAGAGGATTTTCTTCTCATTTGCAAATGTTTCATTTAGCCAACAGAACAGTATGAAAGTCACATCTGCACTTTTCCAACTCTTGGTATGGTGATGGAGGTTTAGAGCCACCCGTGGAGCAAGGAGGTTAGGGATGGCATTAACATCTCCCAAGACAAGTGATCTAGGGAAAAGGAAGGGAAGAAAGTTGCTATATATAAGCCAGACATTAATACATCAAAGGCTGCCTGTATTTCATTGAAGATTTCTCATAAAACCCAATGGATAAGCTTCATCTTTGTCACATTTTGTCAAATTACTTGCAATTATATTAAAATGTATTCAAAATACCTGTACTTTCTTGTTCTGTAGATGATGTAGCTGATG
Organism: Noctilio leporinus; assembly: GCA_004026585.1. Classification (NCBI taxonomy): domain Eukaryota; kingdom Metazoa; phylum Chordata; class Mammalia; order Chiroptera; family Noctilionidae; genus Noctilio; species Noctilio leporinus. The sequence continues at coordinate 250,614 of PVIW01001179.1, forward strand.
TTGCTTGTTAGTTAAAATATCTTATAAAAGAAAGTCCTGCTTCTTATCATGATGTATGTGACTTAAATGACTGTTTCATATTAAAACTATTTCTTCCTTATGTACTGTTTACATATACCTCTTTTTGGGATATTAGTTCAGTACTTTTATACAAAACTGAGTGTGTTCCACATTGGTGACATGTATTTTTGCAGTAATTTTTTGTTTTGTTCATAGAGCATGTCTAAAGTAACACATGCACTAGTGCTGTGGTCTGTGGCAAAATTACTGTAATTCAAATTGGAAAATAAAATGTTTCCAGACTTTGTCCAACATTTATTCCTGTGGCAAAGGAAATTACTATGTAATACTAATTATTCCTTATGCTGGTATGTTTAAGCTACTCTATGAAGTAAGTGAAACATCAATATTTATGGATTAGTAGATGGCCTAATATCTTTGAAATAGGAGGGGTAAAATTTGATGTTAGCAATTCATAACACTCATAATACAATAAATACTTCTTAAAATTTTGATCTTCCTCTTACAATTATAACTTACTAAAGGATTATCTTGACACTTCATATTAGGATATTTTTAGCCCATACCATTTAAATTATATACTAGACTTTGAACCTAATGCCTTTCAACCAAAATAAGTATCATTCACTTCACCATAACCAAAATAATTAGTAATACTTCATTTATTAAGAAATTACAGGCATACCTTGGAGATACTGCAGATTCTGTCCAGATCATGCAATAAAACAAATACTGTAATAAAGTGAGTCACAGATTTTTTGTTATGTTTACACTATCTTGTCTGTAGTCTATAAGTATGCAATAACATTATGTCTGAAATACAATACATACCTCAATTTAAAATATTGCTAAAAAGAAATGCTATCATCTAACCACATTGGGAAATGGTGCCAATAGACTTGCTCAGCACTGAGTTGCCACAAAACTTCAGTTTGTAAAAATGCAGGATCTGTAAAGCGCAATAAAACAAAGCGCAATAAGACGAGGTATGCCTGTATTATGATATCAAGAAACTTCTAATTTATCTAGAATTTGCATCCATTGATACAAGGATTTGATTGGTATTTTGTACTATCTGATGAGATTTGTTAGTAAAAGTAAAGATTTAAAGAAAAATATTTACTCTAGGAAATTTTTAAAGCTTTTTAGAGGCATTTATTTAATAATACAAGTTTAAAAGTATTCTTTTGTCATTAAAATAAGTACCCAAAATAATTATAGTAGGTAATACTTGGCCACTGCAAATATGTGTATTTGAAATTATATGCCTAAAAGAAAAAAATGCTTGTGGGTGCTTAAACTGCGTATCTTTTTAACATATTCAAGGTTTTAGACTTCTATCAATTGAAACTATCCTGAATTAATAAGGTTTTATTATGTCAATGATACGTATTACAAGATAAATATCTACCTATCCTATGTTAATGATATCTCTATACATCATTTTTGGCATGGTTGTTGTGGTATGTTTTGTACATTTGATTGTTGACTGTTGCTAGGATTGACAGCAATAAATCTGATTCAGTTCTTAATATTTTTAAAAGTGCCAAATACCATACATACAATGTCACCCCATTATATTTTACCAGAATACCCGGTGTTTTCATGGGTCTATTTTATTTGTTTATGTTAAAAATTTTTGTATTATGTGTTAGGAATTGTTTTCGGGTATTTTCACATACAATCTTACAGAACTGGGTCTATTTATTTAAATCAGAGGTTTAAAGAAGTATTAGTATTAAGTGATTCATGAATTGCTTTGTGGAAAATTTAAATAAACTATGAAGTGGCTAGGTTACCCCATATTGTTTATTTTCTTTATATGGTTAATGTACAGATTACATTTTTGGAAAAATAAAATTGGCTTGGTAACTGATAGAATATAGTAGATAATGGATAGTTTGAGTATCTGAGGGCTTCCAAGTAGTTAACCAAATAATTCTCAAATCTGAATTACTTTTTAATAACTGCTATAAATAGTGGTAAGCCAATTTTTCTTTTTCTTTTAAAGATATTTAACTCTTACAATTTACCCCCTCTGATTCCTTTTTCCTTTCTTAAACACCATACTAGAATTTAAAATTGGAGTTTAACTTATCTTCCACATTGTAGTTTTCTATTCTACATATAGTAAGATAAAGAGAGGTTCTATCAAAACAGCCATGTTATTGTTGGTCATTTTTTTCAGGGATCATTGCTAAATGTCATTTGTGCATTGTATAAAGAATGTTATTTATCAGTATATAGACCTACTATTAGTAGAAATTATGTATGGCAGGCTTTCTTGAACAATATGTATTGTAAGTTTGTTTTGTATAGTGTTATGCTTCAGATTCTTTTAAATAAAGCTAGTTTTTAGAGAAAAATAACTTCTTTAAGTGCTTCATTTTCGTTAACAAGTAGGTGTGATGATTTTGACTTTGGGTAGATGTCCCAGGAAATGTTAAGCAGGACAATAGCCTACAATTTATCAGGAATTTAATTTTATATTGAGGAACAAACAGTATTTTTGGATGGGACTTTCTATATATATACATATTTTTCCCATGTGAAGTTTATATGTAACACTGAGTCCTGCCTTTTTTTTTTTTTTTTTAATTTTTAGAGAGAGGAGAAGAGAGAGCGGCAGAGAGGGAGAGAGACAGCAATGTATGGTTGCCTTTCACCTGCCTCCAGCTACAGACCTGGCTGGAGACCTGGTTATGTGTGCCCTGGCTGGGAATTGACCTTTGGGTTCACAGGCAGGCACCTTATCTACTGTGCTATGAGCCAGGGCCAAGTTCTGATATTCTTTAAGGAAATGTGAACATAATATACCTCTTTATTTTAGCAAATTGGAACTTCAGTTTTGTTCATAGAAAATGAATTAGAGAAGAGTTCTATAATCTCAGCAATTTAACTCTCCCTGAAGCAGAAACACCATTATAGCAATCTTAAAAACACACTTGCTTGGGGCAAAATGGGACATCTGCAATAGTGTCAACAATAAAAATAAAGAAAATGAGGGGAGCAAAAAGGGGATGGATGTAATACAACAATAAAATTTAAAAAAATAAAATGAAAAAAGAAAGAACAAATTTACTTGAATGACAAGATTAGGTTGTCAAAAGACCTTCAAAGTTTGAAGCAACTATCAGGTGCCTTCAGTCTCTCATGAACAGAGGCTGCATAAAATAGTGTCAGTTGATATAACTTGGGCTTTAGAGGCAATAGATGTGACTAAGAAAATTGCATCAGGGTAAAATTTAAATGCATTAAAGTTCTATTTAAACATATGGAAAGAAAAATATGAATAAGGTATGCATCTTACCTGTTATAGGAGAAAACACATACAGGCTTCTGATCAAATAACAGTATGAATTGATACTCTGTTCCAAACACAGCAGTGATAAATTATAAAAAGTAAAATTGAACTCAAAACCAACATAAATACATACAGAGAGAAGTACTTGTATAGAAAGAGTGTAAACCATACTGAAGCAGTGGCCTGCCTAACTTGGTCCAGAGCATAAATGTGCAGTTAGAAGTTATAATCTGGCAGAGTAGTGAGGTCTTAGAAGTGCTACTACATTACAAAACTTATGAGAAGCAATAATGTAGTACTAAAAAGGAAATGTATGGCTTTAGATAATTTTTAACCCCCCAAAATGAGCAAAGTATTGATCTCAAGAGGATAACAAAAGAATAAAAGAGCCCAAGGAAAGTAGAAGGAAGGAAATGTTTCAACAAGTAGGAAATAAAACAGAAAATGAACACTGGAGAGGAATAATAAAGTCATAAACAGGTTATTTTAAAAAATTAATGAAATTGAAAAGCCTCTGTAAATGATTTTCTTAATGATAGAAATAACAAAAGGAGGGCAAAGAAAAAACAGCACTGCTTTAAGCTAGTGGCTGAGCTGGAATTCCGCTTCACTGCTGCAGTACTTGTGAAAGGAAGCTACCAAGCAAAATCTACTTCCAACTGATACCCGGGGCTCTCTCTAGCTCATAGGAAGATGTACACCAAAGGTGCACAGTTTTGCAATTTGCTCAGTTATAACTGGTATACAGTATCACCAAAGAACTGAAACAGTGGATTAGCATATCACACTTTGCTAAATTGGGGTTCCTAGGTCACAAGTTGGAGGCAACTTAAAATTGCCAGAAAGGAGAAGATGAACCCAGTGGAAAGAGAGAAAACTAAACTGAAAGACAAAAACCCACTGTAAATAAACATTTGAAAACATGTGAAGAAACCTGATGATAAAAACAGCCAAACGAGGAGAGGATGGTGAGTGGGGGTGGAAGAGGATATAGATGGGGATAAATGATAGTGGAAAAAAAGACAATAAAACACTAAGAAATAAAATAAAGAGAAATAAAACACTAAGAAAAAAAAACTAACCAACACCTTTTGAAATTTCAATCCACTCAAGATAAAAATAACAAGAATAGCCTGAAAAAGATAAGTATGTTTCAGGATCCTGAAAGGCAAACTAAAGAGTAAAAATAAACATGAAACCCAATAAGTAGACATTGTTTATTTGTTTAACATTTATTAAAGTTTTTATGTATTGGGAACTGCTCTAAATGCTGATTATCACAGTAAATCAGACAACAATCAACAATCACTACTCTCAGGTTTTTATTCTAAAGAAAGTAAATTTTAAAGTATGTTAGTAAATGAATGCTATGAAGAAGTTTAAAAAGAGCTGGGGCTGATAGGACAGAAGATGCAAAGAAGCTTTTTTTTTAATAATTCAATGAAGAGATATTTAATGGCTCAAGGAGTAAGAGAGACAATTGTGCAGGTAACTGAGGAAGAGAATGCTAAACAAAGGTAACAACAGCAAATACAAAGACCCAATGGCAGATGCAGGTTTGGCACATTTCAGATATTTTAAGGAGGCCAGTGTGACTGAAATGAACAAGAGCTGGGGTAAAAAAAGATGGGATTAGAAAATTAACAGGAAACCAGATTATGTACGACTTTGTGTGTCATTAAAATTCTGGGCCTTTGAATAAGAGAGAAAGTGATTGGAGGATTTTCAGGGGAGAGGATTATTCTGACTGCTATACTGAAAATAAAGAGGCAATATAGCAGTCAGAACAACCCTTCTCCAATCTCATTGTTCCCCATATGGTGACCATTTTCCTAGTACCAATAGTAATTCCGTTCTTTGCTTTCCCCTCTTACATCAAAGTCACCTTTGCTCATATTAAACTTCTATCCATTGGTTAGATATGAGCTTTGAAAAAAATTAAAAACGTAATAAGAAATTTAAAAAAAGGAAGTACAGATTAAGACTAAGATTGAATTAGTTTCAAGGCTTGTGAAACACTTTTTAGATTAGTACATAAATCATGAAACAACATATAAAAATGATGTTTAAATTGGTGTCAGTTGATGTAATCATTCAGTAATAAAACTGATCAAGTTTTTAAAAAAAGATTAATTCATTCAGAGAGCAAAAAGCTTAGTAAGACCATGGTACTCAGAAGAAAAATTTCACCTCAGAGTTATATTTGTGCTTAACAAAGTGATTGTTAATGTATTTTCCTGAAACTCCCAAATGGCACAAGGTATTCTTTTTATTATCTTTCATAAATACATTCTATCAGTTGTGTTTTTATATAGTGGGAGAATCTAGACTTGAAATTTTTATTTGTAATGAATACATAAACCTTGTCTTTTGAAGATACAAGTTTGAAATAAAATGGTAAAAGTAGAACTAGAACCAAAGGGTGGAAGGGAATGCAAAACAAACAAGACATGAAAAATGAATTAATGGATTGAGTCATAGGTTTCTGCATTTAGGGAGACAAGGGAAGAGAAGTCTAAGGTGGCCCCAGTGTTAAAAGTTACAAAACCTTAAGATGATGAACCACTGACAAATTTGGGTAAGGTTGTGAGGGAGTTGCCTGTTTGGAGGAAAACATTTTTTTTCTCCCAAGTCTGTTGCTTTGAAACTCTTCTGGAGGAATATTTAAAGACCTTTGAAATTTGTGTCAATAACCCCCTAAAATAAAAACTTTAAAATCCAAAGTCCTAAGTGGCCAATTTTATTAATTTTTAGTTAACTTTTCTTAATTAGGTAGCAAGTGTCCAATTTTCGTGGAAATTCTGTTTTTAACATAAAATGCCAGTAATTTACACATCGGGTTTAGAGAAAGCCTACCAGGAAAGAACATTGGAATAAGAGAGATTTAGGATCTTCATCAAAGTTCTGCCACTAATCTATATGGCAATGGTGTTTAAGATTCCTTAAATATGTCGGTTGACTATGATCTTTAAGTTTCCTGCCAACACTCAAGGTCTAAGTCTCTCTCCTTAAGCGATAGTAAAATGTATCCGTGTGAATTCAGCTTAATCCTACAGGTGAGTTGCGGCCAAGCCTTTGTCAGGCGAGTCAAAAGATCTTCACTCTCCGCTTCTCAAACCACGGAGCCAATCCTACTTACATGCTTTGGGTAACCTAACAGAGGATTTGAACGACTACAATAGTACAGGTAAGATTCCTGGCCAAGATATATCCAAAACGGGAACACCAAAGGGTGCTAACTCTAATAGCCTCCATCAGAACAAACTAAAGGCCCGGGCTGCAATGGCGCGTGGGCGTCGCACCTGCTTGCGGGTCCCGCTTTCCTACCAATAAACCCACATTCTTTTTTGCATTAACAGGCGGAAAAAAATCTTTACTTGCTAAACGGATGTGGGCCAACTTCTTCGGAGATTTGCTCAGACTTTGGTTAAGTCATAAGACCCTAAGAACTGGTCTAAGGACTCCGCTAGGTTGCCCAAGCAGTCAAGAGTGGAGTCCGCGGGCCGTCGCAGGGGCTAAACCCCGGCCAAGCTGGGAACTCGGGGCGCCGCGGCCCCGCCTGACCCGGAAGGGCTGGCGCGTGGCAACGCCGGCTTCCCTAGCAACCGAACAGGCTTGAGACCTGACCCATCACAGCAGCGGCTCGGCCTGCCTGCCAGGATGCCCGTGCAGGTTAGCAATTACAGCTGGCAGCAGACGAAGACTGCCGTCTTTATCTCTGTGCCCCTCCGAGGTGTCTGCGTCAGAGATGCAGACGTGTTCTGCACGGAAAACTATCTAAAGGTAGGAACGCGAGTCCTGCCTGCCGGGTCCCGGGAGGTGCGTTCCGAAGCTTCTGCGAGTGCACCCAGGTGTGCGCGCACGGGCGCGTCCTTCCACAGAAACGTCCTAAAATTTTAGTGCTATTCAGAACAACAACAACAACAAACGAATCCCATGTAGGTGATACCGCATCTGTAAGCAAATGTTATCAAGTCAGAGATTATTTATTATCCAGGATTTCTTATATTTGCTTTGCTAATTTTTTCTCCACCCCTAATAAATTTATTGTAGGCATTTAAGAAAATGATTTTGGCTTCTATCACGTACTTCCGAGTGGCTGTGTTTTTAACTTACGTAACTAAATTAATTTTCTCCCCCCACTCCTGAATAGGTCAACTTTGCTCCATTTTTGTTTGAAGTGTTTCTCCACGCCCCCATAGACGAGGAGAACAGCAAAGCCAAGATTGGAAATGACACTATCGTGTTCACCTTGCATAAAAAAGAAGCGGTCATGTGGGAGACCCTTTCTGTGCCAGGTAGTAAGTTTCTTTTTTTCTTTATTTAAAGTTTTTCTTTATTTATTTTTAGAGAGACGCGGAGGGAGAGAGAAAGAGAGGGAGAGAAACATCCACATGAGGTAGAAACTTCAGTGGGTTGCTAATCGCCCGCCCTTAACCCGGGATCTGGCCTGAAACACAAGCGTGTGCCCTGATGGGGAACCAAACCTGTGACCTTTCTGCACCTATGCCAGTGTTCAATCCACTGAACCACACCACACCAGCTAGGGCAGGTGGTAGGTTCTTTAAAGGTTCATTTGGCTTTTAATATTTTATACCTTCTTAAAATTTTTCTTTTGAAACAATTATGTTGCTCTTCTACCAAAAAAAAAAAAAAAAAAAGGGTACAAGTATGATTTAAATAAGATAGTACTTCAGCTGTCACTTTAAATAAATAACCTAAAGGTTGAATTATTCAAAAGTTAGAGCACATCAATAATAACTCTCAGAAGATGTGGGCTTGTATTCAGTGGATAAAGCCTTCTGATATGGCCTTTATTGAACACTTGTATTATATTAGGCATTAACACATCTGTTAAGACTCCCAACAACCTATCACTTAGGTATGTCCCCACCCCCACCTTATGTAGTCTACTGAGGCAGAGAGGGTTTAGTCATTGACAAAGGCCACTCAACTGATAAGTGGCAGGTTGAAACTGGAGCCTTCACAGTTTGACTAGAATGGTGGTCCTCAACCCTGGCTGCAAATTTGAATCACCTACAGAACTTTTAAAAATAATATAGATGTCTGGAATTTATCCTAATCAAACCAGTTTCTAAGAGTGGAACCCTGATGTTAGTAGTTTTTAAAAAGTTTTCCAGGGACTACAATGTAAAATTAAGATTCCCTATTCTCTGTACTCTTAATCAATACTCAGCCAAAAATGGCTTTATGGGTCAGTAGTTGCCCTCCACTGCTTTAGCTTTATTTTCTTCCTCCCTCTTCTGGTTTTTCTGTTTTATAGCACTTTATGTATGCTGCCTAAAATTTTTTAGTTCTCTGACAGTAGGAAATATTAAAATGAAGAAGTTGCCATCATTTTTATATTAATACTTCCTTGGTATCTTGCAGTGGAATTTTAAAAATTAAATTTATTAATTTATTAGAGAAATGGAGAAAGAGAGGGAGAGAACATCGATGTGCAAGACTTACACTGATCCATTGCCTCTCACACACCCCCAGCTGGAACCTGGTGGACAACCCAGGAATGTGCCCTGACCAGGAATCTAACCTGTGACCATTCGCTTTCTGGGAGGGCTTGCAGTGGAAATTAATTTTTTAATCTTTAGGTCTCAGAATATATTAATTAAGGTGTGGGGCCAGATCTAGGTTACTTTAGCGAGTCCCAGACTAACAGAGGAGTTCTCTTTAAAAGCAGATTCTGGCTCTCCTACCCCAGCCTTTCTTTGTGGTTCAGTAAATTTATGATGAGACCTGAGAAGATGTCATGAAACATACCCAAGGTGTTCCAGCTTCTTACCTAAGGTTAAATGTAAACACTTTCATTTATTTCAACTCTTGATACTCTTAATTTTGCCAGAACAATCATCTATTATAATGGCTTGTCTTAAAATAAACAGATGTGGGGTAGGGGTGAGACCATGCAGGTGATTCTGATGATTTGAGAACCACTGACTTCAGGGTGTGTGTTTCTTCTGGTGGCTGGCAGATTTCTATGGGAAGTGTTTTGTACACCACCTTTTTAGGCTATAAAGAAGGGTCACATTGGAAAACCTGTTACTTTCCCTGTTTGGACATGAAACTGTTTTTTCTATGTTGAATTCCCTTTTAAACCTGATTGGCCACTTTATCCAAGAGTGGGAAGGGATTTTCTTTCCTAATCATAATCTTCCTTCCTGTTTTACACATCTGCTTTCATTGCACAGTTACTTGAGTCTTCTCTTTCATTGATTATATGGTCAACTCTTCCAAATTTTAAGTATTTAACCCACAGCCTGGCAAACATTTTCTGTAATGGACCAGGTAATATTTTGGATTTTGGGGCTATGGGGTCTCTGTCACAATTACTCAATTCTGCCATTGTAACACAAAAGCAACCACAGACACGATATATATTTTTCTCAGTTTACATTATATTTTATTTCTTATTGGTTCCAGGTGTATGACAATACATATTTATTGACATCAAAATGAGAATTTAATCTAATTTTATATGTCACAAAATATTACTATTAAATAATAGTTGATTTTTAAAATTTATTTTTAAATGTAACCCTCTCTGGTTTGGCTCAGTGGATTAGTGCTGGCCTTTGAACCAAAGGGGTAGCCAGTTCAATCCCCAGTCAGGACACATGCCTGGGTTGCAGGTCAGGTCCCCAGTTGGGGGTGCCGCAAGAGGCTACCACAAATCGATGTTTCACTCCTTCCCTTTTTCCCCACCTTACTCTCTGTCTGGATATAAATAAAATCTTTTTTAAAAATGTGAAAGTTATTCTTTGCAGGTTAAATTTAGCCATAGTTTGCCAATCTCTGATTTAAACTAGTCAAAAGAATTGTAAAATTAACTTACGTAAGTAATAAACACTGATTTTACTTCAGAAATCAGGTTGCAACTTAATGAAAGTGTTTTTTAAGTAATATTTGTTTCACATTAAGTAGTGCAGAATTCTAGTTTATACCTCAAGCCTATCTTCCTCATTCAAAACATGTTTGCTTCATTTTTTCCTTCTTGATACACTTTTCATTTGTTTTAAATATGGAACATTTTATTTGAAAAATTGATGTTCTTTTAATTATTCCTGGTCCAGCTGTTTGCCACCTTAAACAGAAGGAGGGTTGGGAAGAGACTTCAGACCTAATTCCAGTCCTAATTCCCAGCCATGATCTTGGATGAATAAAATTCCACACTTTTTACTTATCTTTTATTGATATTTAATTTATATTTTATTGATATTTAATTTATATATTTACTTATCTTTTATTGATATTTAATTTATCTTTTATTGATATTTAATTTATATTTTATTGATATTTAATTTATTAATATTCAATTGTGAATGTAGACAACAAACAGCAGTATCAACAAAGATCACAAATATGTTCATATCACAGGTACCTGTCTTTTATGTTCACTTACTTTGAAGTTAGAGTATTATATTTGTTGCTGCATATAATTTAATACATTAATAAAGAAGCATGTATTAGCCCTGACTGGGTGGCACAGTTGGTTGGCGTGTCATCCCATACACCAAAAGGTTGTGGTTTGGATCCAGGGTCAGGGCACAGACCTAGCATACCTAGGTGGTGGTTTGATCCCTGGTTGAGGTGTGTACAGGAGACAACTGATAAGTTTTCTCTCTCATGTTGTTGTTCTCTCTCTCTCTCTCTCTCTCTCCTCTCTTCTCTCTTCTCTGTTCCTCCCTTCCTCTTGCTCTAAAATTTTAATGAAAAATCATAGCCTTGGATGAGGATTAAACAAAAAATAATTTATTAGCATATCAAATTTATTTATAATATTTGTGTTTTAATATGATTAGTTTTCTTTATAATCCTGTCTATTTTATTTCATGTATTTGAAAACATGGAGGGGGCTACAAGACTTTATTCTGGCAAGGAGTCTGATGCACCAAAAAGGTTAAGAACCCCTGCCTAGGACCAGATTCACCCCTGCCCCTCCCTTCTACCTTACTCCCCTCTACCTTACTGTCCTCCTAGTCACCTTCCCCCCACCAAGTTTTCTCTCCTCTCCTGTGTTTTTACCCTGAAAGTCTAGATCCCTTCCTGATTCTTCTTTCCCTAAGGTAATGGGTTACAGCCTTTGTATAAAACTTTGAGTTCCTGAATATAAAAATAATTGTGAATGGTAAAATTCTATATATAACAAGTCATGTTACTTTATAATTTTTCTTAGGGCCTGCCCTGTGTTCTTCATTTGTATAAATTAATTTTTATGTTTGTGAAGGTGATTGAACCTATCAGCTAGTATCAACCTATTTTCTCTTCTAAATCCCATAGTGATGATTAATTGTGGTCAGGTTTATAAGCAAATAACCCTGCTTTTTCAACAGAGAAGGGTATATGTTTTGTCTTTCCCTCATTTTCTTTCCTCCTATGTTTCCTTCTCCCTGCTCTCTCCCTCTTACTCCTCTCTGTTCTCCCTCTCCCCCCGAATTTCCCCTTCTCCCCTTCTCTCTCTCTCTCTCTCTCTCTCTCTCTCGTTCTGTAGTAATTAATTACTATACAGTTACCTGATTACCTTTTAACATTAGCTTCTTGGCCAGTTTAATACTGATGAATGTTTTTACTTCTCCATGTGAAGTTGGATCTCAAAAAAATCTCATACTCATTCATAATATTAAGCATTTTCTCCTAAGTAAAACAAATGTATCATAATCCTAATTTAGTGATATTCCTTATATTTTAGCTGACAAAGAGATAATGCAAAGAATAAGAGAGAAATCTATTTTACAAGCACAAGAAAGAGCAAAAGAAGCCATAGAAGCAAAAGCTGCAGCAAGGCGGGAAGATCAAAAATATGCACTAAATGTCATGATGAAGGTAAGTTGCAGATTGATAGAAAAGTCCTCTCATTAAAGAGATGGTAATAAACTATGTAAGGATAATTAGTCCCAACCTCAACTTTTATTCATACTTTGGTTAGAGGATTTACTAAGTTATTTAGGCTATCTACCAATTACATGTGCTCCTGAAAATCTCTTTTTTTCCCAAATATTTTATTTATTTAATTTTAGAGAGAAGGTAAGGGAAGGAGAAAGAGGGGGAGAAACATTGGTGTGAGAGAGTCCACTACATGTCATGACTGGGGACCCAAACCTGCTATCCTGGCATATGCCTTCACTCAGAATTGAACTGACAATCTTTCATTTCATGAAACAACACCCGACCAACTGAGCCACACTAGTTAGGGGATAAAAATCTTTATGAAAGTTGAGGGAATAAATGTTGAATAATAATAAATTTATTTCAGGAGAATTTTTCATTTCCAGGAGAGTCAGAAATGATAAGGTTTTATGGTGTATTTTACCTCTTTCTTTTTTTTTTCTCTTTCTTAATCTTGAAATAATAGACGAATATTTAAAACAAGAAAAACACTAAATATTGACAAATAAATATATTTTTAACCATTGAAGATTTCAAATTAAAGATTTAATCAACAATATTTTTTGAGACATAATTCACACACCATACAATTCACACATTTAAAGCTTACAATTCATTCAGAGTTGTGCAACCATCACCACAATCAATTTTAGGAAATTTTCATCATCCCCCAAAACACTCCCAAGCCTAGTATCAGTCACTTTCCATGCCTTCCATCCCCTTGCCTTAGGCAACCACTAATCTACTTCCTGTCTCTAAAGATTTACCTATGCTCACTAATTTTTGCAAGTAATTTCTTACTATGCATTATCATTTTGGCATCTTGAAATGATTAAGGAATCCATAGCAAGTGTTATCTCATCAACAGCTCTGTTAACCTTTGACTCTTCTTTTGCATTTGAAGCACTAGTATTGTTTTTATAATCAAAAGCTCATAATTCCAAAGATTTCACCACTTCTTTTATCACTTCTACTTGGCTTCTAAATATAGCCCATCCTTATGTACTTTGTTTTTTACTTAATTAACCACGTGATCAGCTGACCAAAGGTCCCTACTTGCAGAATACTTGAATACTCGATGAATTCCAGTTTTTCTTGATTGTATTATGACTTCTGTCAGCCTTTTGATTTTATCATTTTCCCAAACTTTATTTTTTTTTTTAAGATTTAATTTACTTTTTTAGAGATGGGATGGGAGGGAGAGACATCTCACTGTGAGAGATACATTGATCAGTTGCCTCTCCCATGATCCCAACTGGGGACCTGGCTTGCAACCCAGGCATGTGCTCTGACTGGGAATTGAATTAAAAAAAAAAAAAAAAAGAAGCCCTGGCTGGTGTGGCTCAGTGGATTCAGTGCCAGCCTGTGAACCAAAGGGCTGCTGATTTGATTCCCAGCCAGGGCACAATGGGTTGCAGGCCAGGTCTCCCTCTCTTCCTCCCTTTCCCTCTCTCTAAAAATAAATAAATAAAATCTTTTAAAAAGAAGAAGCAATACTTATCTGGCAGGGGAGGTACCATAATCACGAAGGTAGTTTTCCCGGAGTGAGGCTTATCCATTGCACTCCAGACGTGTTGACCCCTGCGATTTTCCCAAATGTGGGAAACTCGACTGCATGATTTGTGGTAGTGGGGAACTGCATTCACGTTCTCCCTGAAAAAATTAAATTAAATTAAAAAATTAAAATTAAAAAAAGAAGCAAAACATAAAATTTGTGACAACAGATAAATATTTACTGAACTAACCAATAAAACATAGTACTGCTGGCCTCGTAAAGTGAGTTTGGGGGTGTTCCCTCCTTTTCCGTTTTTTGGAAGACTTTAAAAATCATTAGTACCCTTTAAATGTTTGGTACAGGCCCTGGCTGCTGGCATAGTGGAAAGCCAGGTCTCCAACAGGTCCATAGGTGAAGGCAGTTGAAAGGCAACCATGCATTGATGTTTTTCTCCCTCTCTGCCTCTCTCCTTTTCTCTCTAAAAATAATAAATAAAATCTTTTAAATAAATGTGTGTATGTATGTATGTATGTATGTATGCATGTTTGGTACAATTTACCAGTGAAGCCTAGTTCTGGTCCTTTACTTCTTAGAAGGTTTTTGATAAACTGATTTAAGCTCCTTCTTTGTAATTGATCTGCTTAGATCTTCGATTTCTCCATGATTCAGTCTTGATAGGTTGTATATTTCTAGGAATTTATCTGTTTCTTTTAGGTTTTTCAATTCGTCAATGTACAATTGCTCATGGTAGTTTCTTAGTATTTCTGTGTTACCAATTGTAATGTCTCCTCTTTAATTTCTGATTTTTACTTCAGTCTTCTCTCTTTTTCCCTTAGTCTAGCTAAAGAGTTGATGAACATTTGGGTTACTTTCCCCTTTTTTCTATTGTGAATAATGCTGCTATGGACCTGGTAATACAAATATCTCTTCCAGATCTTGCTTTCAGTTCTTTTGTGTATGCCTTTACCCAGAAGTGGAATTGCTGAATTATATGGTATTGGTGATTATTATTTTTTTAAATTTAATTTTATTATTGATGTGTTACATCCATCCACTTTTTTCTCCCCTTGATTATTTTTTTAATCCATACCTGAAGATATGTTTTTATTGATTTTTAGAGAATGAGAAAGGGAGAGAAAAGGAAAAACATTGATGTCAGAAAGAAACATTGGCCCTGGCTGGTAGCACAGTGGATAAGGCTCAGGCCTGCGAACCCAAAGGTCGCAGGTTTGATTCCCCAGCCAGGGCACATAACCAGGTTGCAAACCAGGTCTCCAGTCAGGTCTGTGGCTGGAGGCAGGTGAAAGGCAACCATACATTGACGTCTTTCTCCCTCTCTGCCTCTCTCCCTTCCCCTCTTTCTAGAAATGATAAAATGAAATCTTTAAAGAAAGAAAGAAAGAAACATCGATTGGTTGTTACCTATAATGCATCCTGACTGAGGACTGAACCTGCAACTGTTTTGGTGTACAGGACGGTGCTCCAACCATCTGAGCCTTCCAGCCAGGGCGATAATTCTATTTTAATTAAAAAAATTGTTATTGATTGATTTTTTTTAGAGAGAGAGAGACAGACAGACATTGATTTGTTGTTCCGCTTATTTATACATTCATTGGTTGATTCTTGTATATGCCCTGACCAGTAAAGTTGTAGGATATAAAATCAATATGCAAAAATCATTAGTATTTCTATACACTAACAATAAATTATCTGAAGGAAAAAAGAAATAAAGTCACATTTACCATGGCAATAAAATATTTAGGAATAAATTTAACCAAGAAGATAAAAAGTCTGTACACTGAAAACTAAAAGATATTGATGAAAGAAATTGAAGACACAAATAGAAAGATAGCCATACCAACCAGGGCAAATTTTCTTCTTTTTTACGTATAAGTAGTATTCCATTGTGTAAATGTCCCATAGTTGTTTTATCCACACATCTATCGATAGACACTTTAGCTGTTTCCATACCTTGATGATTGTAAATAATACTGCAGGGAACATAGGGTGCTTATGTTCTTTCAAACTAGTGTTTTGGGTTCCTTAGGATGTACTTTCAGAAGTGGGCTCACTGGGTCAAGAAGCAGATCCATTTTTAATTTTTTGAGGTATCTGCATACTGCTTTCCACAGTAGCTGCCCCAATCTGCATTCCCACCAACCGTGCACTAAAGTTCCCCTTTCCACATCCTCCCCAGCATTTGTTGTCTGTTGATTTATTGATAATAGCCATTCTGACAGGTGTGAGATAGTATTTCATTGTGGTTTTAATTTGCATTTCTCTGATAATTACTGTCATTGAGCATCTTTTCATATGTCATATGTCTGTATGTCCCCTTAGAGAAGTGTCTATTTGGGTCCTTTGCCCATTTTTAAATTGGATCATTTGTTTTTTTGATATTGTAAATACTTTATAAATTTTGGATATTAACCCTTTATCAGATGTATTCAGTGATTCACTGTGGGTTGTCTTTCTATTTTGTTGATGATTTTCTTTGTTGAGCAAAAACTTTTTAGTTTGATGTAGTCCCATTTTTTTCTTTTGTTTCCCTTGCCTGGGTAGATATAACTGATTAAAAATGCTGTGATCAATGTCTGAGATATTGGTGCCTATGTTTTTGTCTATGATTTTTATGATTTCAGGTCTAGCATTTAAGTCTTTGATCTCCTTTTCATTCATTCTTGCGTGTGGTGTAAGAAGGTGTTCTATTTTCATTTTCCTGCACATACCTAATTTTCCTAGCATCACTTATTTTTTGTATACTTATTGATTATACAGTTACAATTGTCCCAATTTCTTTTCCCTTTGCTCCCCTCCACCCAGCTACCCTGCTACCCTTCCTTCAGCAATCTCACCCCCTTAGTTCTTATCCATGAGACATGCATGTAAGTTCTTTGGCTTCATCCATTCCTATATTATTCTTAACTTCCCTTGTCTATTTTCTACCTACCAATTATACTTCTTAATCCCTGCACCATTCCTACCTTTCTCCCCTTTCACCCTCCCAGCTGATAATCCTCTAAATGATTCCTATACCTATGATTCTGTTCCTCTTCTGGTTGTTTGCTTAGTTTGTTTTTATTTTTATTTTTCAGATTCTGTTGTTGCTAGTTGTGAATTTGTTGTCATTTTAATGTTTATAGTTTTTGAGCTTCTTCTTTTTCTTAAGTAAGTCTCACACTCCATATAATAATGACTTGGTGATGATGGACTCCTTTAGCTTTACCTTGTCTGGGAAGCACTTTATCTGCCCTTCCATTTTAAATGAATGCTGAATAGAGTAGTCTTGGTTGTAGGTCCTTTCTTTTCACCACTGTAAATAATTTCTGCCAGTCCCTTCTTTGCCTGCAAAGTTTCTTTGAGAAATAAGCTCATAATCTTATAGGAACCCCTTTGTAGGCAACTTTCTTCTTTTCTGTTGCTGCTTTTAATATTATCTATCATTTTTTAAAGATTTTATTTATTTTTAGAGAGAGGGGAAGAGAGAGAGGCAGAGAAGGAGAGAGACATTAGTGTATGGTTGCCGTTCACCTACTTCCAGCTACGGACCTGACTGGAGACCTGGCTTGCAGCCTGGTTATGTGCCCTGGCTGGGAATCGAACCAGCAACCTTTGGGTTCGCAGGCTGGCACCTTATCTACTGTGCCACCACCCAGGGCCAAGTATTTTCTATCTTTAATCTTTGGCATTTACAATTGTGATGTGTCTTGGTGTGATCTTCTTTGGGTCTTGATTGTTTGGGACTCTCTTCGCTTCTTGGACTTGTGTGTCTTTTTCCTTCACCAAATTTAGGAAGTTTGCTTCCTAAATTCATTATTTTTTCACACGACTTTTCAATTTCTTGCTCTTTCTCTTCTCCTCTGGCACCCTATGGTTCAGATATTGGCAAATTTTAAGTTGTCCCAGAGTTTCCTAAGCCTGTCCTCATTTTTTTCAGTTTGTGTTTCTTCATTCTGTGCGGGTTGACTGTTTAGTTCTTCCTTATGTTCCCAATCATTGATTTGAACCCCGTTTTCCTTCCCTTCATCATTGGTTTCATGTGTATTTTCCTTTGTTTCACTTAACGTAGCCTTTGCTTCTTCCCTTCTGTGTTTGCCAATACTCAAGCATATCTGTCAAGTCTATGAGCATCTTTATTACCAGTGTTTTGAACTCTGCATCTGTTAGGTTGGCCTCCTTGTCACTTAGTTCTCCCACTGGAACCTTGATCTGTTTCCTCTGTTGGGCCATACTTCTCTGTCTCCTCAACTTGACAGGCTCCTGTGTTTGCCTCTGTGTCTTAGGTAGAGCTGTCACACCTGTTATGCTGTAAGGGACAGAGCCTTAGATATCTGTCAGCGCAGGGCAGCATGTTTCACCACGTTGTGGCACTGTATGTGGGAGAGGGGTTGGAGAGGGAACAATGCCATCTGCTTAGCACTCACCCATTTTCCACTAAACAAATGAAGTCTACTGAGAGATGGGCAGTTTCTTCTGCCTCCCCAACTCCCACTGGTTTTCACAGTTAGTTGCTGCCACCTCTGACTCTGCCTCAGCTGAAGGTTCTGCCTCCACTACCACCATAGCTTCCACCAGATAACACCATTTATTGAATAAGCTATCTTTAGCACATTCTATGTGCTTGCTTTCTTTGTCAAATTTTAATTGACTATAAAGGTATGGGTTTATTTCTGGACTCTTTATTTGTTTCATTGATCTATGTGTCAGTTGTTATGCCAGTACCATGCTGTTTTGATTTCTGTAGCCTTGTAGTATAGTTTGATATTAGGCAGAATGATTCCGCCAACATTGTTCTTTCTCAGGATCACTGTTGCTATGTGGGGCCTTTTGTGGTTCCATATAAATTTTTGAAATATTGGTTCTAGTGCTGTGAAATATGTCATTGAAATCTTGATAGGAATTGCACTGAATCTATAGATTGCTTTGGGTAGTATAAACATTTTAATGATGTTGATTCTTCCTTTCCATGAACATGGTATGTACTTCTACTTATTTGTATCTTTGTCCATTTCTTTCTTCAATGTCTTTTAATATTCCTAGTAAAGGTCTTTTATATCCTTGGTTAGGTTTATTCCTAGGTATTTTATTCTTTTTGAAGCAATTGTGAATGGGATTGTTTTCTTAATTTCCCTTTCTGTCAGTCTGTTATTGGCATATGAAAATGCAACTGAGGCCCTGGCTGGTAGCACAATGGATAAGGCACTGGCCTGCAAACCCAAAAGTCACTGGTTTGATTCCTAGCCAGGACACATGACCAGGTTGCAAACCAGGTCTCTAGCCAGGTCCATAGCTGGAGATAGGTGAAAGGCAACCATACATTGATGTCTCTGTCCCTCTCTGCCTCTCTCCCTTCCTCTCTCTCTGGAAATAATAAATAAAATCTTCAAAATTAATAAAAATAAATTTTAAAATAAAATAAAATATAGAATTAAAAAAATGTAACTGATTCCTGGTTAATGATTTTGTATCCTGCTACTTTGGTGAATTCATTTATCAGTTCTAGTAATTTCTTGGTGGAATTCATAGTCAAGTAGGATTTATTCCAGGAATGCAAGGTTGGTACAACATTTGCAAATCAATAAATGTGATTCACCAAATAAACAAAATAAAGGATAAAAACCATATGATCATATCAATAGATGCAGGAAAGCATTTAATAAAATTCATGATAAAAACACTGAGCAGAGTGGGTATAGAGGAAACATACCTAAACATACTCAACAGGCAAAAACTACAAGCATTCCCCTTAAGATTGGGAATAAGTCAGGGATGTCCGCTTTTACCTCTCTTATCCAGTGTAGTACTAGCAGTCCTAGCCACAGCAATCAGACAAGATGAAGAAATAAAAGACATCCAAATTAGAAAGCAAATAGTAAAGCTGTCTTTATTCCTAGATGATATGATATGCTGTACATAGGGAACATCATTTTTCTTTCTTTCCATTGAGGTATTTTATTTGCACATATGTATTAACATTCCTAGAAAAAGAATAACCAGATTTTCCCACCTGTGTGTTTTCATTTTACTTCTTTGTGGTTCATGATGCCCAATGAGGTTATGAGCACAGTGAAACCAAATTGACAGGATAGGAGCAGGTTGTTCTGCCATTTTTCTAGGTCTTTGAATTGCTTATCAAACCATGGGCTAATGACTTTGTGCTTGTTTAACCTGCCAGTGAGGTTCATGACAAATTTTCCAGCTCTGTGGTCATCAGTAATTTCAAACTTGCCATGCCAATGTAACCATGCTTCATCATCACAGTTAGAAACTGGATGATGGCTTTGGAGCATGGCCTCTCTTTTCAGCAGATGATCATCAGCCTGAACATCCAGGTGCACCATTATGGCAACACAGAAAGATGGCAGGAAGAGTCATCTTCATATTTAAAGAATGGCTTTGGTGTTTATAGAATTTCTGGCTTACAGTTTTTATCTGTTGGTGCTTTGAACACATCATTTCACTATCTTCTGTCCTCCATTGTTTGTAATGAGAAATCAGCCGTTAATTTTATTGTTGTTCCCCTGTACATGATGAGTCTTTTTTCTCTTGCTGCTTTTAAGGTTTTTCTCTTTGTGTTTAGATTCTTTACTAATTTTGTAGTTTAACTATGTTGGATCCTTGTATTTATTTTACTTTGGATTTGTTGAACTCATTGGAACTATGGATTAATATTTTCATCAAATTTAAGAAGTCTTCACTAATTTTTTAAAAAATTATTTTGGTTGAAAATGACATTTTAATTAATAGATTATAGCAATTCTGAGTTCTGTTTTGTTTTTTATTATTTATTCAAAGTTACTTATTTTTAATTACTTGCCTAAATTTTAATTGTGACCAGACTAGTCTCTCTTGGATATACGGCTGCTGATGTCTCTGCTAAGTTTTTAATTTAAAAAAATATTTTAGGCCCTGGCTGGTGGCTAAGTGGATAAGGCACCGGCCTGCAAACTTGAAGGTTGCTGGTTCAATTCCCCAGCCAGGGCACATAACCAGGTTGCAAACCAAACTTCCAGCCAGGTCCATATCTGGAGGCAGGTGAAAGGCAACCATACATTGATTTCTCTCTCCCTCTCTGCCTCTTTCCCTTCCCCTCTCTCTAAAAAAATAATAAATAAAATCTTTAAAAAAAAATAAAAAAATATTTTAGATGGATGTAATACAACAACAATAAAATTTTAAAATATATATTTTATTTATTTAATTTTAGAGAGAGAGTTAGGGAGGGAGACAGAGAGGGAGAGAAACATAAATGTGCAGTTGCCTCTCATGTGCCCCCGCCTGGGGACCTGGCCTGCAACCCAGGCATGTGCCCTGACTGGGAATCAAACCAGCAACCCTTTGGCTCACAGGACAGTACTCAAGCCACTGAGCCACACCAGCTAGGGCTCTGCTAAGTTTTTTAGTTTGTATTTTTTAGACTGGCTTCCTTAGGGGTCTCCCCTGTGTCTGTATAGCTTGTTAGTTAATGCTTTGGGCAAAGATTGTAGACACTCCATCCTTTGCCTGTTGATTTATGTGTTGGTTTGAGGATACCTTCAAAGTTGGAGCCAGTTCTGCCTCCCTTGGCTTCATTTTATGCCAGGCTTCCTGGGTCTTCTCCACAAATACATAGCTTTCTGTTTAGCCAGGATTGTATGGTGACTTTAGCACAGGCTTTCTATTGCTCCCATTTATATGATCCTTATGTTAATTTTCTGACTAGCCAGTCACTTACCCTAACCAAGACCTCAACTTCAGACCTCAACTGCAAATTTTCCCTGTTTATTCCCAACCAAGTCTACTGGTTTTTTCCACCAAAGCCACAGGTTTTTGCTGCCCCACCCTGAAATGGGCCCTCCCTTTCTACCAACAAAGCTGCTGGGTTTTTTTGTTATTGTTAGCTGCATGTTGGTAAAACTGACAGTCTTGTTATTCTAGCTGAAGGGGGAGGTTGAGAATAACCTCAGGCTGAAGGGCACAGCCTCCCACTGTTCTCACTTGTAACTTTAGCAGTTTTTCGAGAACAAACACTTCTCTATTTACAGGCTCTCTTTGGTTAATTTCCAGAGCCTTGAATTAGTTGGTTTTGATAGGTTTGTCCAGTATCGTACTTGATATGTGTAAATGGGAATTGCCAACCTTTTCATCCCTCCATAAAATGTACACATTTTCTTTTGTAGATGAATTTTATATTTATCAAGCTCTCTAAGAACTCTTAGCATTTTGATTACATGTGTATTGACTTTAGAAATTCGTTTGCAGGATATCAGCATATTTACAATATTGAGATTTCCCTCCAAGAACATGGCACTTATCTCCATGTCTTCAGACTTACTTTATATCCCCAGCAAAATTATTTAACATACGTAGGACTTGCTTATATTTTGTTAAGTTTAATCTTAGCCTTTTAAAGGTTTTTGTGGCAGTACCTAGTGAATCATTTTTCCACTGTATTTTTCTAATTTTTATTGTTAGTTGTAGGTAAGTTAGTTTGTTTTTATGAGTTTGTATTAAGTTGATCTTCTAAGTGACTGCCTTGCTGAACTTAGTTTTTGGTTGTAATAACTTGTCGGTTTGTTATTTTGTTTCTTTATATAGTCTACAATATTATTTACAAATATTGGCAGTTCTGTCTCCTTATAAT
Source organism: Noctilio leporinus (assembly GCA_004026585.1). Lineage (NCBI taxonomy): Eukaryota > Metazoa > Chordata > Mammalia > Chiroptera > Noctilionidae > Noctilio > Noctilio leporinus. The sequence continues at coordinate 272,958 of PVIW01001179.1, forward strand.
CCATATTTATATTTTGTATTTCAAAAATTCTGTTCTATGGGTTACCTCTAGGAAAACAGTAAAATAGGCATATTGGCCTTAGGGGCTTTGCTAGAAGTATTTCTAATGTTTTTCCATGAAATTAGACATTGTCTGGGTCCTTTTAGCAAGCTAAAGTTGTCCTGTTATTCCCAGTATCAACTGATATTTTGTCATGTCCTGAGGCCATGTTTTTTTATTTTGATTCCCTAATATCATAAATAAGAAACACCCTATTTGATCAAGATGTATTATAATTTTAATATTTTCTTCAGTGTGCTAATATTTTATTTATGATTTTTGCATGTAATTCATAAGATTAGTTTAGAAAGAACAATACCTTGATAAACCATTCATTTCCATTTAAAAGAAATATGAACTTCCCCTTCTTCAGGAATTGGGTTTAAAAGGTGCTCATAACTCTCCTATGAGTTAAACTTGCCATCTGTAGTAAATCAACATCCCATACTTTATGGCATCCTTTTTTGAGCAGTATAAAGCACTTCAAATTTAGTTTATTCATGTGTGATGATTGCTTTTCAAACATTTTGAGTTTTCCTGTTACTAAGCATTCCTTCTTTATGTGGGATGTTACCCTATTACTTTTTGTTTTAATAGAAGAAGTTCAAGAATTATTTGTTTAACATTTGTCTATCTGTTTCTCTTTGATATATAGTTTCTCTTTTCCTTTTATCATAAACTTTGTGATATTATCTTCTTCAAGTTTGTCTCATCTTTCTAGTTTCTCCTGTTACGTGCGTGTAAAGCTTTTCATGGTCCCTCCTTTTCCGCATTACTTCCCAAAAGAGTGACTACTTTTTGTCTCTAAGATAGCTTATTACAAATTAAATTACATATATAATTATATATAACACATGTATATTCCCCTTAAGTACATCTTAGCTATAATAACAGAACTTGCCTATTACTTTTGATTAGAAGAGTAGTCTCATTTTTGGTAATTAAGACTGCCATAGTAGTTTTAAAAACTTTTCAAAATTCACTCCATTAGCAGCAATTATGAGGAATGGGGTGTTCTGACTTTTCACATACCTTTCTTTTCTTCCACATGCTGAGGAAAAGAAGGAGGAAAGGAAAAAAGGCAAACATATCATTAAACTGGGTGTAGCTGTCATCTTCCCTGCTGAGGCTGTGGCCGACTCTGGCTAACGTGGCGCTTCGTCACCCCATTTTCAGGCACTGAAAGCAGGCTCGTTGCCACGCAGATTCCTCCTGGCCCCACCTATTGGCAGCTGTCTGACCCTAGGACTCATAATAATTAACGTCTTTTTGCTTAGTTAGGCGTTAGGTACAGTTTTGAGACTACAGAAAACTCCTGTTCACTCCTGTGAACTGTGTGTTAAAGTCAGTGTTAACACAGGTCAATAGAAAGATGACCAGTCTTCCAAAAGAGGCTATTAAATCATGTAGATGTTACAGGGTACATCTTCAGTATGGTTTTCATACAGATAATGTTAATTCTACTCTATATCCTAAAATAATTCAGCCTCTAAAAAATTTGGTCCCAGAATATCATTCTATTACTATTATTATTTTATTTATTTATTCATTTATTTATTTAAATATTTTGTTTTATTATTTTTAGAGAGAAGGGAAGGGAGAGAGGAAGGGCGGGAGAAAGACATCAATGTATGGTCGCCTTTCACCTGCCTCCAGCTATGACCTGGCTGGAGACCTGGCAGGCAACCTGGTTATGTGCCCTGGCTGGGAATTGAGCCAGCTACCTTTGGGTTTGCAGGCCATCACTTTATCCACTATGCCACTGGCCAGGTACTATTACTATTTTAAAATGTATGTTGTTACATTTAAATTTTTAAACTTAATTTTATTGTTGTATTACATTCATCCTATTTTTTCCCTCTGCTCTTCCCCACCGTCCCCATGCCCCCTCCCATTAAGTTACATTTAAATTAATTAAACAAAATTAAAAATCAGTTTCTCAGTCACTCTAACCACATTTTTTAAAAATATGAAATAATGAAACCTCTGCGGGGAAAAACTCTTGATATAGCCTTGTGGTTGAGAAAGAGCCACATTTTTTAAAAGTATATTTTATTGGTTATGCTGTTACGGTTGTCCCAATTTTTCCCCCTTTGCCACCTTCTGCCTAGTACCTCTCTTCCTTCCAGCAATCCCCCACTTAGTTCGTGTCCATGGATCATGCATATAGGTTTTTTGGCTTCTCCATTTCCTATACTATTCTTAACATTCCCCTGTCTAGTTTGTACCTACGTATTATGCTTCTTTTTTTAAATACTTGGTGTTCAATTTTAATAGCATATTGATAAAAGTATGCTTCCATTCATTTTAATACATTTCTATGTTTTTCTTTAAAGATTTTATTCATTATTTTTAGAGAGAGGGGAAGGGAGAGAGGAAGGAAGAGAGAGAAATACCAATGTATGGTTGCCTTTCACCTGCCTCCGGCTAAGAACCTGGCTGGAGACCTGGCTTGCAGCCTGGTTATGTGCCTTGGCTGGAGAATCAAACCAGTGACCTTGGGTTCACAGGCCAGTGCTCAGTCCACTAAGCCACACCAGCCAAGGGGTCTATGTTTGTTTTTAAAGTACATTTTATTGATTATGCTGTTACAGTTGTCCCAATTTTTTCCCTCCACCCAGTAGTCCCCTTCCCTCCAGCAACCCCACCCTCCTTAGTTCATGTCCATGAGTCATGCATCTAAGTTCTTTGGCTTTACCCTTGGTATACTGTTTTTAACATCCCCCTGTCTGTTTTGTACCTACCAGTTATGCTTCTTAATCCTTCACCTTTTCCCCCATTCTCCTCCTTCTCCCTTCCTGCTGATAACCCTCCAGATGATCTCCATATCTATGACTCTGTTCCTATTCTAGTTGATTTTATTTTTTAGATTCAGTTTTTGATAGTTTTGAGCTCGTTGTCATTTTAATGTTCATAGTTTTTGATTGTCTTCTTAAGTAAGTCCCTTTAATATTTCATATATTAATGGCTTGTCTTTACCTTGTCTGGAAAGCACTTTATCTGCCCTACCATTCTAAGTGATAGTTTTGCTGGATAGATTATTGGTTGTAGGCCCTTGCTTTTCATCACTGTGAATACTTTTTGCCAATCCCTTCTTGTCTGCAAAGTTTCTTTTGAGAAACCAGCTGACAGTCTTGTGGGAACTCCTTTGTAGGTAACTATCTGCTTTTCTCTTGCTGCTAAGATTCTCTTTGTCTTTAACCTTTGGCATTTCAATTGGTATGTGTCTTGATGTGGCTCTCTTTAGGTATGACTTGTTAGGGACTCTCTGTGCTTCCTGGAGTTGTATGGCTGTTTCCTTTGCCAAATTAGGGAAATTTTCTTTGATTATTTTTTCACTAAAGTTTTCAATTTCTTGCTGTTTCTCTTCTCCTTCTAGCACCCATATGATTCGGATGCTGGCACTTTTGGAGATGTCATAGAGACTTCTTAAACTCACCTCATTTTAAAAAATATTTTTGTTTCTTCATTATGTTCTGGTTGAATGTTTATTTCTTCCTTATGTTCCAAATTGTTGATTTGAATCCCTGCATCCCTTCCTTCAGTATTGGTTCCCTGTGGATTTTCATTTATTTCACTTAGTGTAGGCTTCATATCTTCCCTTGTGCTTTTGCCATGCTCAGAAAGTTCTCTGAGCATCCTGATCACCAGTGTTTTGAACTCTGCATCTGTAAGGTTAACTATCTCCATTTCATTTAGTTCTTTTTCTGAGGTTTTGTTCTGCTCTTTCATCTGGGCCATATTTCTTTGCCTCCTCAATTTGCCCAGCTCCTTGTGTTTGTTTCTGTGGATTAGGTAGAGCTGCTTTGACTCCCTGTCTTAGTGCACCTGTTTAGTTGTATGGGGCAGAGCCTTAGGTATTTGCCGGGTAAGGTAACCGGCTTCACCACTTTGGGGCTCTATGCATCAGGAGAGATCACATTGGGGACAGTGCTGCTGCCTGACTACTAGAGGCTTGCTCAGCAGTCTCCCCATTTTTAGTCATGTCAGCCTCTTCCTGTATGCAGCCAGCAACCTGCTAGCTGTTGCCCTGGTGATGGTTCTCAGAGTGGATGGGTTTGTGTACATTCTAGGACCATGTGGGCCCTTTAAACAGACTCTCCTGAGAGAATAGCAATTTCCTCTGCTGTCCCAATACCCACTGGTTTTTATAGCCAGAAGTTACAAGGCTTTATGTTCCCAGACCTGGGCTTTATGGTCTGACCTAGGGCTGGGATCACTGCCTCCCAAGGTATCCCTCCTAATTTTTATCCACCACACATGAATATGGGACCACCCATTTCGCCAGCCGCTGCCACCATTGCCTCACCTCAGCCATCTTACCACTGACACCTTGCTGTCACCACATCATGTCCTCTCTGCTCCGGCTGCCTGTCTCTTCCCCTCCTACCCATTTGGATGTATATATCTTCCTTAAATTCTTGGTTTTCAGGCTTCCGTATAGTTCAACTTTTTGGCAGTTCTGGGTGTTTTTATTTTGAGGTTAGTTGTGATCCTTCTTATGGTTGCGCAGGTGTTACGGGAACAGACTCAGGCGGAACACTGAGATGAGTGAAAAAGTAGGCACTTTATTAAGTGCGCAGACCCAGAGGAGTCAGTCTCCAAATTCTGGGCCCTGAGCATGGGTCTCCTCCCCCTTAATATACTTTTGGGGAGTGGGCAGAGGCAGGGACAAACGGGGAGTAAAGAAAAGGGAGGAGGCGTGGGAAATACAGAAGCAAGGGGGCGGAGGCAGCACAAACAGGGAACAAAGAAGAGGGACCTGGCATGGGAAAAACAGCCTGCTCTAAGTTAACTCCCTATCTATGGCTAAACCTCCTACACCTTGCTGAATTTTCTGTTACACAGGGAGTCAAAGCGTGTCTACTCATGCCTCCATCTTGACCAGAAGTCAAGAGAAACATTGTTTTTAAAGATTTTATTCATTATTTTTAGAGAGAGGGGAAGGGAGGAAGGAAGAAAGGGAGAGAAACATCATTGTATGGTTGCCTTTCACCTGCCTTCAGCTATGGACCTGGCTTGCAACGTGATTATGGGCTGTGGCTAGGGAATCAAACCAATGACACTTGGGTTTACAGGCCGGCACCTATCCACTGAGCCACACCAGCCAGGAAGAGCAGAGCTACATTTTAAGTGCTTAATTAGCTACATGTGATAGCAGCTACTGACTTGGACAGCACAGAACATTAGCATCATCATAAAAGTTCTGTTAGCCCTGGCTGGCAGCACAAACCCAAAGGTCACTGCAAACCCAAAGGTCACTGGTTCGATTCCCCAGTCAGGGCACATAACCGGGTTGCAAGCCAGGTCTCCAGCCAGGTCCTTAGCTGGAGGCAGGTGAAAGGCAACCATACATTGATGTCTCTCTCCCTTTTTTCCTCCCTTCCTGCCCTTCTCTCTGAAAATAATGAATTAAAAAAAAATCTTTAGGAAAAAAGTTCTGTTAGACATTGCTTCTCCAGAGAAGTGAAAATTTTTGTTCTCTAGAGGAGAGAGGTGAAAGTATTTTCATTATCATAAGGAAGTCAGATACACAGAGTCCACCCTATATACCAACCAGGTACTTTATTTCACAGAAGGTTTTTCTTTTCCCACAGAAGGAAAATTTATAAAAGGAAGAAAGTTAACATAGTCCTAGGTCATATATGGCTCTAAAACTTGTTTGACATTTAGCTTTTCACATAGAAGCTTCAAATAATACTTGTGGCAGGCTAGCTGGCAATGGGATTCAAAGTTCAAACATATTCACCCACCAGAGACAAACTCTTTAGTTCATTCTTTCTATTTTTCTTCTAAATAGTCCCTCATTCCTCAGGTAAAGATTGGCACAACTTCAGTACTAAGACTGGCAAAAGTAGAAAGACAAATGTGTGTGTGTGTGTGTGTGTGTGTGTGTGTGTGTGTGTTTAGGTTTAGGGAAAAGTGATTGACTTTTATAATAGAAAAATAATTTTTTTACCACACCCTTTGATATCATGTAATTGAATACCTGCCTACATTTTACTTATCAGTAAACTAAAGCTAGAGAGAGTGAGTGCCTAAGATTATATCAAGAGTTAATGGTAAATCTGAATTAAAACTTATGTTTCATTGGGCATTTTGTTCAACTATTTACCATTCCCATTTTAACTTGTTATTCACTGCTAGTTATTGCTGCAGATACAATGATAAGAGTTTTGAGATAAGACTAATTAATGTAATGACTTTTTAATTTTTAAAATGTTTTATATGTTTTAGAAGTTTGGTAATTGTAAATTTTTACAGATTGAAGAAGAAGAGAGGAAAAAAATAGAACATATAAAAGAAAATGAACGGACAAAAGCAACTAAAGAATTGGAAGCCTGGAAAAAAGATCAAAGGAAAGCTGAAGAACAGAAAAGAATTCAGAGTGAAGAAAAGTTACATCAACAAGAAGAGCAAATTGAAGAAGAGAGAAAAAAATCAAAACATATAAGTTTTACTAGAAATTCAACATCTAGAAATCTTGCCACCAAAGGTACAATGATTACTTTAATATTTTCTGGGAAAGTGAGTCCTGGTGGTGAAGAACTTTTTTGTTACTGTAGCGTATTTCCAATATTAGGGAATTATTTTGGTTTATTGAGAATAAGTAGTGCAATACAAAGACTAAAGTGAAAGATTATTTTTTTGTCTTCTAGAATATAGTGAAGTTTTTATAGTAAAAATGGCAAAGATTAGTGTTGTTTTTGCTTGTGTGTTTCCTTTTGAAATTTATGCAGGTGTTGTTAAATATGTGTTTAACTCATGTCAAAAAGACTTGGAGTGGTCTACCGGTGCTGGGGACATTCATTCATTTATTTCTTTAGAGATAAGAAACTAGGAATTTTATTAAAAAACTTCTTCCTCACCTGGGTCAATATGAGTGCTGTTAAGCAAACAAGAGTTCTTCTGGCATTTGATCCTGATGTGTTCAAAAATAGTTAAAAGAGCCCTGCCTGATAGCACAGTGGATAAGGCGCCGGCCTGTGACCCCAAAGGTCGCAGGTTTGATTCCCCAGGTAGGGCACATAACAAGGTTGCAAACCAGGTCTCCAGTCAGGTCTGTGGCTGGAGGCAGGTGAAAGGCAATCATACATTGATGTCTCTCTCCCTCTCTGCCTCTCTCCCTTCCCCTCTTTCTGAAAATAATGAAAAAATCTTTTAAAAAAATAGTTAAAAGAATATATTTCTTTATTGAAAGCTAAGAGTTCAATTTTATCTCATCTTTGAATATTAAACTTTGTTTTATGTGTATCTAGCAAATGAAACATTTTGCAGTAAAATCACTTGTGTAATAGTAATAATTAACATTTATTTGTGATCACTTTATGCCAAGTGACTTTATTGGTTGTTTCAGCCTTCACAACAATACTTTGTAATAAGTGCTGCTATTCTTATTTTAGAGGAAGTAGATATTCAGAAAGGATAAACAAATGCCCAATAAGTAAACCTGTGGTATTTGAACCCATATCTGTCTGCATCTGAAACCTATGCTCTTTCTCCTTGGCTAAACATCATTACTACTTCAACAGTGAGGTCTAGTGCATTAAAAAGTCATTTAGAGTGAATTTCAAACAGTAAACATTATTAAGTGTATATACTTTGTTATGATTTAATAATGACACTTAAGTTACCACAATACCTCCTTCTTTAATACCATTTCAATAAAATAATGATACCAGCTAGAGTGTATGAAAACATTATCTTCCATATTTTAAATACTGCTAAACAAATTGGATGGTTTCAAATACTGTTGGATCCAAAACACATATTTACAAGTAAGAAGTATCCTCAAGATCTTGATGATGCTGATTTTTGCACAGCTTCATTTAATTTACCAATATCTTATAAATGATTTTATGTTTATCTTCATATTGAGATTCAATCACATTTTTAAAAATGTTACATCAATTTAGAGAGAGAAATCAGTTTATTATTCCACTTATTTATGCATTCATTGGTTGACTCCTATATGTACCCTGATCAGAAATTGAACCCACAACCTTGGCTTATTTGGACAATGCTCTAACAAACTGAGTGACCTGGGCAGGGCCTGCCATACTTTCAATGGTGGATTTTATATTCCTTCTAGTAGAAAATACCTTTGGTTTCTTGGTATAGGATTTTTAGAAGTAGCTTTGAAGTGTAACTTTTTAGAAGTCAGTTTGTTAAGTAGAAAATGAGAAATAGCCCTGGCTGGTGTGGCTCAGTGGATTGAGCACCAGCCTGTGAAACAGAGGGTCACTGGTTCAATTCCTAGTCAGGGCACATGTCTGGGTTATGAGCCAGGTCCCCAGTTGGGGGCACATGAGAGGCAACATTGATGCTTCTCTTCCTCTCTTCTCTCCCTCTCCCTTTCTCTAAAATTAAATAAATAAAATCTTTAAAAAGGAAAAAAGAAAATGAGAAATAAATACCTTACTAATACATTTTTTTTTAAGGGAGAGACTTAGAAAATATGTTTTCTGAGAAGTTAAAGGAAGACAGCATTCCTGCTCCTCGCCCTGTTGGCAGTATTAAAATCAGCTTTACCCCTCGAGTATTCCCAACTGCTCTCCGCGAATCACAAGTGGCAGAAGAAGAGGAGGTGGGTGTACAATGACCACAATGAAAATACTTTATTTTTATTTTATTTGTTCCAAATAAGCACTGGGTCTGAATTTTTTAAGTAGTTATTAAACTAAAGATATTATTTTATGAATGTGTTTTAGTATTTAGTATTTAGTATTTAGTATATATTTTGCAGGATTATTTTTTTGGCTTCAGAATGCTGAATACAGAAAAGTGATTTGCTATGTAGTAGTCCTGCTTATTCAAGGAGATGAACTGTTGCATGTGCTATTTATTTAATCAAGTACATCATTTTCTATAATAGATTTGTAAAGTTGTAGCAACAACAGATTTGGAAATTTATTATTAATATATTATTACAATGAATTATTAATATAAAATATTCTAATATTTAATGCTTTGGAGTTAATATCTTTCATTCATTTATAAGTTTCTGAGCTTTGGAATTTAAATATCATATCTTTAATTACATAAGCACTAACAACTGCTTTCCTTTACCATAAGGTGTGAACTGATACCTCTCTCAATTGAAAAGTTGTAGATTTAATTGAAAGTACAAAAGACATAATGATAGCTTATATATATTAACATTTTTCTATTTATTAAAGAGCATATTATTTTTACATTTTATTATTTTATATTATGTTATTCTAAAATACTATAATTAAAATGTTTAATATAGAAAAATAAACATATAAACTAGAGAAGTAAAATACTCTTATGAATTACTAAATTTGGAGTAGAAATTTTTTTTAATGGAATTTTTTGTTTTTAAGATTTTATTCATTATTTTCAAAGAAAAGGGCAGGGAGGGAGGAAGAAAGGGAGAGAAGCAGCAAATGTATGGCTGTCTTTCACCTGCCTCCAGCTCAGGACCTGGCTGGAGACCTGGCTTGCAACCTGGTTATGTGCCCTGACCAGGGAATCAAACCAGTAACCTTTGGGTTCACAGGTTGGTATCAAGCTACTGAGCCACACCAGCCAGTGTGGAGTAGAAATTTTTATTCTTAACCAGCTAGTAAAGTTAAAACATTTTTTTAAATGTATAAAACCTAAAAGTTTAAAATCACCCTCTTCAAGTATAACAGTTATTGATTGAATATGTCTTAGTTCTGGAGCCTGGGAAGTCCAAGATCAGGGTGCTAGGATCGTGGCGGATGGAGGGAAGAACAAGTAGTCCAGTCTTTTCCACTTTTATAAGGACACTAATTTTATCATGTGGGCCATACCCCAATGATGCCCTCCAAACCTCATTACCTCTTGAAGGCCCCACCTCCAGATATCACTGCATTGGTGGTTATGACTTTCACATATGAATTTTGGGGGACACAAACATTCACCCCATAAAAAATAGTATTTCTTTCTTATATAGGAAGTTGTGAAATCTAAAAGTAAATGAATAACAATAAGACCTTTGTGTCATTCATTATACTTCATTCTCATTTCAGTGGCTGCACAAACAAGCAGAGGCACGAAAAGCAATGAATACAGATATACCTGAACTTAAGGATTTAAAAGAAGAAGAAAAGAATCCAGAATGGTTGAAGGAGAAAGGAAAGTAAGTTGTTTGAACTCTGGCCATGAGATTTATATTAAATTTATGTAGACATTAGTTTTTCTTACATTTTCCAGATATCTTGACATATATGATTATGTGTGTGGTTGTTGGGGAGAGATAATGCAAATAAGCAAATTAGGTTGCAGAGCCTCTGTATTAAAAAGTCAGATCAGGCCTGGCTGGTGTGGCTCAGTGGACTGAGTGCTGGCCTGTGAACCAAAGCGTCATGGGTTCAGTTCCCTGTCAGAGCACATGCCTGGGTTAGGGGATAGGTCCTGAGTTGGGGGTGTGCGAGAGCAACCAACTGATGTTTTCCTTGTACATCAGTGTTTCTCTCTCTCTCTTTCTTTCCCTCTCTCTGAAAATAAATACATAAAATCTTTTTTAAAAATTATGTAACAAGTAAGGCTCTTATTTTTATTTGTTTTTATATTTAAATTCATAGAAATTTTAAAAAATCACATCTTTTCAATTTTATTAAAATTCTTTTTTGGCCCTGGCCTAGTAGTGCAGTTGGTTTGAGAGATATACCATACACCAAAAACATTACAAGTTTGGTCCCCAGTCAGGGTGCATGTGGGAAGCTACCAGTTGGTCTTTGCCTCATATCAATGTTTCAATATTTTTTCTCTCTCTCTTTCTCTCTCTCTCTGTCCCGCTTCCTCTCTTTTTAAAATTCGTAAACATATCCTCAGGTGAGGATTTTAAAAAATTCCTTTTTAAATCACTTAACATTTTATAGATCCTATCTAATATCTCCCTTAAAAACTAGAGCTTTGATTATTCATATCCATATTTTTAAAATTACCAAATTATCTCATAAATTGTTATTTTATATCCAGTCAATCCTTTTCTCATTTTTTATATATATGTGGCTCTACATGTGAATGTTTTTATACAATTATCAAAAACAGAAAGTTCTGGTACATTCTAAGAGGCAATTTGAGTTCATATTTTGAGGTAATTATAGATGTTTATTATATGTTATATATACTTTGTATTTCCTGTTGCTTCCATAAAAAACTACCTCAAATTTGGTGGCTGAAAACAATACAAATTTATTATCTTAACAGTTTTGGAAATGCAGAAGTTCAAGTTGGGTTTCATTGGGCTAAAATCAAAGTATCAGTTGTGATCTTTGTAGAAGTTCAAGGGGAGAATCTTTTTCCTTGCATTTTCCAGCTTGCAGGCTGCCCACACTCCTTGGTTTATGGCCCCCAACCAGCAGTTGCATCACTCTTGAGATCTGCTTCCATCTCCTTCTTGGACTCTGATTCCTCTGCCTCTGTCTTTCTTTCATAAGGATACTTGTGATGACATTAGTCCCACTTGCATGTTCTAGGAAAATCTCCTGTCCCAAGATCCTTAATCAGCCCTGGCTGGTGTGGCTGAATGGGTTGAGTGCTAGCCTATGTACCTAAAGGTCCCAGTCAGGGCACATGCCTGGATTGCAGGCCAGGTTCCCAGTTGGGGCACATGTGAGAGGCAACCCATCAATGTTTCTCTCACACAATGATGTTTCTCTCCCTCCCTTCCCCTGTCTCTAAAAATAAAAAAGAAAAGAAAAGAAAAGATCCTTAATCACATTTGCAAAGTCTTTTCTACTCTATTAGTTAACATTTTCATAGGTTTTGGTGATTAGGATGTAGACATCTTGGGGTGGGGAGACATTAGGTATCTGCCACAATGTCTATATATGTTCTTTCTTGGTCTTTTGGCCTGTCTGTTATAAACATGAGAGACTACTTACGGCATTGAGCTGGAGTTGGCAATTTTTCTGAAGGCTAGAAGCCTGGGGCTGATGGGTTCATTCCTTTTACTCCCATCAGTAAAACCCAACATGATTCTTCCTATTATTTCTCACTTTCCCACTTTCCTTCCCTACCTCCCTTCTTAGTTATTGAACCATTACATAAATATCTATTGATTGCTTCCTGCTCGCCAAATTGTGAGCTAGACTCTGAGCTACAGAGAACAGTGGAAGACAGACATACACAAATACAACACTGTGGGGAGTACAATTTCTAGTTAAGAACAAAGTAATATGAGAGTACAGAGGAGGGACACCTAACCTGAATGGAAGCAAGGAGGATGCAGAAAAACCTCCTGGAGAACTTAGTAGCTGAGCTCCTTTTAATGAAAAATAGTTTGAAGAGGAAGGGAGAGAAAGGCATTCATTTCAGGCAGAGGCAACAGTAGGAACAAAATCTCCTTTGCCAAATTAGGGAAGTTTTTTCATTATCTTTTCACAGATTTTTATTTTTTATTTTTTATTTATTATTAGAGGGGAAGAGAGAGAGGCAGAGAGGGAGAGAGACATCAATGTATGGTTGCATTTCACCTGCCTCCAGCCACAGACCTGACTGGAGACCTGGTTTGCAACCTGATTATGTGCCCTGGCTGGGGAATCATTATCTTTTCAAATAAGCTTTAAATTTCTTGATATTTCTCTTCTTCTTCTGGTACCCCCATGATGCCAATGTTGGTACACTTGAAGTTGTCACAGGGGCTGTGTACAATATCCTCATTTTGGGGGGATTATTTTTGCTTTATGTTATGATTGGTTGTTCTTTTAACAGAATTTATACCTTTTATTTTTATTTGTTTGATTCTATTTTATTAATTATGCTATTATAGTTGTTTAAACTTTTCCTCCTTAGTCCTCTCTACCCAGCACCCCCACTTCCTCAGGCAATCCCCCAACCAGTGTTTATGTCCATGGGTCATGCATAGGTTCCTCGGCTACTCTATTCCCTATATTCTATTTACATCCCTGTGGCTCTTATGTAGCTACCTATTTGTACTTCTCAACCCCCTCACCTCTCTTCACCCATTCCTCTAAGCCCCTTTCCATTTAGCAGCCATCAAAATGCTCTTCATGTCCTTGGTTCTGTCTGTTTTTCCTGTTTGTTCAGTTCATTTTATAGATTTAATTGTTGATGGATATATATTTATTGCCATTTTATTGTTCATAGTTTTGACTTCTTTTTCTTAAATAAGTCCTTTTAACATTTCATATAATAATGGTTTGGTGATGAAGAACTTCTTTAGTATTTCCTTTCCTGGAAGCTCTTTATCTGCTCTTCAATTATAGGTAATATAATTCCTGGGTAGAGCTGTCTTGGCTGTAGGCCCCTGCTTTGCATGACTGAATATTTCTTGCCAATCCCTTCTAGTCTGCAAAGTTTCTTTTGAGAAATTAGGTGACAGTCTTATGGGGATGCCCCTGTAGCTAACTAACTGCTTTTCTCTTGCTGATTTTAAGATTCTCTCTTTATCTTTAACCTTTAGCATTTTACTTATGATATGTCTTGGAGTGGGTCTCCTTGCTACCACCTTGTTTGGGGCTCTCTGTGCTTCCTAGACTTGCATGTTTAGTTCCTTCACCAGAATATGGAAGTTTTCTTCCATTTTTTTTTCCAAATAGGTTTCTAGTTTCTTGCTGTTTTTCTTCTCCTGCTATAATGTGAATGTTGGACCTCTTGAAGTTGTTCCACAGGCTGCTTACACTATCCTCATATTTTTCAATTCTTTTTTCTTCTTGTTCTAATTGATTGTTTTTTGCTAACTTATGTTCTAAATTATTGATTTGATTCTTTGCTTCATTCACTCTTACTATTGTTTTCCTATAAATTGTTCTTTATTTTACTTAGTGTATCCTTTGTTTCTTTTTGGGTCATTTTTATGTTGAGGTCCTCACTAAGTTCCTTAAGTATCCTTATAACCAGTGTTTTTGAACTCTGCATCTGATAGATTGCTTATCTTTATTTTGTTTAGTTCTTTTTCAGAAGTTTTGGTCTGTTCTTTCATCTGGGCCATGTTTGTCTCCTTATTTTGGCAGCCATCTTGTGTTTGTTTCTATATATTAGGTAGAGCTGCTTTAATTCTGTGTCTTTGTAGTGTGGCCTAATGTGGTAGGTGTCCTTTTTTAAAAAGATTTTTTGTTTGTTTGTTTAAGATTTTATTTATTATTTCCAGAGAGAGGGGAAGGGAAAGAGGCAGAGAGGGAGAGAAGAATCAATGTATGGTTGCCTTTCACCTGCCTCCAGCCACAGACCTGGCTGGAAACCTGGCTTGCAACCTGATTATGTGCCCTGGCTGGGGAATCGAACCAGAGACCTTTGGGTTCGCAGGCCGGCACCTTATCCACTGTGCTACCAGGCAGGGTATAAAAAGATTTTATTTAATATTTTTAGACAGAAAGGGGAAGGGAGAAAGGCAGAGAGGGAGAGAAACATCAATATGTGGTTGCCTTTGACCTGCCTCCAGCTACTGACCTGGCTGGAGACCTGGCTTGCAACCAGGTTATGTACCCTGGCTATGCCACCAGCCAGGGCCTGAATAAAATCTTAAAAAAAAAAAAAAAAAAAAAAAATTACAGGGCACTGTGAGATTGAAGAGTTAGTATAAAGGGAAAATTGGCAGAAAAGAAAGTTCAGGTCTGTGCTGGGGTTCCAGAGTTTAGTGGCCCTGAGGTGGCGTGGTTCAGGTGGTGACAGAATCCAAGCTGTGGCCCTGGCAGTGGGAAGGTAATTTGAATTAAGGAGTTCCAGGTATTTCAAAGCCAAATTAATAAATAGGTCATATAGATAAATCTAGAATCTCCTGGATTATGGCAGAAGTTGGGATGGAGACGGATATTGAGAACAAGGTTTTAAAGTCCTCAATGAATAAAATGGAGTGATTAAACAAACAAACAAACTTGTAAATGCCAGTGACCTGAAGACTATAGGCCAAAGATGTCAGGAGTCTCAAAGGATAATGCCTTTTACATTAATGGGAAAGCTAGTGCTAACTAGCTGGAACATGCCACTTCCTGTGGTCCTATGTCCTTATATGGGGAGATAAGTGTCCGGTGAAGGGTTAGTAGAGAGAATGTAGAGATAGTACTGCCCCCAGAGCAGAGTCTGGTTCATTTTAGAAAGCACTCCGTGGAAGATTTGAGGATACAGGGAAGGATGGGGATGGGAGGTAGAGTCAATTAGGCAGAAATGGGAATAATAAAGTACAAAGAAGGAGGTGGGGATGAGAATAGGAAAGGTCAGCAAATAAGGACTTTCACATGATGACAAGGGAGAAGCATGCTTTTTTTTTCTTTTTTTTTTTTTTTTTTGAAATGGGTGGGTCTCTCCTGTAGAATCGTAGGGTGTAGGTGTCAGGTTGCAGAAGGGGTGGGGATGCAGCATATGCACTGTGGTCAGGGGCAGGTCTGGTGGGTCCCTGGGCTTCAGTGGATGCGTAATGTGTATGTGCATGTATGTGTCCTCGGGGGCGGTGTATCTGTGTTATTGTGCAGGGGTAAGCAGTGGTGCCCTCAGCACAGGTGAGGGTCTGGTGTGTCTTGGGTAAACAGGCAGTGTCGAAGCATGCTTTTTGATCAGTGCCCTGCTTAACAGCATTGGTGGGCATGGTTAGTCCTTCTGCACAAGGTATTTTGGTGCTAGGACTGGCTAAAGGTCCTAGGCAGTGTTGGTCTGATCCTATTTCTATTTTTAAGTTATTTTCATTGCATTGTTTCCCCAATTCATTTATC
Source organism: Noctilio leporinus (assembly GCA_004026585.1). Taxonomy (NCBI): domain Eukaryota; kingdom Metazoa; phylum Chordata; class Mammalia; order Chiroptera; family Noctilionidae; genus Noctilio; species Noctilio leporinus. The sequence continues at coordinate 288,659 of PVIW01001179.1, forward strand.
TTTTACCCACCTCCCCACCACAATCACCACACTGTTGACCATGTCCATGAGTTCTTTTTCATCTTATTTCTAATATATACTAATGATGTGATTTAAGAGTGGAAAGGACAGATAAGATCATTGAGCCAGGGCTGAAATTTTGACCAATAAATACAACAAAAGGGGTGTGTGTGTGTGTGTGTAAATAAATAAAAAATTGCTGATGAAAGTATTCAATAGGCCACAACTTATTATGGGATTATACTTTGTGGCAGGCAAAGTTCCTTTTGTTTTTGTACTATTTTGCCTTACAGTCTTTCATTAGGTAGAAAAAGAAAGAGGAGCAAAACAAGAGGAGAAAAGAGTTAAAAATGAGGAGAGATGGAAGAAAATTTAGTAACTAATGACACCCAGCGAAACAGAGCAAAGTACAGTTAATCGTAATGCCAAGTACAAACAGATACAAGGAAAGAATTGTTGGAGAAAAATGTATCCTCTCTAGCAATGTAATGCAGTACAAAAGATAGAAACAGACATAACAGAACTGATTCAGAAGGAAGGTGTTAAATTTAAGCCAAAGTATGAAATACTTTCATCTCCAGAGGCCTTGTTTTATGGTAGCCTTCTCTATTTACACAGGCTAAACCGCTGTCCTTGTGCCACCCTTTCCGAGGTGAGCATGCCTTTCAAAAGGGCAATAGCTTGAGGAAACTGTTTAGGGGATTATGTGTATTCAAAATAATCAATTGTAGAAAAAGCTGCAAAATGTTTTTATTTATGTTACCTAGCTTTCTACTGCTGTGTTTTAGTTTTAACATCAAATCTACCCTTTAGGAAAACATCTGATCTCAAGTAATTTTATTTGCTCATGAGAACATTTTACCTCTTCTGTTAACATTTTACACCAGGTAGCTTTTTACTGAAAACATCTCACATAAGACAGAGTCTAGGTGCTCTTCTTAGGTATGTGCAGGGTTATTTAACAGCCTTATATGACTCAGAATCTGAAAATAACTTTAATTGCTACCCTTCAAGACACTTGTAATCATATACAGTAGAGAGACCATTGTTCTGTCCCACTGACATTACATGTTTTTTAATTTTGTCAATTAATCGGTGACATTACACTGATTTTAGCATGTTTTTTAAAAACTAACCCTTAAAGTCTCAACCCCAGACTTTAAGTTCCTTCTTCCTCCATACTAGGATCGCTGGTATCCCACTTGCATACCTCACCCTCTACAGCAAATTCTATGTTAGATAGGAGGGAATTAAGGATCTATATAATCTTGCAATTTAGCACCCAGCATCATAGTACTTACTGTTGCTCCATAAGATCACCTACCCTAACTTTAGTGTATGCATTTTCTTTTTATTCTCTTAGCCAAGTACCAGATTTTGTAGCCTGACTGAGACTCCAGTCCTTTTAAGAATGAGGCTCTTGGGGTGGGTGGAGGTAGAAGATGCAATTGGGGTGTGTGTGTGGGATAAATGGTGGTGAAAAAATGGGTACATTAAGGAAAAGAGAGAGAGTGAGACTCTGGCCCTGGCTGGGTGGCTCCTTTGGTTGGGGCATCATCTCATGCACCAAAAGGTTGTAGATTCAGTTCCCTGTCAGGGCACCTGCTTAGGTTGTGTGCTTGTTCCCTGGCCTGGGCCCATGCAGGAAGCAACTGATCAATGTTTTCTTTCACATCAATGTTTCTCTCCCCACCTCCCCTCAAGCCAATGAACATATCCTTGGGTGAGGATTTAGAAACAAAGTAAGTAAGGCTGTGCCTTGCTTTTGCTTTTCCCCTTACCACCCAAGTTAATTCTGCTTCAGAGTGCCAACTTTGTACTAGCAGCCTGCTATTTGCTGACAGGCTAACCTAGTACCAATTGTCTGAATTTCTGTATGCTTGCTGTGTCTGAATTTTCTATAGAAGGATTCTTTCTTCCTATCTGATGTTCTTTTACTTCATGTTGGACTTTCTAAAAATTAAGTTTATTGGGGTAACATTTGTTAATAACATCATATAATTTTCAAGTGCTCAAATTGTAATTCAACCTCTGCTCACCAACCAAAGTCTAGTTTCCCTTATGTTGGACTTTTTGATGCTGATTATCAACCACCTATCACTGTAGTCTCCCAACACAGCATACAGTTTTACATGCCAGATTGATTTTCTTTGAATACTTTGGTCTGGGTCCATGCCCTGGCAAGAACTGTAATGGTTTAGCTACCACAGTTCAGCGGATGCCAGCAGAAGTCAGGAGGCTCATGGGTCAGAGAAAAAGGACTTTATTATTCAAGGCACAGCAAGCAGCATGAGCTTCATTCATGTTGATTTTCCCTTTGCCCCTCAAGTCCTACATGGCCATTACACAGGTGGGCCCAGGATGCTGCTGTACACACAGTAGGTTTGCACTACAGCTGAGAAGCTTTAGGAATGTAATTTTTTATAACTTTGTAAGCAAATCTGTCCAACCTTTGCCTCATGGAGATACTGTCTTTATTATACAGAGCAGCAAGCACATCTGCTGTTTGCCCAGAGTGAGGCACTACCTTTGTCTTTCAAGGTTGTGTGCTATACAAACATCTTTGAAAAGATAGTCTCCAACAACATCTGGCAACGGGTCTGAAGTAAGATGTGCAGGAGACCCATGAAGAACTGTCTCCAACAGCTCCTTGTGACTGCTTGCTTTTAGTACAGATCTGCCAAATCTTCCTTGCTTGCTGCATTTTTAAACTCTGTTTATGGAGATAAGACACTTTTCTTATGCTATTGTCTTAATGAGGTTTAGATTGCATATTCTAAAATGACTTCTTTGATGTAATTAAATTTTTGTTCAGTTGCTTGTTTGTATGCATTTTATAGCCCATGATATTCTGTTGCAGTGCACCTATTATGGCCTGACTTGTCATGTTGTTTAATATGCAGTGTTCTTTTACTCCTTCCATCCTGAATGCTAAATTGAAATGGTTGATGTGCCTATGGCAAATGGATATCAACTCGAGAAGCTCTTGAGATACCCGAGCATATTTTACTCCCAGATAAGATGCTGAAAGAGACAAGGACTTTCAAAATCCTTTGTGGGGCAGTGGGTACAGTTCTTATTGCCCACAAAACAGAGCTGTTCTGTCTTCTGTAGGATGTGTTGCTCCTTGCCCCCATTAAGCCCAACTACTTCTGATTTCTCCTCTTTTCTTTCTCTCCACTTTACTTCTTTCCTATCATTCCTGCCGCTTGTTGCCTTTCCCATGCTCAACTCTTGTACAAAATGTTTGTCCCCTTTAGCTATTAACAGGATGTTTTTTTTCTTTACAAAGGCAAACCAGTCAGTCATCAGAAGAATGAGAGGAGTGTGCAATCGTCCTTGTCTCTTAAATACAATAAGCATTCAATATACAGGGTGCATGTGATTAATTGGCAGTGACTTTGCATCTCCTTATTTCACGTGCTTCTTATCAATTCTGAGAGCAACCATCATGTCAAAGGAATATGATGTTAGAGCAACCATAATTTTTGGACTGCATGCAGGATGAACTGCTAAGGAAATTGTGGACTTCAATAATATCTCTTTATGTACAGTTGACAACATGAAGAAGGTGTATGATGTTGATCCTGATGTCACCACACCAACAGGGAAAATGCATAAGGTACACAAGGATCACAAGAGTCCAGATATTGTACGCAGAATCCAGGAGATCATCAATGAAGATCCAGAAAAGTCAATGCGCTCCATAGCAAGAGAACTGCAGATGTTGGATGCAATGGTTTGCAAGATGATTGCTGAAGATATCAGATACAGATCGTATCTGTTATCTTCAGATACAATCTTAGAAGATATCTTAGAAGAGGCCAGTTTATGACACAGCAGACAAAGGAAAGGCGCTTTGAAAAAGCAAGGACAATGCTAACAAAATTGAAAAATTCCGAAGAGAAAAACTCTGTAATTTTCTTCTCCAAGGAAAAGAAGTTTTGGCAGGACCAAATAGTCAACAGAAGAAACAGCAGGTGGTTCTGTGAGAATCTTAATGAAGTCCTAATTGTCATGAAGAAATGACAAGTCACGTGCCCTGACTAGGAATTGAACCAGTGACCCTTTGTTTCTCAGGCTGGTGCTCAATCCACTGAGCCACACTAGCCAGGGCCTACAGTGATTCTTTTAATGCTGTACATTATAGCTCTTCTTCCTTTAGAGCCTGGGAGAATTTTTCTGAAAAAATTGCTGCGTTATAAACTGTAAACTTATATTAAAGATGAAAATGGAACTGTCCTTCAAATGTATATATTACTATAATGCTTATACAGACATATAAACCAATGGAATAGATAGTCCAGAAATAACCCTCACATACCATATGGTCAAATGATTTTCAAAAATGGGCCTATGACTCTTCAGTGGAGAAAGGACATTCTTTTTCATAAATGCTGATGGGAAAACTGGATATCCACGTGCAAAAGAATGAAGTTCAAAAAAAAAAAAAGAATGAAGTTCAACCCTGGCCAGGTGGCTCAGTTGGTTGGAGCATCATCTTGCACACCAAAAAGTTGTGAATTCGATCCCTGGTCAGGGCACATACGTAGGCTGTGGGTTTGATCCCCAGTCTGGATGTATACAGGAGGCAACTGATCAATATTTCTCTCTCCCATTGATGTTTTTCTCTTATTCTTCCTCCCTGTTTCCCTCTCTCTCTCTAAAATCAATAAACATATTCTCAGGTGAGAATTAAAAGTAAACAACAACAACAAAAAAATGAAGTTCATATTCTGGCTAGTGTGGCTCAATGGATTGAGTGCTGGCCTGAAAACTGAAGGGTCACTGGTTTAATTCCCAGTCAGGGCACATGCCTGGGTTGTAGGCTAGGTCCCTGGTTGGGGATGTGTGAGAGGTGACCAACCGGTCGATGTATTTTTCACACACTGATGTTTCTCTCTCTCTCTTTCTCCCTCTCTTCCCATCTCTTTAAAAGTAATTAAAGTCTTTTAAAAAATGAATTTTTTCCCTTACCTAACATCATATAGAAAAATTAACTCAAAATGGATAAAACACTTAAACATAAGAGCCAAAACTAGAAAATTCTTAGAAGAAACTACAGTTTGCTTCATGACACTGGATTGACAATAGGTCTTGGATGTGACATCAAAAGCACAGGCAATTAAAAAAAAATAGATAAGCCAAGTGCATCAAAATTAAGACCTTTTGTACATCACGAACACTATCACCCTGAGTGGTGTGTCTCAGTTGGTTGGGTGTCGTCCTGCAAAGTAAAGATTGCCAGTTCTATTCACAGCCAGGGCACATGCTTGGGTTGTGAGCCCGGGATGGGGCTTGTGTGCAAGGCAGCTGATTGATGTTTCTTTCTTACATTAGTTTCTCTTCCTCTCTTTCTCCTTCCCTTTCCCTATCTCTAAAAATAAATAAATAAAATCTTCTTTTAAAAAAGATCACTATCAACAGGGTGAAAAAATAACCCAAGGAATACAGAAAATACTTGCAAATAATATATTCAGAATATGTGTATATATAAAGAACTTCTCCAACTCAACAGAAACATAGTGTATCCCTCTGTTTATTAAAATGAAAAGATGATCATAATGTCCAAATTTTAAAAAATGTTCCAAAAGTGAAAGTGGGGAAACAGAAAGAGGGGAGCAATTTAGGGAAAGAGAGCCTGGTGGTTTGTTAAGATGAAGTCTTTTTTTGAGGATAGGTACTTTTGGTCAGTAAAATGGGAAAGGAGGTGAACCAGGAGATTTCTGGGAAACATTTTCTTATCCTTAAGGATATATCAGAATACGCAGTCTTATTTTCTTCTAATGACTCTTGTGCCTGAATGTGGCACCTTGAACTGTGAAGCCATTTTGCACCCATGAGGAAAACTAGCCCTAGGATGTAGTAGCTGCTCAGTACAGCAGAATAGAGAAACGGATGAAACCTGGGCCTTGATAACGTCCTTGATGTGCTGGTTATTTTGGGTGCAGAGTCTTTCCCACTGGACTTTTTTTCATGTAAGATCATTTATTTCCCTACTGGCTTAAGCCAGTTTGAACTGGGGTTCTGTTTCTTGTAGTCAGAAACCTCCTAGCTGATATGAAGCATTTCAGATATGGGGACTATTCCCACAGATAAGCTTTTTCAGTTTTTGCAGGTTAATTCAAACTTGAGTCAGGCTTAGGTTAGATGTCACAGTGGTATCATTTTACCTTTTACTCAGGATTTACTGGCTGCTTTTATGGGCCTGCTTTTGATGTCATCATGTTTAATATTCTAGAACTGTAAAGTATGCTCAATTGACTGGAAATGAATACGAAGTATTATTTATATAACTGCTTTTATACTTGGCAAAGTAGTTTCTATTTTCCTTATGTTTGCATGTTTCAAAATTCTGGGAATTGTACATGAAAAACAAAACATTTTAAATAAATTCTTGAATTATGTACTTATGTTTATTTTAAGAGAATTTTGGGAGATTTTAATAGATAGAGTCTATATCTATTGGGATGTTTTGTCTGTCAGTAATCAAGAAAACCCAATTTAAATTGGATTTATGTTAAAAGGAATTTACTAACTAATATAACAACTGCTAAAGCTATATTGTATTTTAGGTAAAGTGTGATCCAATAGTTTAACTGTATCACTGAGGACTCAGTTTCCTTCTGCCTTTTTATTCTTCTCATAATTCCGTGGTATCAGCTATATTCTGTTTGCTCCTCCCAGGGTGTCAAAACTGCTCAGCAACAATTTAGGCTGTGTGCCTTTTCCGTTTGCATCCAGCAGGGGGAGTTTTTCCAATTTTTCATTCTCTAATTTCGGAAATAAACTGCTAGGTTGTATTCTGAATGCAATTTAGGTCATAAGCCTATCCCTGAGTCAATCATTGTAGCAAGGAGAATAGAAGTACGTCTGTTGGCTTACACTACTGATGCCTACCCTTGGACGTAGGGCTGAGGTCATGCTGATTATGTGGAGTCAGTGTAGCCTACAATCCCCATTGTCCAGGGAATAGAAAAGGAGGTAAGCTATCCCCTTTGCCAGTATCATTAGATATTATTTCTGTGTTTCTGTTTCAAGTTATATTTTTTTCTGTTTTTGTCTCATTAGCAAATTGTTTGCAACAGAAAACTATTTGGCAGCTATTAATGCCTACAACTTAGGCATAAGACTAAATAATAAGATTCCACTATTGTATCTGAATCGGGCCGCTTGCCACCTGAAATTAAAAAACTTACACAAGGCCATCGAAGATTCTTCTAAGGTATATATATATTTATTTACATATGGTATTTTAAATTATTATCCTCCTATTTATTGGTTTAAATGATGCCCTTACCTTTTATATGTTAAAAAATAATTGGAAGGTTGCTGGTTCGATTCCCAGGCAGGGCACATAACCAGGTTGCAAGCCAGGTCTTCAGCCAGGTCTCCAGCCAGGTCCACAGCTGGAGGCAGGTGAAAGGCAACCATACATTGATGTCTCTCTCCCTCTCTCTCTCTGCCTCTCTCCCTTCCCCTCTCTCTGGAAATAATAAATATATATATATTTTTAATGGAGATTATTTAAATAATAAAGGATTTTAAGAACCATCTTGCCTATTATATCTATTTTTCTGACTAGATAAGGAACTGGTGTTTCTTGAGACTTCAAGTTATATTAGAAGTTCCCTATCAATTGTTACTATAGCACCTTGGTATATCAGTTGGAATTCACATGGAAAAGAGTAAATTGTTGTTAATTTGTGCTCATCTTTTTTCTTACTAAAATTTTGCACACAGAATGCAAAGTAGAAGGAAGAACAGTTGATATCACTACCACCTGCACAGCAAAAGGCTATCTCAATAATTGTTTTTCCGTTTTCCGTGTAACTTCATATATCCTAATTTTCATTACTAATAGCATGCCATTACTTTAAACTGCTAGTGCTTTCTCTTTTTTATTTTTTCATATTAAAGTTACTTGTTTTAAGGGGAAATCACATGCTAAACCTTTTATGTGGCTCCTTGAAATTGAGGATATAGAGAAAACAACCAAGCCCTTGTACTTCAATCTTATTTAGCTGATGAACATTTGATATTTTTTATCTAGTTTTTCTTTTTCTAGTACAATTTTGTGCATAATCATATATTTATTGAATAAATGAGTAAACTGAATCAGCTAATTTGAATATAAAAAACAGATGGTATTTAAGCATTCTTGCTAGTAATAGTAAATTTTTAGAGGTTTTAAATGATAAACCAAATCGTAACTTTGGGGGAGAGGGTAGGAACAATTGAACAATTCCTTACATTGTTTAACATAAATATATGTATTTAAATTCCTGTGCTAGTAGCTAAGCCAAAAGTTTGGGTGGGTGAGGGTTTGAGACTTATTTTTGTTTATTTTTTCTTAACTTTAATTTTACTTTTAATTTTTTCACCATCACTTGAGGCTTAATTAATTAATGAATTAATTTTTAAACATTTTTTTGTTAAAAATTTTTCTTTAAGATTTTAGCCCTGGCTGATGGCACAGTGGATAAGACACCAGCCTCCAAACCCATACATTGATCTCTCTCTCCCTCTCTCTCCAAAAAATAAGGGGAGAAGGGGAGAAAGGAAGAAAAGCATCAATTTACAGTTGCCTTTCACCTGCCTCCAGCTAAGGACCTGGCTGGAGACCTGGTTGGAGACCTGGCTGGAGACCTGGCTGGAGACCTGGCTTGCAACCTGGTTATGTGTGCTGACTGGAAATCAAACCAGTGACCTTTGGGTTTGCAGGCCAGCACCTTACCCACTGAGCCACACCAGCCAAGGCTGAAGCGTATTTTGAAGTTAAAGTTTTACCATGTTTTTGTTCAAGTTTAAATTAGAACATTATATCTTTCCCTTATTTTATTTTAATTTTTTGTAAGGCACTAGAATTATTGACACCGCCTGTTGCAGACAATGCTCATGCAAGAATAAAGGCACATGTACGACGTGGAACAGCATTCTGTCAACTAGAATTGTATATAGAAGGTGAGAAAATGATAGAAATGTTTTAAGTTCCAAATTATACTCTGAAAAAAAATGTCATTGGGATTATTTAAGATCATACCTTTTAAGGACTACATTATTTTATATTTTTAGCATGTAATTTATTCTTTGTAACTTGACAAAAAATGATTTTGAAATATTTAAAAAATTGATTATTTTAGAAGGGAATTAGAACAAGATGTAAATAGGTTTACACCTAGGAAAATGTAGTGGTATCAACTTTTCCATGAAAAGATGTGTGATAAAGGATATAAATGAGTCACTAAGATGTAATGAAAAATTTTAAATTAGATTCTTGGACACATACACTCAGAAATCCACCTCATTGCTTATATTTGTAACATTGTACTAAGGTTTCTAACTAAGGCCCATGTATATAGAAGCCATAGCACTTACTTAATTATTACTGTTTTACTTCTCTAATGTATTTAGGGGCCATTTGTGGTTAGCTATGCATGTTGCCCCAAAAGCAAATGTTGTAGCCAAGTTTTATTTTCAGCTCTGCATTTCTCATACCTCTCTTCCAGCCTGTTTATCTTCCCTGCATTCAACGACTAATGGGCTCTAGCCTTTAAATGTTTTATAATTTCTGACTTCATTTTTTAACTTGTTTTTGCCATTTTTAGGAGATTTCTAAATCCCCTAAATGTTTTAATCAAAACATCTAAGTTAGGTTTATATGCCCCATTTTTTCACTAGTGCCTTAATTTAGCTTCATGAAGTTAACAAATATGGAGATAGGAATGAAACATTTGTAAAACTTTCTTTACAAACTATAATAGCATCAAATTTTTTCCAAAGTAAAGATGGGAAAATGAAGGGTTGGAAAAGATAAATGATTTGTCTGAAGTGGCATAGCAAATCAGTAGTCCTTAAGAACTCAACTTTCCTACCCTGGCTGGTGTGGCTCTGTGGATTGAATGCTGGACTGCAAACATAAAAGTCATTTGTTCAATTCCTAGTCAGGTCACATGCCTGAGTTGTAGGCCAGGTTCCCAGTTGGGGGTGTGTGAGAGGCAATCAACTGATGTTTCTCTTCCTGTCTTTCTCCCTCCCTTCCTCTCTCTCTAAAAATAAATACATAAAATATTTTTATTTATTTTTTATTATTATTTTTAAATTTATTTATTATTTCCAGAGAGAGAGAAAGGAAGGGAGAGAGGCAAAGAGGGAGAGAAACATCAATGCATGGTTGCCTTTCACCTCCCTCCAGCTACGGATCTGGTTGGAGACCTGGCTTGTAACCTGGTTATGTGCCCTGACTGGGGAATGGAACCAGTGACCTTTGGGCTCCGAGGCCGGAGCCTTATCCCCTGTGCCACCAGCCAGGGCCATAAAATATTTTTTAAAAAAAGAAACTTAAGTTTTCTTTCTCCCAAAGAAATTCTTCCCACTGCTTTATTGGTAAAGAGTTAGATTCAATTATATAAATTTATTTATTTATTTTTAGAGATAAGGGAAGAAAGAGTGAAAAAGAGGGAGAGAAACATCGATTGGTTGCCTCTCCCATGTGCCCCAAGTGGTGGGGGATAGAGGGGTTGACTGGAAATCATCTGTGACCTTTTCCCCTTTGCAGGGATGATGCTTAACCAGCTGAGCACACTGGTCACAGCCTCAGTTACATATTTTTACCAACCTCTCCACAACCCTTTCTTTCTTTCTTTTTTTAAATATTTTATTTCATTATTTTTTCAGAAAGAGGGGAAGGGAGAGAGGCAGAGAGGGAGAGAGACATCAATGTATGGTTGTGTTTCACCTGCCTCCAGCCACAGACCTGGCTGGAGACCTGGTTTGCAACCTGGTTATGTGCCCTGGCTGGGGAATCGAACCTGCGACCTTTGGGTTTGCAGGCCGGCACCTTACCCACTGTGCTACCAGCCAGGGCTACCCTTTCTTTCTTAATCGTTTTTTTCTCAAAGGAATTCTGTAGTTATGATAATTAAAGGAAACACCCCCCCACCCCCCAGCACAAACTGCAGTTTATTGAGTCTACCAAAGTTATTTTTGAAAGTCTAGAATTTCTAGCTCTGGCTGGTGTGACTCAGTGGGTTGGTGCCGGCCTGCAAGCCAAAGGATCACTGGTTCGATTCCTGGACACATGCCTAGACACAACCCAGGACGCATGATTGGGTTGCAGGCCAGGTTGTGTGCAAGAGGCAACCAATCGATATATCTCTCTCACATTGCTGTTTCTCTCCTTCCCTTTCTCCCTTTCTTCCCCTCTCTCTGAAAGTAAATAAATATAATCTTTAAAAATATATAGAATTTCTAAATTAGATGCTATTTATTACTTTTTCATTGAGGTGATAAAAGTGTCCTTTCATTATATGAGTTTTATTGATTCTGTTTATGCTTTAATGAGTTTAAGCTCTTGGCTTATTTGTTCTTAAATTTAAAATAACTGCTTCTTTCTGATTCCTGAATGAACTCATTATACTTATTCCTGAAATCACTGAAAAATTTCTGCAGTCTTTTAGAGATACTACCATGTTTGTGAACATAGGACTCTGAGTTAAAACCTGGTACTGGTTCTGAACCATGTTTTTAGTTATTGTTTTTATTTATTTATTTATTTATTTATTTATTGTTGTTGTATTTTTTAAAATATTGTATAGAAAACATGAGTACTTATGAAATATTTTTATTGATTATTATTGCTATATAAATGTAGGCCTACAGGATTATGAAGCTGCACTTAAGATTGATCCATCCAACAAAATTATTCAAAGTGATGCTGAGAAGATCCGGAACATAATTCAAGGAACAGAACTAAAATCTTAATGACTACTAGAAACAACTAGGTATGGTAATGGGTATTGTTTTTAGTGCATTGGGAATCTTTGTACATATGTGACTGATTGTGCAGAATCAATATTTTAGTATTCTAGTTCTATAGAGGGAAAATAATAAATCCATAGAAAATAATATATTTGAGTTGAACAGTTTCTAAGTAAAGGAAAATAAGAATAATCTCATTTCTTTGCCTTTTTTATTAATATATAACCATTATATATTTTTGTTACCAAATTCAATTTGCTCTTATAACTAACAAAATACTTGTTGGTGTGATGATGACCAGGATATTTTCTGATTCATTTTTAATAGGACAGAATTTTAAAATAAAACATTGTATTTATAAAGTATTTTTGTTTGTATTAAATATGCTATTTAATTGTCTGAATGGTTAACCTCAGTATAATCAATACTGATGTGTTCATCTAATTCCCAAGTTCACAAAACTATTTTTCCTTTTTCTTTAATATGTCTCCACTACCTGTTGTTTGAAGTTAAATGAGTTCAACCTAATAAAAATGAAAAATACCTGGCTGGTGTCACAGTGGATAAAGCACCCACCAGCCTGTGAGCCCAAAGGTTCCTGGTTCGATTCCCCAGCCAGGGCACATAACCAGGTTGCAAGCCAGGTCTCCAGCCAGGTTGTAGCTGGAGGCAGGTGAAAGACAACTATACATTAATGTCTCTCTCCCTCTGTGCTCCTCTTCCTTCCCCTCTCTCTAAAAATAATAAATAAAATATTTAAAAAATATATATGGAAAATTTCAATTACAAACACAATCTGGTGAAGACAAATTTTCTGGTACTTTCAAGTACACCAGAAAAAAAAAAAAGACAGCAAAATATGAAATGTTAACTTAGAATGTTGCGTTATTAGCATTGGATTGCACCATTCGGGTTGTATTGGTGTGACAATGCAAGCATTAAGCAAATACAGTACAGCTTCCCTTTTACATATAGTAGTAAAAATTCTCTGATTGTGTTGTTACCAGAAAGGGGGCCTGGCCCTGAGAGGTTCTGCTTAGGGTTGGCCAGTCGAGTGAGGAAGAGCTCTTGACTTCATGCAGGAAAGATTTCCCAACATGGGTGAAGTGATTTTAGGGGACATTTATCAAAGCTGAGGGCAGTGAAACAAAGAAAGGCCTAGGGTAGGAGAAGCAACAGGAGAGGACTAGGTGGAGAAATGAGCCTAGGCTGGGCTGCTTTGGCTCACTGGGAAGGCAGAGAAGAGGGGCCTTGGGGACAGGGACAGGGTGAGCAGCAGCCGCTCATTGCTCCCTGGTTACAAGCCTCCTGGGGTCCTTTAGCGTTTAGGAGTAAACACTTGGGGAAGAGAGGGGGCAAGGGAAAGGGACAGTGTGCAGAGAAGGAGAGTGTGCCTCTGGGACCTTCCTTTTGAGGATTTTTAAAGGCTGGGGGTTTAGGGGAGGTCTTAGGAGAGGATCTCAGAAGAATATTCCTCAGCTTTATTATGCTGATGTGGCAAAATGAGATTTATTACCTAAAAGGCAACAGTCCTTGGGTGTGGTTGGCAAATGGCACTAAGTGGATTTCTGCTATCTACCTCACTGAGTAGGGTGATTTAAACTATTTGCCCTCTGGTTAGGAATGAGAAGTGTAAACCATTTACTCTCAAATGCCCTTGGATACAGAAGATAGGATTTTGGAATTTACTAGATGGTTTTTATTTTTATATTTTTAAATATTTCATTATTATTTTCAGAGAAAGGGGAAGGGCGAGAGGTAGAGTGGGAGAGAGACATCAATGTGTATGGTTGCCTTTCACCTGCCTCCAGCTACAGAGCTGGCTGGAGACTTGGCTTGCAACTGGTTATGTGCCCTGGCTGGGAATGAACCAGCCACCTTTGGGCCTTATCCACTTGTGCCACCAGCCAGGGCCTATTAGATGGTTTTGTAACTGCTTGGCTGTCAATCTGTCTCAGTTTCCCTGTTCCAGTTATCCTGGCTTACTAGCCTGTCATGCAATATTTAGATGATTTTTAGGAAAACAAAACTGGGAAAGTTTTTTACAGTATTTGATTATCTGATGTCATTCAAGTAGATTGTAAAATAGCCTTTTTTTTTGTGGGTTCTTTTTTTGACATTTAAAAAAATTGTTTCTCTGTTACAGTTGTCCCATTTTTCCCCCCTTTGCTTTCCACTGCCCCCCAGTTTTTTTTTTTTTTTTTGCTTTTGTTTTGTTTTGTTTTTTATCTTTAAAGCAGTATGTTTGTGAATGTATGTATTAGAGATACTGGCTCAGCAACTCTAAAATTTTAATTCCTTGAAGCAACCTGCATTAACTTTTATAGTGGTCCTGTCCAGTTATCAGACTTTCTGATGTGACAGGACTGTTTTTCTTATAATCAACCGTGGTTTGTTTGTTTTTAGTTTTATTTTTTAAAGATTTTATTTATTATTTTTTAGAGAGCAAGGAAGGGAAGGAGGAAGAAAGGGAGAGAAACATCAATGTATGGTTTCCTTTCACCTGCCTCCAGCTATGGATCTGGCTGGAGACCCTGGCTTGCAACCTGGTTATGTGCCCTGGCTGGGGAATTGAACCAGCGACCTTTGGATTCGCAGGCTGGCCCCTATCCACTTAGTCACCAGCCAGGGCTTGTTTTTATTTTTAAAAATAAATGAAGCAAAATAAAGGTAGGTCTCCTCTTGTGTCAAATACCCATTTGACATTCAAAATATATTGGCCCATCTGGTTTTTACTCTTTCTTTATCATTACAATCACAAAACAAAAGAATGCCTATTAGCTGGAAGAGGTAGAATGGAAAGCCTTCAATAGTTTTTTATTAATATTTAAAAAATATTTTATTTGTTTTATTTTTAGAGAGAGAGAAATGGAGGGAGACAGGGGGAGAAACATCAATGTGTGGCTGCCTCTTGTGTGCCCTCAACTGGACACCTGGCCCATGACCCAGGCATGACCCTGCGTGGGAATTGAACTAGTGACCTTTTGGTTTGCAGGTTGGTGCTCAATCCACTGAACACACCAGGCAGGGTGTATTGAATTCATTTTTGACTCTATCGTCTAAATAAAGGCTTGGTTTAAAGGCAGCCGGTGCTCATTTGTATTCATGAAATATCTGACTTCTTATTGAGCAGTCTCATAGCTTCCAAGGGACTTTGGTTTCCATGGACATGGTGGCTAATACTGATATAGTGATCTTTATTCCCTTTATGATTAAAAACATTCCTCCTAAATAATAGCGCTATCATTAAAGCCTGTGAGTGAAATTTTAAAAATTGTTATGGTAGTTCTTTTTTTTTTTCATATGCCAGTTACTGTATTAAAATTGCAAGATATCAAGTGGATTAAAAACTGAATGTAGCCTTTACATAAACATAAACTAGAGAAGCCTTTAATTCCCAACTACTGTGGGATGACCAAACATAATTATATAGGGTACATCTTTATTAAAGAAAATTGGTTATGAACAATACCCAAGCTACATAAAAACATTGCCTGTAAGGGAAAGATCATTAGTTAGCCCACTGTTGCAATGGATGCTTTACATGAATAGGAAAGAATTTATTATTGTTACACTGGATAGTTCAGAGGAGCTTGTTTAGAGTGTGGGCAAGGAGAGACCATTTGTCCCTAGTAAATGTAGGGGAGGAGGAACATTTCTTCAGCTTGTTCTTTGGCTGGTCCAGTAATCAAATCGACATGAGACAGATGAACAAGAGAAAATAATTAAGTTTAATAGACACATCTGTGTGGGAACCTTACCTGCATGAGACAGCCAGAGACCCCACATGCACATGGGGTTCAGAAATAGGGAATTTGAGGCAAATAGGACATCTTGAGCTAGGGATGAGGTAAGCTATCTTGAGGGCTTCAAAGGGTCATTGCAGGATAATAAGAGTAGACATTGCCTTGAATGATGTGGCGTGGTGTATTGGGCATTTTCCTACAAACCAAAAGGTCACTGGTTCAATTCCCAATCAGGGCATATGCCTGGGTTGCAGGCCAGGTCCCTGCAACCCATTGATATTTCTTACAAATAGATGTTTCTCTTCCTCTCTTCCTTCCTTCCCCTCTCTGTAATGATAAATAAAGAAAATTTGCCTTGGCTGGTGGCACAGTGTATAAGGTGCCAGCCTACAAACCCAAAGGTCACTGGTTCTATTCCCAGCCAGGGCACATAACCAGGTTGCAAGCCAGGTCTCCAGCCAGGTCCATAGCTGGAGACAGGTGAAAGGCAACCACACATTGATGTCTCTCTCCCTCTCTGTCTCTGTCCTTTTCCTTCTCTCTAAATATAATAAAAAATCTTAAAAATAAATAAAAGGTAGATACAAAAGTTATAAAATAAATAAATAAATAATGAATGAATGAATGAATGAAAGAAAATCTTAAAAACTGAAAAAGACAGCCCTGGCTGGTGGCTCAGTGGAAAGGTGCCAGCCTGCAAACCCAAAGGTCGCTGGTTCAATTCCCAGAACCAGGTTGCAAGCCAGGTTACCAGCCAGGTCCATAGCTGGAGGCAGGTGAAAGGCAGCCATACATAGATGATGTTTCGCTCCCTCTCTGCCCCTCTCTCTGAAAATAATGAATAAACTCTTTTTTAAAAAAGTGAAAACAAACAAACAAACAAAAAAACCACAAAAACTTAGTAAAAAAAAAAAACACAAAAACTTAGTAAATAGAAGTTTGTCTTGCCCTATAGATAGTTCGAAAGAAGTTATCTCTGATAATCTCTTATTACAGGCTAGGCTCCTCATTCAGGTTCTTCCAGTTAGTTAAAGGAGGGTCAGAAGTTTCTTTTGAACCCAAGGCCGGAGTTGCCTTTACTCAAAGTAATCTGCATACCACAGAAGCACATGTTGGGGTGAGTACTTCTGAACCCCCACAACAGACCTCATCTATGTGGGAAATAAGAGCAAAGGGTTTTTACTCATACAGTGTGGGGGAAAGGGTAGTAAGTGGTTTCCCAGGAAGCCTGACAGTGGTGTTTCATTACCCATGGAATTGACCTAGCTCTGTCTCCCTCCCAGACACAGACTCCTCAAGAGCACCCTCCAGAGCTGACCCATGTCTGGGGGTCAGGTTCACATTAACCAAATTCAGGAGAAACAAAACAGATTGCCTACTTATTATTAATTCATATTCAGAAATTGACTGAGTGTATTTCTCCTTATAAGCAGGTTTATATGATAAATTGAATCATGAAATTGCTTGGCCAATATGGAATGAGAACAAAGGCGAATTAGATAGCAGGCTTCTTTCCCATCAAGTTTAGGATCATTCCCTTTGTTTAAAAGCCTTAAGGCATACTTCACTGTGTACAGAACTGTTATCAGAGAAATCCTAGTTCCTCTCACCAACCTCAATAAATAATTATAGATCAGTGAACCTGTTAGTGTCCATGCAAAATTTATTAATGAATAGGAGAGCAAAAACAAAGGTGGCCAAAGGCTGGGAGTGGCAAGCTTACCCTAGTGTAGCCTGAGGCCTGGGGTCAGAGGTCCAAGGCCTGAGGCCCAAAGGCCAGTGGAGCCAAGAGAGAGCAAGTCCTTTGTTCTGAGGATTTAGATAGTTGGGATGAGAGAGAGAGGAAGTTACTTATGAAAGGGTAGTGCTAGCTTTCTAGGGCTGGGGCATGGATACCTAAAGGTATTAATGGGCTTCTTCCTTTAGGCACTCCTGGCCTTTTCCTGCTGATAGGGCCTTGGAATGCCTTTCAGGCTTTGGTATTTAAATAGTCTCAAGAGATTTTTCTTCCTAGATAGTGGAAACAATACATAGAATTCCAAGGATTTTTCTCCTTCCTGGCTAACAGTGTTTCCTGTGATATTGGAACACCTGGAAGTATTATCAGATAAGGCCAAGGACTGCTGGGTTAGGTGAGACATGTCCTTCTTTGCTTTTAGCCTCTTGTAACATAACTAATATGTACTAACAGCAAAACCAGATTTATTCTCAGGTCATGGCCAGGTTACCAGCATCTGTTCTTTGCCATCATTCAGTTTTTGAAAACTAATGTTCCTTTCCAAAATCTTTTTTTCCTTTTTAAAGATTTTATTTATTATTATTTTTAGAGAGAGGGGAAGGGAGTGAGGCAGAGAGAGAGAGAGAGAGAGAGAGAGAGAGAGAGAGAGAGAGAGAGAGATCAATGTATGGTTGCCTTTTACCTGCTTCCAGCTACGGGCCTGGCTGGAGACCTGGCTTGCAACCTGGTTATGTGCCCTGGTTGGGAATCAAACCAGTGACCTTTGGGTTCACAGGCTGGCGCCTTATCTGCTGAGCCACCAGCCAGGGCCAAAAAAAAATTTTTTTTTAATTGTATTTAACTTGGATTTATATAAGTCAGCTTTTCTACTAAGGGAGATTTTTATTTTAAAGATTTTATTTATTTTTAGAGAGAGGGGAATGGAGGGAGAAAGAGAAGGAGAAAAACATTGATGTGCAAGATACTAGGATCGGTTGCCTCTTGCACGCCCAACTGGGGACCTGGTCCACAGCCCAGGCATGTGACCTGACTAGGAATTGAACCAGCAACCTTTCTCTTCACAGGCCAGCACTCAATGAACTGAGCCACATCAGCCAGAGCCCAAAATGTTTTAACAGCATATGATTCCCAAGACTATCTCTGTCAAGATATTCTCTCAGGATATTCTTTTTCTTTCCCTGCCACTGCCCAATCTGTTAGGGCAAGGGCCCACTGCCATGGTCAAGGAAGGCATTGCTGCTGGAGGTACAATGGATGTTAATATTGCTTTACAAGCAGTGCTAAAGACTGCCTTAATCCCAGATGGGTCAATAGCTAGTCACCCCAAGATGTGTCTCAGGGGTATGTGGATTGTTTTGAGCTAAGAGCAACTTTAGCTGAAGGCCAGGGGAAGCTTGTGCTCCTCCCTTGAATTCTTGGAAGGTCTTGAATTAGAGTCCTTAATAGGATCAGGAATAACCTCTCTGGCCTATCTATAAGGCAAGGGCAAACTTGTATTTACTAAACATCTGTTTTTCTGATAAACCTGCAAAAATCTTTTGAAGCCCATAAGGCACCTTACCTCATCCCTAGCTTAGAATTTTTTATGTGCTTCAATCCCCCTTTGTATTTCTGAACCCCTTGTGCATATGGGGTCTTTGACCATCTCGTGTATGTGGGGCTCCCATATTTATGTATATAGTCAATTTGGTTATTTTTCTCTTGCTAATCTGTCTTGTCTCTGTTTGATTATTAGACCAGCTGCAACAACCTTGAGGGTAGAGGAGAGTCTAGTACTTGGAATTCCCAAAGCTGCCAAAGCCTTACACAAGTGTCAAGCCCATCATCATGTACTTGTATCCGACTGTGATAAGCCTTTGTACATCAAGTTGGTATATGCTGAATGCCAAGTCAACTTAACTAAGGTTTATGGCAATAAAAATTAGGGAATGGACCTGCTGGTGTGGCTCAGTGGATAGAGCACCAGGGGTTCACCGGTTCTATTTCCAGTTAGGACTCCGGGTTGTGGGTCAAGTCCCCAGTTGGGGGTGTGTGAGAGGCTACCACACATTGATGTTTCTATCCCTCTCTTTCTCTCTTCCTTCTCCTCTCTCTAAAAATAAAATAACAACTTAAAAAAAAAAAAAAAAAAGACATTAGGGGAATGGATAGGTCTCTGTAAAAATGATAGAGAGGGAAAACCCTGTAAAATTGTTGGTTGCGAGTGTGTGGTAATTAAGGACCATGGCAGAGGGCAAAGAATCTCAGACCACGGATGTCTTTGAGGAATACTTCAAATGCAAGAAATGAACTAATAAAAAACTTGGCGCTTGAAAAGATATTCCTGGCCATGCCAGGTAGCTCAGTTGGTTGGAGGTTACAGGTTGATCCCTTCCTTGGTCAGACCATATACAAGGATCAGCCAGTGCATGCATAAAGAAGTGGAACAACAATTTAATCTTTCTCTTTCTCTCACTGGTGTGGTTGTTGTGCTTAGAGGGGTTGGGGAAAAGTGTGAGAAATATGCTCACCCAGTATGTGAAGCAAATGGACAATAAGGCCAGGAGTATAGTGAAAGTGAGGCGTTTTATTTGTTGTCTTGCAAGAGTGGTGCCTGGTGGTATCTGGTGGGCAGGCCCACCGAATGGGAAAAAACGGGTGAATTTATCCCTGCTGCAAGCAGTCCCCCATTTCCTCATTGGCTGAGTACTTTGGAGTCACTGTCTGGAGTGATCATGTCTAAAGAGATGATTGGGCAGTTTAAACCCTAGCACGGGCAACTTTCGGTGAGGTTGTGGCCATCCCACCTTTCCTTTGTTTTCAGAAGGTACCCTTGACTAGTTTAGTCCCATCCTCACTTTGTTAATCCTGTTAACTCAGAGACTTCCTGACTTGTCTGACTCAGCTGCTAATCATTCCCTGAGGTGGTATAGTCCAATTTGAGAGTCACCTTTCTCCTCATTCTCTGCAAGAGAGAATTTACCTTGACTCTCCAAAGGTATGTTATCTTAGATGTAGAAAGATAGTAGACGGGCTCAAAAGGTAAAGGTTGACTTTTGTCAGGGAAGATTCTAACCTAGGACAATAGCTGTCCACCATGACCTGCTTTTGGACAGAAAGTTTTAAATTTTAGACCACCCTATGTGGGTGACGACTTTAGGTCTCTGAGTACGTAAGACTGCCGAGCAGGCCTCTCCTGAAGTTGTCAGGTTTAGGATGTGGTCCATTTTCTTCCATCTCCAGTTGCTGAATAATTTTATATTTAGCCTATCCTTAGCTTTAATTTTATATACTTGAATTTTTAAAAGTACATATTAAAGAAACATTACTCTGATTGTCTTCAGCTATATTTTCACTTTAAACTGTTTACTAGAGGTCAGCAGTTCTCTAAATGTTGTCCCATTAGAATACAAATTTGTTACATTACAGTCCTATCTTTAAAAAAATGACTTTGATCCCACATCCACTTCCAGCTATCACCCCATTTCTTTGTTCAGTATGTAGCAGAACTACTCCAAAGTAATTTTGAAACTGAAAAAGCCAGTGTTCCTGCTGCCTGTCATCTGCTAGACCCAAGAAGCAGAGACAGGGATTGAACCTTTACGAGGCTTTATTCAGATGGTTGCCAATCTGAGAAGACAGCAGGTTTGTACCCTAACAGACTGTCTTAAATTCCATTATAAATGGGACCTTTTTATAAGGAGGAGACAGGTATAGGAAAGGGGTTTGGAATTCAGGGAAGAAGTTAATCAGATAAAAGCTGCAGCATTCTTTCATCTGTGTCCTGGGCAGTAGTGTTACAGGAGGCTAGGGGCAGAGAAAGACATATCTCACCCAGCAGTCTTGGGCCTGGTCTAATACTGCCAGGTGTTTCAATATCATAAGAAACACTGTTAACCAGGAAGGAGAAAAATCCTTGGAATTCTATGTATTGTTTCCACTATCTGGGAAGAACCTTTTGAGACTATTTAAATCCCAAAGCCAGAAAGGCATTCCAAGGCCCTAAAGGTGGGAAAGGGCCCAGAGTTCCTAAAATAAGAAGCCTATTAATACCTTTAGGTATCCATGCCCCCAAGTCCTGGAAAGCTAGCACCACCCTTTCATAAGTAACTTCCTCTCTCTCTCTCATCCCAACTATACCAGTGCTCAGAACAAAGGACTTGCCCTCTCTTGATGGCCTTGACCTTGGAGCCCCGGCCTCTGGCCACACAAGGGCAAGTTTGCCACCCCCAGCCTTTGGACACCTTTATTTTTGCTCTCCCATTCATGAATACATTTTATGCACTCTAACAGGCTCGCTGACTTGTAATTCTTAACTTAATTGGTGAGAGGAACCAGGATTTCTCCCATAACAGTACTCTTTGCACCCTGAATGGTGGTCTTTGTGTCCTGGGTGATGGATGTGTCACCCTGGAGTAGAATGGCTCAGATACCACCTTGACTGTGCGCAGCCCTCTTGAGATACAAAGGTGGAACTGCTTAGGGTTTCCTGGAGTCAGGGTGGGTCATTCCTCCAGTTCCTGAAACAGTAGCTTTTTACTTACATTGATTACCAAGCTTATTAGCGATTACTTGAAACTAAAATTTTCCAACATTTGAATCCCCCATCAGTTTCTACCTCTTCCCTTCTTTTTTTAAAAAAATTCATTTATTTGTTTATAGAGAAGGGAAGGGAGAAAGAGAGGGAAACATCAATGTGCAGGAGATAGATCAATTGCCTCTCACCCCCACCCCCCCACCCCAAACTAGGGAGCTAGTCCACAACCCAGGCTTGTGTCCTAAATGAGAATCAATCTGGTGAACTTTGGGTTCGTTGGCCTGCGCTCAATACCAGCCATACCAGCTAGGGCCTTCCATTCTTTTTTAAACCTATTCCCATAGAGTTTTCTTCTCTACCACCTCACTGAAACACTTCTTGTTGAGGTAACCAGTGGCCTCCATGTTGCCTAATGAAACCCTCAGGTCTCAGTCCACTGTCATCTCCCAAGATGATTTAATACATTTGGGGCATTTTGTGTGTGTGTGTGTGTGTTGTTGTCTTTCTTTCTCTCTCTTTCTTTCCTTCTCTTTCTTTCTTAAAAAAATAAAAAGTTGACTCTACTTGCCACAAATTGATCAGGTACTATGAAGGGGGAAATGATTTGTATAGTTTATGTGGAGAAACCTAGTACATTTTAAATTCTTTCGCTTATTTGCCTCAAAATCTTGTGCAGCACCTCAATTTTGGCTGCTTTAGAGCAAGTAAACAAAGCCCAATTTTCCTCTTGCTTATGCCATTACCAAATAACAAATTTGGGGATATCTTAAAGAATTTCATGAGGCTGCAAAGTTTGAGCAGTTTCCTCACATTGTCATTAAAAAAATTATTTTTAAAATTTGTTTTTAGAGAGAGAGGGAGAGAGGAAGAGTGGAAGAGAAACATCAATGTGTGATTGCCTCTTGCATGTTCCCAACCAGGGACCTGGCCCACAACCCAGGCATATGCCCTGACTGGGAATCGAACCAATGACCCCTTAATTAACAGCCTGGTTCTCAATCCACTAAGCCACACTGGCCAGTGTTCAAGATATTTTTGTAAATAGAAGATAAGGCTTTTCTGATCCCTTAGTGACTCACAAGATTATTCTTTTTAATTGATGTTAATATCCTGAACCTAAAACCAAAAGGGAAAAATATGTACAGTGACAGTAACAACTTTTTGGTAAAAGTAAAAATCCTCTTTAGATTTCTTCTGGTTACGGAAAATGGGTGGTAAGGTAGTTCTTCTGTAAAAGCAAACTGATGTAATGCAAACTTTCTGAAAGTATACTTTTTGTTTTACACCATTTCAGCTTATGAAAGGTTTCATAGGAACACTCTACTTTTGGATAGCAGGGGAAGCCTATTACCAGACTAATTGCAGTTATAAAAGTATGCCACATTCTCTCACATTTTTGTAGTTTTTTTTTAAAGATTTTATTATTTTTAGAGAGACGAGTAGGGAGAGAGGCAGAGAGGGAGAGAAACATCAATGTATGTTTCACCTGCCACCAGCTACGGATCTGGCTGGAAACCTAGCTTGCAACCTGGTTATATGCCCTGGCTGGGAATCGAACCAGCGACCTTTGGGTTCACAGGCTGGTGCCTTATCCACTGTACCACCAGCCAGGGCCTGCCTCTGTGTTTAAAAGACTTTTTGCATACTTTACATTTCATGAATTATCACAGACTATTAATTTGCCAATCTCTCCTAGAATATTCACTGAAACAATAAAAATTGTCTTTTGTTACATTTGCATAGTATACTGTCTCCCGTAAGTAGGTGTTTAATATCTATTTGCTGAGTGAATGAATAACAAGTCCTCTCTCCCACAAGCCTGGCTGAGGGAACTAACATTTCCCCAGGTTCAAAGTCATTACTGGAAAGAACACAAAAGTGGGAAAACTGGTTAGAATCCATTCTTATTTTAATCTTTTTCTTAGAGCTCCTTTGTTCCTTTGTCTTGGTAAATATACTCAATAGGCAATTGAGATCATGAAATTTTTTTGACACTTGGGGAATATGTGTACTAAATAAAACTAGGATATACAAAAATGATTCTACTTTTTATGCTGCTATTCTGAGCACATTTGTATTTAAGAAGTCAATGTCAGCCCTGGCTGGTGGCTTACATGGGTGAAGCATAGTCCCGTACACAAAAAAAAATGTTGCGGGTTCCACCCTCCCCTCCCACCCCAATTAGGGCACATACTTGGGTTGGGGGTTCTATCCCTGGTCAGGGCACGTGTGTGGAGCAGCCAGTCATTTCTCTCTCACAATTTCTGTCTCTTTCCTCCCCTCCCTTTCTCTATCTCTAAAATCAGTAAAAGATATCCTTGGGTGAAGATTTAAAAAAAAAATGTCAATGTCACTCAGTTATCAGGTGAAATGCTTTATTTCTTAGAGGTATTTTTAAAATTCAAACATTTTTATATTTCAAAGTAGGAATTCTAGCTTTAGTCTTAAAAGTCATTTTTTTCTGAGTATATTTTCTCTTAAATATACAAAATAATATATTTTTATAGAGTATGTTGAAAATTAGGAAAATCAAGGGTTCTGGTTCTGTCAGGTGCAGTGTTTAGAGTGTTATTTTGATAGAATCCAGTAGCTTTGATATGGCTTGAAAATTCTTGCTCTTTTGGAGTATAGTTGCAGGGAAAAAACTGTGGCAAAGGTAAAAATTCACCATAAGTACTTGAACTGGTTTTATACATAATCATCTTAGGTTCTGATAGTGAGGTTGTTGTCTGGAGTGTCTTTGGATCCAACATACATGAAAACACAGGATTGCCAGGGCTCACACAAGTAGGCAGTTGTTCAGGTTTCATATCCATGTCTGAATCTGAAGCTGAAGTACTTTTCTTATCCTAAAATATAAAGACATCAAATTATTCTCAATTACAAAGTTCTGGAGGAAAAAAACCCCTAGAACTATTCAACTAGCCCTAACTCTATTTTACACCACTCACAAAAATTAACTTGAAATGAAGCCTTAAATATACAATCTGAAACTGCCAAACTCCTAGAAAAAAATAAGGAAAAATTTCCTTCATATTAGTCTTGGCAAAAATTGTTTGGCTATGACACCAAAAATACATGCAACAAATGCAAAAATAAACAAGTGGGACTACATCAAATGAAAAAGTTTCTGCACAGAAAAAACACAAAACATCAACAGAATGAGACAATCTACAGAATGGGAGAAAATGTCTGTAAACCATATATTTGATGAGAGATTAGTAGTAAATATATTAAATATATACAAGGAACTCACATAGCTCAAAAGCAAAACAAACAATCTGATTAAAAATTGGGCAGCAGCCCTGGCTGGTGGCTCAGTGGATTGGCACTGGCCTGTGAACCCAAAGGTCGCTGGTTCAATTCCCCAGCCAGAGCACATAACCAGGTTGCAAGCCAGGTCTCCAGCCAGGTCCATAGCTGGAGGCAGGTGAAAGGCAACCATACATTGATGTCTCTCTTCCTCTCTGCCTCTCTCCCTTCCCCTCTCTCTAAAAATAATAAATTTAAAAAAAAATTAGGCAGGGACCTAATAGACATTTTTCCAAAAAAGACACACAAACAGCCAACAGGTACATGAAAAGATGTTCAACATATGTGGAATCGGATGAACAAATTGAACTAACAAGCAAAACAGAAACAGACTTATAAAGAGCAGACTGACAGCTCTGGGGGTGGGTAATGTTGGGGGGCACAGAGGGATTAAGCAAAAAAGAAAAAGAACTGACAACAGCTAAAGACAAAATAAGATGTTGGGGGTGGTCAGTCAGTTATGGGAGGGGAAGTTACCAGGAAAGGACTGTAACCAAGAATAAGATTGTTAAGTACATCTAAGTCCTTGATTTCTAAATTAATAAGAGTTCTAGACCTCAGGTCATCACCCTCTTCCTCCTAACGTGAGAGAGAGTCACCTTTGCAAGTTGACATTTCCCTTATACAGTCACAAGTAAAAAGCTCTTACAAAAGGGTAACTTCTACTCATTTTTTAGACCTTTTCCTCTGTCTGCAGTTTCTTAAAAATAATCAGCCTAAGCCCTGGCTGGTGGCACAGTGGATAAGGCACCAGCCTGCAAACCCAAATGTCGCTGGTTCGATTCCCAGGGTACATAACCAGGTCTCCAGCCAGGTCGGTAGTTGGAGGAGGCAGGTGAAAGGCAACCAACCATACATTGATGTCTCTCTCCCTCTCTGCCTCTTTCCCTTCCCCTCTCTCTGAAAATAATATATAAAATCTTTAAAAAAAAATCAGCCTAAACTATTAGGCCAAAGAGAAATATTTTGGAAGGGCAAATTTTGTTTCCTTACATAAATCACTATCTCAAAAGAGATGTCTGCACCCCCATGTCCATCATAGCATTATTTGCAATAGCCAAGCCACAGAAACAGCCCCAGTGTCCATGCAAGGATGAACAGGTAAAAAAAAAAAAAAAAAAAAACAGTGGTATATATACACAATAGACAGAGAAAGACAAATATTGTATAATCTTACATACTATTTTCCTTTTTGTAGGTTTACCTCAATGCTCTTCCAGAATTCAGTTCTGAAAAAATTTATAGGTTAATAGCACTACATTAGTATACTACAATTTACTAATACTGAATACTCATCATCTTGTGTAGGAAGGAGTAAAACTAAGTATAACTCATTAGGTCTTGCTATTTATTCTTTTTGATACTATTAATTTTTTTTAAATATCAAAAGTACCAACATTAGATAATAGTAAGTCCCCAGAATCCTATGGTATATCAACAGGTCAGCTTTTCTCAAAAGGTCTTAAGTTTCCGCTGTAAGGGAAAGCTGCTTGGGTGGTAGGTGTCTGCCGTGTAATTTGTGGGAAAAAGTACCAACTCCACTTTACAGACACCAATCAGGTTGTCCAGGGCAACCTCAGTCACAGAGGATGCCCTTTAATCAAATCACCCTCTACTACTGGCTTTAAAATTCTGATCAACTTTGGCACAAAATATATTACAAAGTACATAATAAGTTAGCTGGTAAACTTTGTTGTTATAAGTAATACCACACAATCTGGAAGTCAGTGGCTACCTAAATCTTTTAGAATTCTAGGATAATTCACAAATGTTTATAGACTTAGAAACAAAATACCCATTGCTTTTACTCTATGTCAGAGGCCCTCATTACAGCTTTCTTATTTGGGTTTCCCCCTCTTCAAATCTGATACTTCTTAATTTTCCTTTTCGTTTTAATTGAATTTATTGGGGTATCAAAATTATATAGGTTTCAGGCATACAATTCTACAAAAACTCAGATCTGATATTCTTCAAATGTGGAGTTCAAACCAGATACAACTGAAAACAAAACACATTAGCCTCATACAAAGAATAGTAAAAGGATTATTTTAAGTTAACTGCCAGTTATGCATGAATAGATGGGTCAGCGATTGTTTAGTACTTAAGGATAAAAAGGTAAATTAAAATTGTAAATGATTTCTTTTAAAACTGATTGTGTCTTAGAATTGGCTATCAAAGTGCCTTGAAAAAGAATAAAAATCAACAAGTAGATGGCATTGGCTTTCTTATTAAAGGTTTTCCTAGAATTAGAGAAACCCTGTGACTTTGTTGTACTCAGACACATTAAAATCTATAATAATAAAAGCAAGCCACTGAAATAATAAAAATATCCCTTAGAGCTGTAATTATGAAATTAATTTTTTTTCTTTTTTGGTGTGTCACAGTTAATGTTAAGTGCAGTAACATCCAAAGCAAAAGACCCTAAAGTCTAATTTTGAGACATCCTTTTGTTTTTGCTGAGGACTACCATCTTCCTTGTTAATGTTTTTCTTATCTTTTTCTTTTTTTGCCAATATTGGGATGGGTAGTTAAACCTTAGCTCTCCTAGTTTCCGTCAACAGTGAGTATAAGTGCACCATATACTTTGATAGCTCCTATCTTTTGAACAAGGTAGAACGTAAACAAATGCAAAATTTCCAAGGTACATTTTCTTGTTCAAAGGCATCACCTCACAACTTGAAGTAAGGTACGAATTGTATACCATGCCAATCATTTTTATACTTTCAGACAATTCTGGCTTAATGCACTAATGGACATTTGTATCTGTGTAGCCCGGTGGTTGCCTAGAAAGTTGTTTTTCTTGGGGGGGGGGTAGATGGGAGTACGGGTGCCCCAAGTTTAAATCAAAGAATATTAACATTCAGAAACATCCAGCCCTTTGCCCAAACCCACCCAGTCGTACTCCGTCTTTCTCGGTTTCTTCTTTAGTTTTTCGGCAAACGAGGTCTTTTCCTGCAGCAGATGGCAAGAAGGCCAGCGAGTGCTCAGGGGAAACGGCCTTTTTAGTATACCCAATTAAATCCGGATCAATATCCCGAGCAGTTCTCCTCGGTGAAACCTCGAATCCTTTGGAGTGATTGTAGCAGCCTGTCTCCATAACAACCGGCCGCGGCGCCACTCCGCCCCTCCGGCGCTGGCCCGGATGTTGTGAGGCTCGAGGTCCCCTGGCCCAGTTTCCTGCAGCCTTCCAGTGGCGTGCTGCGCGCCTCTTCGGGAGTCGTAGTTCTTCTCTCTGTCGCTGCGCGATTTAAGGCGCAGGCAAGACTACAAGTCCCAGCGTGCACTGCGGCGCTCCGCCGGCCGCCGCCTCCCGGCCGCGGACGCCTGGGAGCAGGTTGTTTTTTATGAGAGGCGTCACTCTGCTCTGAGCTGTGAACACCAACGCGGCGACAGCCAGCACAGTGGAGCGGAGGTGGGGCTGCCCCTTCAGGTACGGCCTTGGGCGGGTTTGCACCGGGGAAGAAGAGTCGCGGCTACTTGTCGGGCCTCTGGCTACACCATAGGATCAGCAGCTTGGGGCAGGCACTCTCGGGGTCTCACCTGGGGCTGGGGCTGCGGGACGCGAGTTCGATTCCTGTCTGCGGTGACTTGCGGCCTGGGAGTCCGAGTCGCATCCCCTAGCGGCCCCAGTCAGCTCCTGACGCGTTGGGTCTGGTGGTCCGCCGTGTGCAGACCCCAGCGGTGCGTCAGGGGTGTGGGGAGGTTGATGGCGTAGGGTACCCTCCTTCCTTCCTTGGGCTGGTTTTGGTCCTTAGCGGTCCTGATGTTGAGAATCCATATGGTAAGACGTGAGGTGCGTCATCTTGCCTGGTTTTCAGCCGGCCCATCCTTTCTGGTGACGTTTGAAGCCGGTGATGCAAGGAATAGAAAGATTAAATATTAAATAATGAAGTTGATATTTCTGCTCATACGTCCGGCTGCTAATGATCAAATCCTCCTCCATGCCCTGTCCCCTTACTAGATCCCCCTTTAGGGTCGGCCTTGTTATGCGTTACATGTTTCCCTTGTTTAATGAATCTACCTACCTTTGGGAGCGCCAGTTTTAACGAACTCAGCCCATGAAGGCACTTTGTTAAATGGTGAAATTTGCACTGCTTCACTCTAGCTATATTAGAAAACAGAAGGGAGTTTTCTTATCACTAGAACAGATAACTACTTTAGTACTTCGAATTTGGGAGATTTGCGTCCTCCAGTAAGGTTACAACCCCAGGATAGTGCTTGAAAAGTCACTTAGCCCATGTCTTTGGTTTCAGGTTTCGGTCTTTTTTTTAAGAAGTATTTTCTTTCTTATTTATTTATTTAAAGATTTTATTTATTATTTTTAGAAAGAGGGGAAGAGAGAGAGGCAGAGAGGGAGACAGACATCAATGTATGGTTGCATTTCACCTGCCTCCAGCCACAGACCTGACTGGAAACCTGGTTTGCAACCTTGTTATGTGCCCCGGCTGGGGAATTGAACCTGCAACCTTTGGGTTTGCAGGCCGGCGCCTTATCCACTGTGCTACCAGCCAGGTGCTTTCTTTTTTATTTTTATTTTTGGTTAAAAAATATTTTATTTATTGTTTTCAGAGAGAGGGAAGGTAGAGAGGCAGAGAGGGAGAGAAACAGCAACGCATGCCTTTCACCTGCTTCCAGCTACAGACCTGGCTGGAGACCTGGCTTGCAACCTCCTTATGTGCCCTGGCTGGGAATTGAACCAGTGACCTTTGGGTGCACAGGCCAGCGTCCATCAACTGAGCCACCAGCCATGGCTAGGTTTCCATCTTAATAGGCCCCAGATTTCTGGGTGATACTTAGTGTGAAAGGTTTACTATTATTTCTTGAGCTCTGACCCCAAAAGGCAAGGAAAAGAGGAGTGAGGGTATTTACCTAAGGATGGGATTCTGATTAAAGAAGCTATTAAAAACCATTCTCAAATGAGTGAATTATTAATTTTTAAACAAACAGGTTGGAAACTAGTGTCATTCTAATTTTGTAAATTATATACAACTTAGAAGTGTCTCCGTCTATATGAAATGTCAATTTAAGAAATGTTTATTTGAGACAGGACACCTGCTTGGAAGCAAAATCTCAATGGATTGAGAAGATGCTCCAGAGAATGGCAGTTTTGCACCTTATTTTATATAGTACAAGGAGACGTAAGGGGCTACAGGAAATCCGTTGGTGATAGATTAGGGAGGTGGGAGAAAGCAAAGTCAGGAATATCTCTGGGATTGTATAAAAAGGAATATCTCTGGGGTTGGATAAAAGGTAAAACCAATAGAC
Organism: Noctilio leporinus; assembly: GCA_004026585.1. Classification (NCBI taxonomy): domain Eukaryota; kingdom Metazoa; phylum Chordata; class Mammalia; order Chiroptera; family Noctilionidae; genus Noctilio; species Noctilio leporinus. Next base: position 318,996 of record PVIW01001179.1, read on the forward strand.
ACATTCCTCTTTTACATTTGTGGGTATAGACTGGTTAACAGTTAACACAATAACAGTAAGTAACAGTAACAATGAGGAGTTTTGTGGTCTCTGGTGTGGTACCGTGAGGGGTCCCCCAAAAAGGAAATTACCCTGATATTCCCATACGTGTATTATATAGATGAAAAAATGCTTTCCCTGAGCTTGTCGGGTTTAGTATATGGCCCTTATTGAAACCACAGAAATAAGACTCGAACAATAGTTATAGTTACAAAAGTGAAACTACAAATCATTTTTTTCTTTATACTTTCTAGTATTTTGCAGTAATTTCTGTTATAAAGGTTTTATAAACATTACTTTAAAAAGCAAATAAGGAAGCCCAGGCTGGTAGCACAGTGGATAAGGCGCCGGCCTGTGAACCCAAAGGTCGCTGGTTTGATTCCCAGCCAGGGCACATAACCAGGTTGCAAGCCAGGTCTCCAGTCAGGTCTGTGGCTGGAGGCAGGTGAAAAGCAACCATACATTGATGTCTCTCTCCCTCTCTGCCTCACTCCTTTCCCCTCTTTCTAAAAATAATGAAATAAAATCTTAAAAAAAAAAAAAAAAAGCAAATAAGGGACAAAAAATGTGAAATAATTGTTGAAAGGGACAGGATTCATCAGTTGGACTAGAAAGGTGAAATAACCAGATGACAATAATTTGTACATATCATTTATTTTGACTTGCTTTTCACTTTGTTCAGTAAAATTAAAGACAAAAGTGCTTAGCCTTTCTTCAGTTAAGGCAGTGCAATATTGATTATTTGTAAATCCACCAGGTGACAAAATATGGAATATTAATCTGAAAATATATCCAAATCTGGATATAATAGAATCTTGTATTTATTGTTTTGTAAGCACTTGACAGTGGAAATAAAGAAGTTAAGCAATTATTATAAAATGGGGCATTTTAAGCTTGTTTGCATTAAATCTCTGAATACTGTGTTTTATATGTCTGCTATTTTGGATAGGAAAGTAGCATATCATTTAGCCCATATTTTGTTTTCTATCATATGGAAAGGGCCCTATTGTTCAATAGGAATTGCTATGTGTTTTTGTAATTTTCATTCTTGAAAGAGTGGAGTTTACCTCTTCCCCAGTTGTCCATTAACAAAATATCCATTCTGAAGCTTTTTTCTCCCCAAGCTCTAGTATTCATACCTTATTTTCTAGTAGTCATACTTATCTTCTTTGGAGCTTTATTTCTCTCCCCAAATTTCAATTTCTTTTCAGTGTTTTCTACCTTTTTATTTATGTTGTATACTGTGCTGATTCAATATCTTGTTATATATTTGGATCCATTTACAGGGCATAAGAAGCATTCATAATTACTACGTATGATTTACGAACTAGTTCCGCAGTATTATTGTTCAGATTGTATAATTGTATTCTTATCCAAGTTAAATGAAGATTTTAAAAAATTGAGAATGAACTACTAAGATCATAGAAGTAACAGTCCCTGAACATGTAAGGCCATTTAAGCACAGGGTTTCTTAAACCAGAAAATGCAGACTCATCTAACAATGCAGAACTACTAGAGGCTGAATTGCTTTTGTGTTTGTGTGTGGTTAAGGTGAGGAAGTTGCCATATTTTAAGTGATGATTTACATGGTCAAGAATTTTCTTCCTTGGCAATTCAGCAATTTTGACTGGATTAAAATAGTTAAAAATGTGTCGATTTCAAAGGTCGTGTCTGATGTATTGCACCAGATAAACTCAAAAACATCTCTCAGTTTGAGCTCCAAGATGAAATTTAGCTCAGTAATCTGGGGAGGATTGCAACTAACTGATACATTTTGGGGTTAAAAAAAAAAGGCATATAATGGGTGCAAACCTGTTAAAAGGCCTATAAGGTTTTTGAAGAAAGTGTTAGAATATGAGTAAAGTGAGTTAAAAGTTTCCTCTGTCATTACAGCAAGTCAGAAATCAAATATTTCTGTAGTGCTAGTCTATAAATCACTACCCTAAAACCTTACTTTTGGCTCTTATTCCCAGCATGATGGAATGTAAATTAGAGCATTGGATTGGGAGTCAGGATGTTTAATTATGTTGAACAAGTAATGTAATGTTAGGGGTTTCTATTTTGTTCATTTGTGTTGAAAATAATAGTTGCTTTATTTCATGGGATATTTGTGAAGATCAATCATAATCTGAAAATGCTATAAACTTAGGTTAAGTGACAGTGAATCAGGCAACATATTATTGGCCTGCTTAAGTAGCATTTACATAAAATATGCTTTTTGAAGTGTGATGACTTCATGTGATACATACTTTTTGACTGGTAAGTTTGATGGAGAAGAATCAAATGGTATCTGATTTGATATTTCTCATAGAGCTTTTCTGGGGTTTTTTTTTTGTTTGTTTGTTTGTTTGTTTTGATTGAAAGAAATCTGGCATCTTTCCTGACTGTGACTTTGCACTCTGCTGCCTTAAAGGTCCTGAAACGGCAGCCTGCTTTTTTTGGTTGGACTTTTAATTTTGGTTTTGATTTGCTTTAATTGCACATCTAAATTATAAGGAAGATCATCAGTCTTAACAGTGGAAAGTGGATGTTGTTTTTAATGTATGTGTAAGCAAGCACTGGTCCTTTGGAACAAGAAGTAGTTTAGAGCTCAGATGCCTCCTGGGGAAGTCAAGCTTGCCTGTGACAGTTAGGATAACATATTACAAGTAAAAAAGTCTGTTAGAAAACTTGTCAATAAATTCTGAGGACTTTATGAGAGTAAATATAAGTAAATGAAAGTAAAAGCAAAGAAATATGTAATTTATTATGGGTTGCTAAGACTGCTTATTTGATAACGCAAGTAAGAATTTTTTAAACTTATATTTATTCTGGAATTTTCTTTTTTTAAATTAAATTTTATTTTTTATTATGATGTTACATTTGTCCAATATATTATCCCTTTGCTCCCCTCCATCCAGCACCTCCTACCAACTTTTTAATCTTTTACTAGAAAGTAACAATAAACATATTTAATTATCTATTCTGTAATAAGATGTGCACTTTAAAAATGGAAAACTAAAAATACATAAAACTTATTTTCTTTTTCCATGATTTTCCCAAATGAAAAAGTTGAAGACAGTTGTGAAAAAAATTACAACCGATAATCCTTTTGTGAAAAGTATGTTTAAAAAAATCTATAGATTATAGCTCTGGCTGGCAGCACAGTGGATAAGGCACTGGCCTGTGAACCCGAAGGCCGCTGGTTCGATTCCCAGCAAGGGCACGTAAACAGGTTGCAAGCCAGGTCTCCAGCCAGGTCTGCAGCTGGAGGCAGATGAAAGGCAACCATACACTGATGTCTCTCTCCCTCTCTGCTTCCCTCCCTTCCCCTCTCTCTAAAAATAATAAATAAAGTCTTTAAAAAAATATATATATATATAATATGATGAATATATATTTTTAACAAGTGAAAAGATTATTTAATTTTTTTAGAATAGAAGAAAATAAAGAGCCAGAACCCAGGAGTTACATTTTTATCTATAACGGAGAAATGGCCCATCAAGGGCTTTCTAGTATCCAAATAATGACAGTATGTAGCTGAGTTAAATTTATCTATTTGTTGGCTCTTTCAGGTTTTTCCAAAATTAAGATGTACCTGTCCTGGAAAGTCAGAATTTTTCTCAGAATGAGAATACCTGTTGAAAATATTTATAAAAAATTATTGATCGATCTGGAAGAGGGAGAAAGCAGCATTCATTTGTTGTTTCTTATATGTGGCCTGTTGAACCTGTGACCTTGGTGTATCTGGACAACACTAACCAACTGTGCTAACCAGCCAGGGCCAAGAATACTTCCATACTCACGGGCACTTTAATTTTCCCTTAGGATTTTGGATTCATACTGTTTATTTCACTTTATTTCATTTGTCCAAAGTATGGCTTCTTTTACATTGAGGCAAAAAGGGGCTACTGTTATCTTCAAATAAGGCAGTAGTTGTGTTTGTTTCTCAATGTAAGGGATGTTTCATCATAGAAGGAAACTGAAGAAATTGTATTGACTAAGTTCTTGCAGAGTTTATTTTCTAGATAAAAAGGTTGTATGTAACAGTATTGCTGCCTCCTTCTGGGCATAGATAAAGTGAAGGTACTGTTTCTGTTCAAGACTTTTTTCCAGATACCTATCTTTAGTGATACCTTACAGTGTTTTAAGTGGAATTTTACTCAATTGGAGCCAGAAGTCCTGATTACCAAATATAAGTTATCTTTGCACCTGTGTACAGGTGCCTATAACCGGAGGCAGGGGAACTGTATGTAGGACCGGTGTCCTGATGCCTTAAGTACTGCTGCTGTGTGGACTCCTCAGAGACCTCAGTCTCTTTCTCTACTGTCAGTTTTCCCACTGATACCTCAGATAATAAACTTAAAAACTTTTTTTTTACTTTTAAAACTTTATTTATATTTAGAGAAAGGGAAAGGGAGAGAGAAGGAGGCGAGAATAACATCAATGTGTGGTTACCTCTCACATGCCCCAAATAGGGACCTAGCCTGCAGCCCAGGCATGTGTCCTGACTGGGAATTGAACCTGCAACTGTTACTGGAAAAACCCTGGTGCCTCTCACCAATGCAGTAAAGAATTACAGATCAGTGAGCCTGTTACTGTGTGTACACAAAATATATTCATGAATGAGAGAGCAAAAACAAAGATGGCCACAGGCAGGGGTGGGGGGTGGGGAGGTGGGGGTGGTTGGGGTTGTTGGTTGTGTTTTGGCAAGCATACTCTAGCATGGCCAGAGGCCAGGAGTCCAAAGGCCAAGGGCGCGGAAGAGCAAGTCCTTTTTTTCTGAGCTCTTCTTATATAGTTGGTGGGATGAGAGAGAGGAAGTTACTTATGAAAGGGTGGTCTAGCTTTTTAGGGTTTGGGGGCATGGATACCTAAAGATATTAAATGGGCTTCTTCCTTTAGGCATTCTGGGCCCTTTCTTGACCTTAGGGCTTTGGAGTGTAGACTCAAAGGTTTTTCTTTCTAGATAGTGGAAACAACACAAAGAATTCCAAGGGTTTTTCTCCTCCTTGGCTAACAGTGTTTTCTGTGATACTGGAACACCTGGCAATATTATCAGATCAGGCCCAGGGCTCCTGGGTTAGTGGGTGAGACATGTCCTCCTCTGCTTCTAGCTGCCTGTAACACAACCCTTTGGTTTGAAGGCCCACACTCAATCCACTGAGCTACACCAGCCAGGGCAGATGGTAAACTTACGAATTTTTGCTTTTTTAAAAAAAGGATGGGAATAGAGGGAGAGAGAAGGAGAGAAATATCAATTGCCTCCTGTGTGCCCCTAACCAGGGACCTGGCCTGCAGCCCAGGCATGTGCCCTGACAGGGAATCAAACTGACAATCCTTTAGTTCACAGTACAGCACTCAATCCGCAGAGTCACACCAGTCAGGAGGGCACAGGTAGTAAACTATTTAATTTGACTCCTGTTAAGTCCTTAACATGTCTTGAAGAAACATCATCTGGAAGATGATCAGATTTGAATCAATCATTCACTGTACTGAAAATTTTATCATTTTATTTTAAAAAATGTTTATTTTCCACCGATTATGAAGGTAAATGTTCATAGATAATTTAGCAGACATTATATAAAATCTTAGTTATTTTAGATTTGAAAGACACTTAAAAATTAAAAAAAAAAAATTTTATTGTTGTTGTATTACTTCCATCCCCTTTTTGCTCCCCTCTGTCCCCCTCCCCACCCACCCATTCCCCCAAAGTCAATCTCACCTGTTGTCCATGTCCATGGTTCCTTTATACTAGGTTCTTGTGAAAGATACTCTTAAAAATTTAGTATATTGTCCATAGACTAATATAAATAGGGTTTTATTAAACATGATTTTTCTGACTTGCTGGTATTTATAATAATCTTCCTGTGTCAATACATGTTTATTTTGTTAATGACTGCATTAATTATATTGTAGATTTTAATAAATTCACTCTTGGTAGACATTTCACTCTAATTTGTATTATAAAACTTGTTCTAATAACTTCTTATGTGTGTATATATATTCATTCTCATGTAGGTATTTCTAGCAGATGAATTCCTGTCAATGAAGTGGATAGGAAATTAAATAGAATTGATAAATCACAGGATGTCTGCCTATAAAATTTGGTAGTTATCACAAAATTACTCAAAGTAAAACCAGAAAAGTAGGTGTGTGTGCTGTTTGTTACTACCAGAACCAATAGAGGCAAAGACTGAATCTTTTCTTTTTTTTAAAAAGATTTTATTTATTATCTTTAGAGAGAGGAGATGAGATAGAGGCAAAGAGGGAGAGAGACATCATTGTATGGTTGGTTGCCTTTCACCTGCCTCCAGGCACAGAGCTGGGTGGAGACCTGGCTTGCAGCCTGGCCATGTTGTCCTGGCTGGGAATCTAACCATCAACCTTTGGGTTTGCAAGCCTGTGCCTTATCCACTGAACTACCAGCCAGGGCTCCAAAGACTGAATCTATATGGGCACTTTATTCAGATCTGAGTACACTGTGGATTATGTACCCTCAAAAACCATCTTAATATCTCATTTCAAACCAATTTATAGAAAGGGTAGGGAAGGGGTGTGGGAAAGGTGAATTGGATTAAGAGTTGCAATCCAGCAGCAGTTTTCCTAGTATTTATCGTCAATCCTTTATCTGCCATCACCTTGTCCCTCCCTGGAGCACAGTCTCTCCATCCCTTGCAGACCCCCTAGGGCACAAAAGTTGAATTGCTGGTTGACCTAGAATCAGTGGCCATTCAGTCCAGTTCCTAGAATAACAACATTAATCCCTTAAACCTATCAAGTAAGGCTAAAACCATTAACTCTTGAATTCTCCTATCAAAAGGATAATGATTACATTGCCAATGTTTACAGTGCCTAGTTTCTCATATTTTATTTAATCTACTAACCCATTTAATCTTATTAGGCATTAAAATAATCATTCTTTTTGGATATCTTTGATAATAAGGTTGAACATATATTTTTCTTACTCTAAACCATTTTTGTCTTCTATAACAGGGGTCCCCAACTTTTTTGGCACCAGTTTAATGGAAGACAGTTTTTACATGGACCAGTCTGAATGGGATAGTTTCTAGATAATTGAAGCACTTTACATTCAAACTTGCCTCCTGCTGTGTGGCCTGGGGGTTGGGGACACCCCTATTCTATAAATTGCTTACTCATGTTCCTTGCTGAATTTTCTGTGCCATTTTTAATCTCATGTTTGTTTATTGTTGCACTTTAAATGCTTTGAAAAATCTGTCACATATGTCACATATTTTCCCAGTATATCATTCATATTTATTTATAGTGACTTTGGCAAACATGTTGTTTATGGTTTTTATATAGTAAAATCTTTTCCTTTATGACTTACAGGTTTTAGGTAAAAGCTCAGAAAAATGATTGTTTTTACTCCAGGATTATAAAACTATTTTATGTTTGTTTTTTTAGTCCTTTTATGTTTTCACTTTATATGTTTAAATGTATGAGCCATATTTTTATCAGGTGGTCTTGAAGTTTTATGAAGCCTTATGTGAATATGCTGATGTTTACAAGACAAACAAGTAATGGCATTAATCTGAAAGTTTTGCCAGCAGCACATTTATGAAGTTTAATGGAGGCTTTGATTTTTGAGTGATGCAACTTGGCAAAAAATTGATCCTTCTCCCCTTTGGGAGGCAGCTAAAGAAGAACAATGAGATTGCTTTCTTTCATTTTTTCCTTTTTTTTTTTAAAGATTTAAAAAAATTTATTTCTAGAGAGAGGAGAGAGGGGAAGGAAGGGAGAAAGAGAGGGAGAGGCTCCCCCGGAAACCAGGGACTGCACCCGCAACCCAGGCATGTGCTCTGACCGGAAATCGAAGCTGTGACCTTTTGCCCAACCAGCTGAGCCAACACCAGTCAGGACCTGGCTTTTATTTTATTTTTTTAAGTCAAAAGCATTTTATATGAAGGCCTTGGCTGGTGGCACAGTGAATGAGGCGCTGGCCTGCAACCCCAAAGGTCACTAGTTTGATTCCTAACCAGGGCACATAACCAGGTTGCAGGCCAGGTTTCCAGCCAGGTCAATAGCTGGAGGCAGGTGAAAGGCAACCATAAGTTGGTGTCTCTCTCCCCCGTCTCTAAAAATAATAAAATCTCTTTAAAAATTAAAAAAAGCATTTTATATGAAAGTGGCTCTTCTTTTCTGCATCTCTTTTATCTTCTACTTTCCACAACATTCATAGGAAGCCTGTGTGCTATGATTTGAGTACCTAGGATCCCAGGCACCACTTAGTTCCACATTCAAATCTTTTGTCCCTTGATTCTGTTTGGGAAAGCAGCTTAGTTTGGCCTTTGCTTGGTAAAAATATTTTGCAAGAATCATCTGCTGTAATAGTTTAAATGCCCTATAGAAACCCACTTTTTCAAGTAAAGGGTTTACCTGACCATTCTAGCCAGTAAGCCTTGGAATCAACTCCCCTCGGGTCATACTTTTGTTTCCCACAGCATGAAAGCCTGGTGCAGCAATTTTCAACCTGTGTGCTGCAAGAATTTTTAAATCATGCAGTACATGAGTATTTAGTCAGGGACACTGCCTTCTTTTCCCTTTGATTGTCAAATTGAAAAATGACATCAGCCAACACAATAGCTGTCCGTTTGTCAGATAGGCAAAAATATTTTTTGGTATGTCTCAGAGTTTTAGTCATTAGTTTATGTGTGCCATGGGATTAAAAAGGTTGAAATTGCTGGCCTAATGGGTAATAGGCACTTATAAGCTAGGTTAATTTATTGCCAGAGTTTGGGGACTGAAATAAAGTTGACCTTGTAGATGATTAAAAAAAAAAAGTGTAAGCTGACCCATCCATTACTTTAAGATCAGATTGTTTGGAAAAAAGAAAGCAATGCAGTGGAAGCTTTTTCCCTCCCACAGTTAATAGGATTGAAGACCTTATTTCCTGAAAGAGACATTTCTCACTTTTTAACTCCAGAAGTATTAATGTCAGAATACTTTTTGGAATGTGAATTTGTGCTAAATTATTAGTTTCAGATGATTTGTTCCTGCATCACTATTTTATCAACATCTAAATATCCATTAATAGAGAAACTATGATAAATAGAATAGTCCATTAGTCAGTAAATAATTAAAAAGAAAAGATTTTATTTATTATTTTTAGAGGGGAAGGGAGAGAGGCAGAGCAGGAAAGAAACATTAATGTACAGTTGCCTTTCACCTGTCTCCTGGCTGGAGACCTGGCTTGCAACCTGGTTATGTGCCCTGGCTGGAGAATTGAACCAGCGACCTTTGGGTTTGCAGGCTGGCACCTTATCCACTGTGCCACCAGCCAGGGCCTGTAAAGTAATTTTAAAATAACTTTTGTAAAACATTAAAAGATTTTTTAAACAGTTAAGTGGAAAAGTAAGGTAGGAAACTCTTTGACCCCAATGCTTACATAAAATGTTTGGAAGGATGCATTCCAGGTACATTTAAATAAAATTTGTAGCAATATAAACCGTACTTCTACTACTGAGGAAGACATTTTAAACAATTTATGTTTATTTTTAAAGATTTTATTTATTGATTTTTAGAGAGAGGGGAAGTGAGGGACAGCAACGTAAGTGTGTGGTTGCCTCTCTTGTGCCCCCAACTGGGGACCTGGCCTGCAGTGCAGGCGTGTGTCCTGACTGGGAATCAAATCAGCCACCTTTTGGTTCACAGGCTGGTGCTTAATCCACAGAGCCACACCAGCCAGGGCATTTTACCTTTTCTCCCCCTAAAGTTTTGGTACTTCCAAATGATTTATTTACTTATTTTTTAAATAAAGATTTTATTATTTTTAGAGAGAGGGGCAGGGAGAGAGGCAGAGAGGGAGAGAGACATCAATGTATAGTTGCCTTTCACCTGCCTCCAGCTACAGACCTGGCTGGAGACCTGGCTTGCAACCTGGTTATGTGCCCTGGCTGGGGAATTGAACCAGTGACCTTCGGGTTTGCAGGCTGGCACCTTATCCATTGTGCTACCAGCCAGGGCTATTTTTAGCTTTTAAAAGATTTTATTAATTTTTAGGGAGATGGGGAAGGGAGGGAGAAGGAGGGGGAGAGAGACATAGATACATGAGAGAAACATTGGTGGGTTGCCTTTCACATGCCCCCAGCTGGGGACCTGGTCCACAATCCAGGCATGTGCCCTGACTGTGAATCAAACTGGCCACCTTTTTATTTTTATTTATTTATTTTAATTATTATTATTATTTTAAATTTTATTGTTGTATTACACCCATCCCCTTTTTGCTCCCCTCTGTCCCCCTCCCCATCCACCCATTCCCCCCAAAGTCAATCCCACCTGTTGTCCATGTCCTTGGTTCCTTTATACTAGGTTCTTGTCTAAGCTGCTCCCCTTTCTTGCCTCTGCCTCCCCCCTCCCCCCAACCCCTTTCTTCCTGACCACTGAAGGCCTATTCATTGTATTCATATATTTGGTTCTGTTTTGCTTGTTGTTAGTTTTGCTCATTATTATCCCATAATGGGTAAGATCATATGATATTTGTCCTTCATTGACTGGCTTATTTCACTAAGCTTAATACTCTCCAGTTCCATCCATGTTTTTGCAAAGGGTACAAGTTCCTTCTTTCTTTCTGCTATATAGACTTCCATTGTGTAAATGTACCCAAGTTTTTTGATCCAATCATCCACTGATGGGCACTTAGGCTGTTTCCAGCACTTGGCTATTGTAAATAGTGCTGCTATGAACATAGGTGTGCATAGGTTCTTATGAATTGGTGTTTCAGGATTCTTTGGGTATAGTCCAAGTAGTGGAATTGCTGGATCAAAAGGCAGTTCCATTTTT
>PVIW01001180.1:0-31828 GCA_004026585.1 Noctilio leporinus
TTGTTGCAAAGGGTACAAGTTCCTTCTTTCTTTCTGCTACATAGAATTCCATTGTGTAAATGTACCAAAGTTTTTTGATCCAATCATCCACTGATGGGCACTTAGGCTGTTTCCAGCACTTGGCTATTGTAAATAGTGCCGCTATGAACATAGGTGTGCATAGGTTCTTATGAATTGGTGTTTCAGGATTCTTTGGGTAGAGTCCAAGTAGTGGAATTGAAAAATATGGAACGCTTCACAAATTTGCGTGTCATCCTTGCACAGGGGCCACGCTAATCTTCTCTGTATCGTTCCAATTTTAGTATATGTGCTGCCGAAGCGAGCACAGGAAATGTTTTTTAAAAGTATTACTTTGGGCCCTTGGAAATTTTCAGAAGAAAAAAACTATATTTGAGAACATATACTTAACTTACTGGGTAATTGAGCAATTAAATATATAATTTAATTTCTATTACTCAGATAAGAATAAATATATAAGATAAGTCCCATTATTTCAGAGATGATTCAGTATTTTAAGAAGCAAGGAAAAGAGGATGCATATGGCATTCTTACTCCACATCTAAGGCTGTCCTTCAGCATGGCTATCTGGGTAATAGCCCCATAAACACCAACCCTCCGTGCACTCTTGTTAGTGCTCCCTACCAAATACTAGTGCACACTTCTGAAGAAGCTAGAAGGGTAATGAAAGCACTACGATGCAGAGGCTAAACTAGGACAAGGTGATTCTAAGTTTGTGCCCCAGATCTACCACTACCTGTGTGACCCTAGATGCATTCCTTAACTTCTCTGAATTTGTAGTTCCCACACCTGTAAAATCATCATTATCATCTTGGGTTTGTTATGACATTTTAAAAGATGATCATTTAGAAAAAGCATAGTATAAAGTGTATGCATCGGTTTTCCATTGCTGCATACTTAACACCCACACATTATCTTACAATTTCAATGGTTCTGGGGTTTGGACAAGGCTTAATATCCAAGCGAGACTCAGGTACAAAATTTCAGTTGGGGGCAGACCAGAGTGTGGTCTCATCTGACGTTCTCCCGAGGAAAGATTGGGCAGAGCAGGACCAAACTAAGATGGCATCAGTCCTGTCATCTAAGAAGCCCTGTTTAGGACATGCACCATGGAGCAGTGACTTGGAAGGACGATGTGGCCCCTTTAACATGCACAGTCAATGTAATAGACAGCACGTGCTTCTCTCGGGATGCACAGTGGAGCAACATAGACAAGGTGCACTTAGCTGAAGGGAAACTCCAGCCTCTCAGTGAATGACGGTAGAGTGATATAATCAGCATGTGCTTATTGAGGTGTCACAGGCAACATCTCTTCATCAAAGGCAGATACAGCATTACTTCAAACAAGAATATGAAAGCAAAGGCCTTTCAAAGAGACAGCTGAGACAGCCGAGAGGGAGGGAATGGCACACTGCTGCTCCCACTGATCCTGCTCTAGGTGACTTTGAAACCACCGCAGACTCCGCTTGGCAAGATGCTGACCCACTCTTGGGAGTCCAGGCTTCCCAGACCTAGACTCTTACCTGGACTCTTGAGACTCATTATTCCCCAATTCTCTCCTGTGATGTTATTGCTGACTGAGTGGTTATCAGTATCATTAGATTACTATAGATTTGGATTGAATCTGCATTAATAAAAGCTGAGTGAACAGCATAATCAACTGTGCTGACTCACTGTTATCCCTTGGTGTCAGCATCACTGATAGGACTGGTGACCATATAGTAGGTGGCCCAGTGCTTTTGGTTCCTAAGGCCTAGGTCAGATGACCCAAGCAGGGTTGGGGGTGGCAGTTGTCAAAGACTGACCTATAGGAAAGGCTCTATCACAAAACGTTCACTCACAACAAAGATCCACTTCTAGTTTCCCTCTGGTTGTTGGCAGGATCCATCTCCCTCCAGCTATGGGGAGGCCTGAGTTCCCCGTTTTCTTGCTAGAGGATGTGCTCATTTCCGTAAGGGCCCCCTCCGGTCATAGCCACACAGTCCCTAACGAGAGGACACATTTCTTAAGCCAGCAAGGGAATTCCTTTCTCTTCGGGAAGGGCTCAGTTACTCTGTTGAGGGCTTCTAACTGATTAAATCAGGTTTACCCAGGATAATCTCCCATTTGCTTAACTCAAAATCAACTGACTTGAGACCTTACCTTTATCCCCAAAGTCCCTTTACCTTCCCAGTATGATGTAACCTAATCAAGGGGATGAATTCCATCATATTCAGAAGTCCTGCTCACAGCTAGGTGAAGGGATACTACTGGGTGTATGCACCAGATGTCAAGAGTTTAGAAATCATCAAAAATTTGTAAGTGTATTTTATGATTATGCTGTATAGTTGTCCCAATTCCTTTTCCCCTTGCTTCCCTCCACCCAGCACCCTACTTCCCTCCAGCAATCCCATCCCCCTTAATTCATGCCCATGGGTAATGCATCTAAGTTCTTTGGCTTCACCTTTTCCTACATTATTCTTTCTCTCTCTCTCTCTTTTTTAAGATTTTATTCATCATTTTCAGAAAAGAGTATAAGGAGGGAGGAAGAAAGGGGAGAAACATCAGTATGTGGCTGCCTTTCACCTGCCTCCAGCTAAGGACCTGGCTAGAGCCCTGGCTTGCAACCTGGTTATGTTGCCCTGAATGGGAATTAGACTGGCAACCTTTGGGTTTGCAGGCCGGCGCCTTATCCACTGTGCCTACATTATTCTTAACTTACCCCTGTCTATCTTGTACCTTCTATTAATGCTTCCTAATCCCGGCACTATTTCCCCATTTTTTCCTCTTCCCCCACCCAACTGATAACCCTCCAATGATCCCCATATCTATGATTCTGTTCCTATTCTGGTTGTTTGGTTAGTTTTTGTTTTTACTTTTTTATGTTCTGTTTTTGATAGTTATGAGTTTGGTGTCATTTTAACATTCATAGTTTGGATCTCCTTTTTCTTAAATAAGTCCCTTTAACATTTCATATAATAAGGGCTTGGTGATGATGAACTCCTTTAGCTTTACCTTGTTTGGGAAGCACTGTATCTGCCCTTCCATTTTAAATGATAACTTTGCTGGATAGACTAATTTTGATTGTACATCCTTGCTTTTCATCACTTTGAATACTTCTTGCTAGTCCCTTTTTGCCTGCAAAGTTTCTTTTGAAAAATCCACTGATAGTCTTATAGGAATCCCTTTGTAGGTAACTCTTCTCTTACTGCTTTCAAGATTCTCTCTTTATCTTTAATTTTGGCATTTTAACCTGAAGTGTCTTGGTGTGATCCTTTTTTTGGTCTAGCTTGTTTGGGACTCTGTGCTTCTTCTACTTGCATGTCTATTTCCTTTGCCAAATTAGGGAAGCTTTCCTTCATTTTTTCACATAAGTTTTCAATTTCTTGGTCTTACTCTTCTTTCTGGCACCCCCATGATTTGTATGTGGGCATGTTTAAAGTTACTCCAGAGGTTCTTAAGTCTCTTCTTGTTTTTGTTTGTTTGTTTATTTGTTTTGGGTTTTGGTATATTTTTTTAGTTCTTTTTTCTTCATTCTATACTGGTTGCCTGTTTATTTCTCTTGAGGCCTTTTGTAGTTCTACATAAAACTTAGGATCATTTGTTCTATATCTGTGAGAGAGGGGTATGTCATTTTAGAATTTTGTCTAACCTTATTTAACACAAGACAAGTGCTGAACATATAGTAGTTATTGTTATTATTAATAATATTAATAGTATTGTTGCTACTAATGTTATCAGTAGCCAATGGTAACATTTCTGTTTCTCAGCATAACAGTGCTGGAGGGAATTGGTACTATACTACAACACTGTGAGAAGTAATTAAAGCAGCTTAGCAACCTGTGTTTACAAAGTGAACGAAAAGGAAAATTCCATAACCATCCAGCAAAAAACATTGAAACCTATTTATAAATGAAATTTTTCCAATTGATTTCTCATTTGAGCTGACTTAAAGGGAAAAATAATGTTGCTCTGGATGTAGAAAAACCAGATAGGGTGTATTTTTTATATTCTGTCTCAAACCAATATTTTACAAGTAGAACAGGGGTCCCCAACCCATGGACCACAAACCAGTACCAGTCTGCGCCTGTTAAGAACTGGGCTGCACAGCAGGAGGTGAGCTTGAATATAAGATGCTTGAATCATCCCCAAACCATCCCCTTACCTTTGGTCCATGGAAAAACTGTTTTCCACAAAACTGGTGCCAAAAAGGTTGGGGACCACTGTTTTAGAATGTAGCAAAACATGGTCAACAGTATATCATGGGGAGATTTAGCTGGTGACAGAGATGAGAAAAAATAACACTGGAAGGTTTTGAGGAGTGAGTTTTTTAAGCTCAGATGTCTGTATGTGAATTTATCCAAGGAATGTGTAGATTATTTTAAGTAGAGTTGACAGTGGCAGCAGCATTGTTTTTTAATCTTCCTGAACTATCTCATAAAAACAGACAGGAAACTGCACTAAAATAGCAAAATCAAAGACCCATAGAAAATATCTCCAACAAAATTGGGTGACAAGATTATCTCTGCAAACCCTCAAATTTATCAAAATAAACCATGACAGTTACAGATTTATGTAGTAACATAGTCTGCTGAGAGAAAGTAAAGAGCCACTGGCCTTTTTAATAATTGTAAGAAGAGAAGAGCCCCTAAATTGCAACATACACTAGCTGGAAGACTCAACCAATCAAGTAATAGGACCTGAACAGGGAGGTTTCGGGGTCCCCTGTTTACAGGCTTGTAAGGGAAGGTGTAGAGCAGTCTGGAGCCTGGAAATCTTTAAAACTTACCAACTCAAGCTCTGTCCTAAGACAGAGCCCCTGCCATTGACACCAGGATTGGCAGCTCCTTTCTCTATGTGTAGGAAGCACAGTGACATCCACTATCAGGGATAAACACCAGGAACAGTAGGCTCTGTGCTGCTAAAAAGAATTTGTTAAGAATAGAGCCAAACTAAGCAGAATAGAAGCAATAGAGTCAAAGGAAGTAGAAGACCCAGTTAAAAGTAGGAGAAGAGAATAAAAGAAGCAGGTGGGAAATTTACAGCCATAGATTTAAGAACTTGGTGAAAATAAGAAAAGAACAAACTCTAGAGCAATGGAGCTGAAAGACCTACCCAGACTGCCTTTTTCTCCTAAAATAATGGGAAAAGTTACTTCACTTAAAAATAAGCAACAGAAAAGGACCATAGACAAGTTCCATAAAAAGTGATTATTAATATTATGTGGAAAGAAAAATATGCCTTTTAAGAAATCACACTGTAACCTATGTCTGCTAAAGAAATAAAAACTGTAATCTGTTTGCTAAGAGAGCATATGAATCTTAAAAGTTTGCATCACATGCCCTGGCTGGTGGCTTAGTGGATAGGTGCCCACCTGCAAACCCAAAGGTCGCTGGTTTGATTCCCAACCAGGGCACGTAACTAGGTCTCCAGCCAGGTCCATAGCAGGTGAAAGGCAACCATACATTGGAAAAAAAAAAAGTTTGTATCAAAAGAAAAATAATTGTAAATATGTGTGGTTATGAATGCTAAATTACTATGCTAATCATTTCAAACCACTTTGCACATATAAAACTAATTTATATCTCAACTTGAAAAATCACTTTAAAAACAATCTAATACTTTAAATCGGGAGGTAGGGAGAAGTAGAAATTCTGAGAGCATAATTCAGAACTGGAAAACAGAAATAAGACGATTAGAGAAAATTGAGGGTTTGAGAAGGAAGCTTTCAGATTTAAGGAAATAGATATGAAAGGAAAAATTATTTTATAAATATGTATTAAGTTAGAAGGAGAATAAGAAAATAATATGGCAAACAATCCCTTAAACAGAAGTTGGGGGAAATATAAAATATTTTAAGTAGAAAAAAATTAAGAAATTAAAAATATTCAGCCCTGGCTGGTAGCACAGTAGATAAGGTGCCAACCTGCGAACCCAAAGGTCGCAGGTTTGATTCCCCAGCCAGGGCACATAACCAGGTTGCAAGCCAGGTCTCCAGTCAGGTCTGTGGCTGGAGGCAGGTGAAAGGCAACCATAATGTCTTCTCTCCCTCTCTGCCTCTCTCCCTTCCCCTCTTTCTAAAAATAATGAAATAAAATCTTTAAAAAATATATTCAGAAGAAAACAAGACAGTAGATAGACTCAGAAGATCCAACTTAACTACAAGATCTATCCAGAAAATACCCAGCCACGTAATATGAAAAAAAGACATTTATTGAAGAAGATATAAGATACAAGAAACATTGTATGTAGGGCAATGACACCTCAGTACCCTTCAAAATAGGCACCTTGGAACCTCACACAGTTCTCCCAATCTCTATCAGCTGCTACATTGTATTTTCCTGAATCACATCAGTGGTCTGAAATCTTTTCCCTTTCAAAGGTGATTTTAGTTTTGGGAGGAGCCAGAAGTCACAGGGCACCGCATCTGGGCTGTAGTGGGGATGAGTTACCTGTGTGATTTGATGTTTCACCAAAATCTCTGCATGAGACGTGATGCATGAATAGTATATTGTCATGATGAAGCTGCCCATTACCAGTTGCTAATAGCTCTGGCCTTCTGAATCAACCAAATAGTTTCCACAGAGAAATGTTCAAGCTTAACGCAAAACTTGATGCAGCTTCATCACTCTACTCAGTCATTTTGAATGCAATGGCCACACAGTACACATGCTCACCTAATGGCATCTACACCCCCACTGACTACCTCAGGGAAGTCATCAGTGTACATGCATGGGCATTCCGGTCCACTCTCCTTGGCTGCCAGGTTACACTGGTGGCATGCCGACTGTTACCGCTACATTAACAATGGCTCAACTTTTTCCAGACTACTTCCAATGAAGATACTCCGGCAATGGAACAAAACGGTGCTTAAAATTATAAATCAGAAAAAGTTCTTGAAACAAAAGATGGCTTGAAACTATATCTGATATCATCACACTGCATGCCAGAGAAAAAACAGCCTGAAATGGTAAACACCAGTACTCATTCTAATAAAATCACTAGACTTTAAAGAAAAAGAATAAATCCTTCAGGCACCCAAGCAAAGACAAAGTACTGCTTATGGTGGAAAGGAAAACAACGCAATAATAATAATATAATAATAATACAAGAATAAATTCTTTTGCATACTCACAACTGTAAACTTAGTTTTGCCCCACCCAGTGTGTGTGTGTGTGTGTGTGTGTGTGTATCCATCATACTTTTCAAGAACAATCCTTTATATCAGACAATAAAAGAATAATATAGTTAAGATACTCAAGGAAAGAACATTTAAGTCATAGCTTCTTATATACAGTCAAATTTACCTTTAGATGAAAAGATGTAGACCAGCTACTGGAAGTAGAAACTCAGGGAATATTTCATGAGCCCCTCCTAAGAAATCTTCTAGAGCAAAGACTTCAGACTGAAGGACCGATGATGAAGAGCAGTGATTCACTGATCTACCTGCAGGAAGCACGGTCATCCACAATTCACGAATATCCACCAGGAAGGGAAGGTTGTCTTCTGCTTTGATTGTAATTATGCCCAGTTTCATCCAGACAGTTAAAAAATTAAGAGAACCCCACTATTTTTCCTCACTGTTCTCCGTTCTTTCAATGAATTGGATTAACTTATAAAGCCATGTTCCTCTCTTATTCCTTAATCATTTTTATAAACTACTAATATTTTAAAAGCAAATTGAAACTTTCCATGTAAACTTGTGCAGGCACCTTTTGTGAAATTGCTATCTCCAATAATAAATAAAATAATTCTGAGATAAATTTAAACAGGAACATAAAAATTTGCCAGATTTAAAATAGACAAATGTGACTTATTCATCACTCAATCAATAAAAACCTTTATGTTTCTACTGGGCATATCATCTTTCTCCCCAAAAGCAACTTTACAGTTTAAACTTTATACTTCGGTGGTGGGGAGTTTGAGAGCTGCTGGTCTGAATATGGCCTTCAAGGGGGGAAAAATTCATAGGGAGATGATAAAAAATAATCACCCACTTGCAAAGGATATTTACACAAAGATTCAGAAATGTTCCCATTTTGCAAACTGTCAACTAACTTCTGAAGAGACATGTCTAGGCTCTGACTGCCCCATGTGCCAAGGTAGATGGGCATCACTCATGTCACATGTGAATTCTCATTTTCATATACAGCTAGCCAAGGGAATAAGCATCACTCTGATATATTTTTCCAGGAAAAGAGTGTGCAATATGGTGTAAACACATTTCATATCTTTCTTTTCCTGAATAGAATGGTTCGCGAAAGCTGCAGTGAACTAGAGAAAATTCTAGGAGTTACTCTTTAGCTTCTCCTGTGGGAGCCTCAGTGTTCATTAGAATGAAGGTGTCCTTGCAGCTTTCTGCCTGCATTCCTTGATTTCTTTCCATCTCTCCAATAATTACTTTTCCCCCTAAAAATTTAGCAGATATGCCTTCTCCAGTGAATTGCCACGTAGCTCACTGAGATCAAAATGGAAAACTATGGAAACAGTATTACATCTTGAACTTCGTGTCCCCAAAGCTAAATGATTGATTTCTCACCTTTCCAAACCTATCCCTCCCCTAGTTTTCTCCATCTCAGTGAATGGTATCCCAAACCATTAAATTACTTACGCTAAAAACCCAGACCTGCCTGTTCCTGCTTTTCTCTTACTTTCAACATCCAACCCAGCATCAAGGTTTATTGGCTTTAACTCCAACACGTCTATTTGATTCATCTCTTCCTCTCTCTGCCCACTGCTACTATCTGAGAGTCCAGGCTATTATTTTCTTGTTAGAGGGACCGCTGCTATGGCCTGCTAACTAGTCATCCTGATTCCACAGCTGCCCCACTGCAGAGCAGCCTCCCCCAAGTACTAGGCTGGTCTCAGTAAGCAGTATCACTGCCTACACAAATGCCTCTTATTGCACATAAAGTAAAACCCAAAACATTTCAAAGCTCCACTGTCTCAGACCCCTGCCTCCTCCTCTGATTGCCCTCAGGTAGACAGTCTCCGTCATTTAACTCCTTTAACACACCAAGCTCATTTTCCCTTCAGATCGTTGCAGTCTGAAACATTCTGGTCATTTCAAGTCTTAGCTTAAAAAAATCATTGCCTCAGAGTACCTGGAGTGATGACTAATCTCATACCTTTCCCATTCCCTTGTTGCAGTTTAATCATCATACTTATCTGTATTTGAAATCGTCTTGTTTATATTTTCATCATCTTTAATAGGTAAGCTCCAGAGCAAATAGTTTTGTTTTGTTTCTCATTTTATCCTCAGATCCTGGAAGACGGCCTGGCATCTAGTAGCAACTCAATAGATATTTGTTTATTTAATGATTAAATGTATTTCAGGACTGCATTTGCTGAGCAATACATGAGTCCTTAAGCCCTGCTGACTTCTTTTCCACCACATTTTTCCAGCACCTTATTAAGTGCTAGGCGCAGCGCCAGGAGTGAGGCCTAGAGCCTCAAGTCTTACCTTTGCATCCCTTGTGCTTAGTGCTGGCCAACAGGGGCACTCAGCAGGTCATGGTTGCTATGGAATGCTCACTGTATTATGCCCAGATGAGATTATTACAGCGACTATTGAACATTTCTGACAGTTTCCTACACCACGATAGAGACAGACTATTGATGGCTTTAAAGCACAGTCTGCAATTTAAAACGATGTTGGGTTGCTAGTAATAATATGCAGGTATGTCATTATAGCTGAGATAATTATTCAGAAAAATAGGCTCAGCATAGGGCACCCCTAAATGGACTGTCAAATGGTGAACCCACTGTGACAGAAAAGCAGCTGGTACCCTAGAGGAAGGTCCACTCACGTAGGATGCTAGTCCATAGTGGCTCTGACCCAAATGCAGGCTCAGCTTTGGCACTATCATCAACCTGCTATCGAAGACTCGTCACCTTCAAGTTCCTGCCAGAATGCGCTCTGCCAGGCAAATGTCTGTACCGGGTTACAGGCCATGGTGGGGAATCAAGACAGGTCCTCAAGTATTCACTGAGCACCCACAGTGTGCGGGACATCCTGCTGGGCCCTGGAGATGTGGTGCTAGCTAAGACATATGGCTGGTAAAGCTGAATTGTGGGTTATTTATTGAAACCCGGCATTCAGCAATCTTAATCATCCTTCAGCATTCTCTGAAGACTAATTTCAAGCCACTTTAAAGTAATTAACAACTTTATAAATCCTGATTCATTTAATGGTTATAAAATCTCTGTGAAGTAGGTATTATTATCATCCCCATTAAAAATTCAGGAAGCTGCGGCGCAGAGAGATGAAGTAATTAGCACAAGGTGACTCATCTAAGTGGAGGAGTCTTCTCCATACCACCAGCATCCATCTGACTCCATGTCCTAACTGCTTGGGGCTCAGCCCTGCACCTTACCCTGGATCCAGTCTTACTCCTTCAAGTTGACTGCTTTGACCTGCTGTCCCTCCAATTTCTTTGTCCTGTTGCATTTGGTAGCATCTCAATACTTCTACCACGATGCTGTGATGTCAAACCAATTCTCTCTCTGATTTGTGAGGGAGATCTGTTACAAGAATCTCCCCTCCCTCCCCGATGCCGACTTTAACTGATGGCAACAATTTGCGGGTGAGGAAGACTACCCAAAATGGGTTGGTTGGCTTCAAATTAATTCATTCAACAAAAAACTGGGATACTGTGTTCTGCACACAGACATCTCAGGAAATGCATTCACACTCGGAAGGAAAACAGCTCTCCAACCACAAACAGGTATTTTGAGTCTCTACAAATAAGCTGCAATCTAATTGCAAGACTATTACCTTTCCACTAAGTTCCAGAACAACAAAGGTGAGACCAACACTACAATGAACAGCACACTTTAAAATGTGGACCCAAATGTAATTGTCCTTTTAAATTTTTAACATCCTTTTCTACTTTATTGCCTTCCAGGCCTTTTAATGGGGCATTCTGAATATGTGCAGGTGTGTGTGTGTGTGTGTGTGTGTGTGTGTGTGTGTCTGAGATTTGAAGGAAATGGCTACGTACAATTGTATTTGTTATAAATAGGAAAGTCAGTTGTCTGTGATTAAGAGCTGCACAATGAGTCATAAATATTACATTTCTCTTGAAGCATTTGGCACTCTGCAGTGTTGTTTTCCAGATAACGTGCATGGAACCATAGGTCATGTCAGTTTAGGAGCCATGGGCTAAGAGCATGGTAACAGTTTACTCATAGGTCCCCTTGGATCATAACTCCCTAATTTCCAAGAGATGAGCTCTTCAGAGCATCCCCTTTCCCTATCTATAGTGTTTAGCTGAGAGTTCCAAACGTGGGAGTGAGGTCATTTTCCCTACCACCTGGTCCTATACCGTCCTTACGTTCCTGCCCTCTGATCTGTTTTCTAACCACTTGGCTTGGGGCACTTTCTGGACTCTCCCAGGGCTATTTACAAGGAATCAATGATCTAATCTTTATTCTGTGTCGTTGCAACATCCGCTCTGGCTGCAGCTTTGTAACCGCTTGCCAGTGAATCTCCATCACCAAATGTCACCTGCATGGTCCTTCGTGCTGCCCAAATGGTCAGGCTGCCCAGGTGCTGTCCCTGATCTGCTTTTCACCTCTGATACATGTTTAGCTAATGGGAGAAACTATTTACTGCCCCGTGTCCCACTGTTTATAAAATAAGAATAGAATCTTTCAGTGCCTTTATTTGAGCATCCTAATGTTGAAGTTCCAGATGTTTGATTTGTATGCTTTTCCTACCCTCGGCAGTTAGGCACCTCTGAGGTGCCAGACCACCCTGGCTCACATGTAACATCATTCCATACCATATACCAGCGCCCTCCACCCCCACCCTATTGCTGTCACCCTGTCACTTTCTCCAAGGCATCCAGCATACCTGTTTACCTGAGCTCAAGAGCAAAAAGTATCTAAGTGTTTTCATATGCTCAAAGGAGGTGCCATGGCACTTAGCACTGCATCACCCCCCTTTGCCATCTTGCGACAGGGTGAACTGAGAATGCAGAGGGCAGGAAAGGCATCGATAGCAGGAGGAGGTAAGGCTGGAGGTGGGGTAGGAGTAGCCAGGGCTGAGAGTTGGGCTGGACTAGAAGGAAACTCAGGGCTCAGCCCACCAGGCCAGCGAAGATAATCAATATAATACCTAGACTGGAAGTTAGAGCAAGGGTAAAATTGAAGGGCCTTCCACATATGTCAAAACTGTAGAAAGCGAAGGAAACAGATATGGCCCACGTGCAGAACAAAGTGGAGCTGCAAAGCCAACTCACATGGTTGGCGTGAAAGATGCAGTGTAGAAGGCTTTAAATGCACCCGGAAGCAGCCTGCTTTCTTCCACTGAACTGTCTCTCTTCTCTCTCTCACTTGAAAGCTAATCCGAAGTCAACCTGGCCTGAAAACCAGAGGGGAAATAATATCAGAAAATAGCAAAAGGCCGGGAAAAGACACAGTTATTTAAGAGGTATTTTCTTTAGAATAACCAGGATATTAAGGACAATAGCTTTGTGTGTGCCTATTTTAGAGAAATACCACAAGCTCATGAGCAGGTTAGGTTCTAGAAGTTCCTAAACCCGGGGCTTCCTAAGCTATTTCTAAGTCCACTTGTCTGTAAGTCCAAAGGGACAATGGTCATCATCTCTTGTTGGTAAACAGACTAGTTACAATCCTTCTCTGGCTTACCTCCATTAAGTTCCAATGTTGAAAATCCCTAAGTAGACAAGCTTTTTTTTAATGAGCAAAAGCAGAGTGTGGATGGACAAAAACCTTTCATGGGAAGTAAATGATGCCGGTACCTGGCTCTCCATCCAAAGCCCTCATCTCCCCGACACCACTGTTGTTTAGTCCTCTTCATGTCAGCTGAATTGAACAAGTACTTACTGAGGGATCACACCGAGTCAAGTGCTGGGCTGAGCCCCAGAAGAGAGAGAGGAGAAATAAAAGCAAATCCCACTTTCAAGGGGTTTTCAAGCTAGTAGAGAAATCAGTAAAATATTTACAAATAATCATATCTTTCGTCTTACTGATACCACAGTAGGATGCAAGACACTTAAAGGATGGTTGGTTTGCTACTTTGAGAAAAGAATGAAGGGGGTTCCTCTAAACCTTAGAAATAATACATGAGAAATGCATGGAACACAGTGACAGGATAAATATGGTGGATTGGATACACATACTTAATTTCATTCCCTCCTAAAGCCATCTAAAATTGCACATAAGAGACTTTTAAGGCACATACCCACAAAAAGAAAAAAAAAGGGGGAAAAAAAGTATGGACAGAATGGTCATAAAACTTTGGAATCTGGAAAGCAGATAAATAAAGCTGAGGACTCTAAATTCAAAGGTGACATGGGAAAGCCAAAAGAAAACTGATTTATTCACAGGACCTACCAAGACACTGCTCCAGATATCTCTGAAACACAGCCTGATGGTTGTGCTAAAAGCCAGAGGAAAACCCTAATCCCTTCCCATCCAGAAACTCCCTTCTGCCACCCTGTCATTGGTGAGCCTAAACCAGAGTGTTTCTAACTGTGGGATACCAGGCATGGTCAAGGGTAAAGGTATGATAAGAAACCAAAGAAACCAATGAATATTGACACACTGAATGTTGAAACAAACCCAACCCTGTGCCTTCCAGATAAATGTTAGAGCTCCATCTGCCAGACAGATTGGGCCCTATGGGATACTTGAGTGCTTTTTGTGAAATTTGTCCAGCCCAAAGGAATGACCTGAAGACAATGACAAGGTGGCTCTCTTACCATCTCTCCACATGGGAAAGCCCACACTCCATCCTCACATCCATGCTCAGAGAGCCCCACTAACTTGTAGTGTCACATTCTGAAAATAAAAGTACTTCTAGGTCTATGGCAAGAGAAATGAAGCATGTATCATTAAAAATACTTGTATATGATAATCATAGCAACAGTATTCAAAACAGCCAAAAAGTGGAAACAACCTGTATTCAGCAACAGGAATATTACTCAGCCCTAAAAAGAAATGGAGTACTGACACATACCACATACCTTGAAAACATTATGCAAAGTGAGAGAAGTCAGTCACAAAAGGTGACATGTTGTATGAATTAATTTATATGAAATATCTAGGAGAGGTAAATCCATAGAAACATAGTAGATTAGTGTTTTCCAATGACCAGAGGGAGATGCGAATGGGAGCAATGCTAATGGGTATAGCATGCCTTTCTGGGGTAATGTAAATGTTCTATTCCATAATTAGAATAATTGTATAACTTTGCATATTCTAAAACCTACTGAATTATACCTTTCAAAAGGGAATATTTTGTGGCCTATAAATTATATCTCAATAAACCTGTGTACATATGCACACAATGGCCAAAAACCCACAAGTCACCAGACAACTGAGGGAAAAGTTTAACACAAGACTATTAGGAGTATCAGGCAAGACATATAAGTATTTTGAAATTTTTATAGTAGCCACTTTAAAATAAGTAGGCATGGACACAAGGAACAGACTGACAGTGACTAGGAGGGACAGTCAAGGAGGAGAAGGGGGAAAGAAGAGGAAGGGTCTAGTCAAGAAACCAGTGTAAATGACCCATGGACAAGGACAACATGCAGGGGATCAACTATGGGAATGTGGATCTGGGGCAGGAGAGAATAATGGCAGAACAATTGGATCAACTATAATAGAACAACAATAAAAAAGAAATTTAAAACAAATTACAAAAAAGGTGAAATCAATTTTAATAATATACTTTATTTAACCTAGTATATCTATAATATCATTCCCATGTGTAATAAATATAATATTTTAATGAGCTCTTTTATGCCATTTCTTTCATTCTAGATTCTCAAAATCCACAGTATTTTTTACACTAACTCTACCTCTCAGTTTGGACTAATCAAATTTAAATTATTCAATGGTCCATAAATCTAGTGACTTCTTTGTTAGAGAGCATAGATCTAAAATGAACGCAGATCAGTGCAGCCACTGTGAAAAGCAGTATGGAGTTACCTCAGAAAATTAAAAATGGAACTGCCTTATGACCCAGTGATTCCACTTCTGAAAATACAGGGTGCACATGATAACATTGACAATAACTTTGCATCTCCTTATTTCACATGCTTCTTATTAATTTTGAAAAACTATGTTTCTGCCCTGGCTGGTGGCACAGTGGATGAGATGCTGGCCTGCAAACCCGAAGATCGCTGGTTCAATTCCCAGCCAGGTTACAAGCCAGATCTCCAGCCAGGTCTGTAGCTGGAGGCAGGTGAAAGGGGTCTCTCTCCCTCTCTGCCTTTCTCCCTTCCCCTCTGTCTAAAAATAATAAATAAAATCCTTAAAAAGAAAAAGAAAAACTTAGTCTAAGGTTATGACTTAACATCATTGCTTCAGATATAAAGTATTAAATTCTGAGTGCAACTGTCATGTTGCGATATTAGAGCAACTACCATTTCTAGACTTCATGCAGGG
The DNA here is from genome assembly GCA_004026585.1 of Noctilio leporinus. NCBI lineage: Eukaryota > Metazoa > Chordata > Mammalia > Chiroptera > Noctilionidae > Noctilio > Noctilio leporinus. Next base: position 15,421 of record PVIW01001180.1, read on the forward strand.
CAAACTGCTAAGGAAATTGTGGACTTTAATAACACCCCTTTACATACAGTTTATAATGTGAAGAAGGTGTATGAAACTGATCCTGATGTCACCACACCAACAAGGAAAACGCGTAAGTTATGCAAGGATCACACAAGTCTAGATATTGTACACAGAATCCAGGAGATCATCAATGAAGACCCAGGAAAGTCAATGTGCTCCATAGCATGAGAACTGCAGATGTCAGGTGCAACGGTTCGCAAGATTATTGCTGAAGATGTCAGAACAGATCATATGTTTGTTGAAGAAGCCAGTTTATGGCACAGCAGACAAAGGAAAAGCGCTTTGAAAAAGCAAGGAAACTGCTAACAAAACCGAAAAATCCCAAAGAAAAAAACCCTCTGATTTTCTTCTTCAATGAAAAAAATTCTTAGCAGGACCAAAGAGTCAACAGAAGAAGCAACAGGTGACTCTGTGAGAATCTTAATGAAATCCCAATTGCCCTGAAAATGAAATTTCCTGCTACAGTGATGGTGTTAGGTGTTGTCAGCAATGAAGGAGATAGCATGACCCCAAATTTTTTTCCACAAGGCTTGAAGGTGACTGCTAATGTTTACCTTGACATTTTGAGAGAAGTAGTTATACTGTGGATGAAGCAAGTCACAAATGGACGTCATTTTATCTTCCAACAAGATGGTACACCAGCACATAATGCCAAAAAGGTGCAAGAATTTCTCAGTGTCAATGTTCCTGAATTCTGGCCAAAGAAAATCTGGCTGCCTAGTTCACCACATGCAAATCCTTTAGACTATTATGTATGTAGCATTTGTGAGAGAGAAAAGTTAATAACCAACCTCATTCCAATAAAGAGGCTGTTAAAGCTGAGATTGAAAACATTATGATGTCCGTGGATAAACAAAAGTTAATTAAAGTGTGCTCAAGATTCCGAAGTTGAATTGAGTCTATTATTGCAGCAAATGGAGACTTTTTTAACAATTAAAAAGTAATGACTATGTTTCTGTATTTATATATAAGAATACATTTATTTCAAAATATAACACTTGTGGTATATTGTTTATTTTTACTAAAATTTTGCCAATTTATTGCACACACTCTGTATATGAACTCTAGAAAAAGTAAACAAAACAGACTCATAGATACAGAGAACAAACTGATGGTTTCCAGGATGGGGAGGAGGTTTGGGGATCTGGGTGAAAAGGGTGAAGAGATTAAGTGCAAATAGTTACAAAATAGTCATGGGATATAAAAGACAGCATAGAGAATGTAGTCAACAACATTGTACTCAACTTGTCTGGTGCTAGGTGGGTACCAGACTTATCAAGGGGATCACTTCGTAAGTTATAAATTTCTAACCACTATGCTGAACATCAGCAATGAACACAACATTGGATGTCAACTGTAATTTCAAAAATTTTAAAGAAAAAATTTGATACAAAAAAATTAAAACATGAATCCAGTGGGCATTAACTATAAATGAATATGTGGGGATTTTTTGAGGTGATAGAAATGCTGTAAAACTAGATTGTGGTGATGGTTGCCCAACTGTACAAATTTATTATCTTCACAAAAGTGTGTACTTCAAATGTGGATGAATTTTATGGCATGCAATATACCTCAATAAAGCTGTTTTTAAAAATAAAAGAAATAAGCTATCATTGATCAGCTCAGGGAGTCAAGAAAAGACTTGGACTCATTTTTTTCAGAACAAAATACTGTAACAAACTAGAGGACAAGAAAAGGATCATTGGAAATTCTAAATATAATCACAGAAATTAAAAATTAAAGGTGTTTCAAGATAAAATTAAAGAAATCTTCCTTTAGTAGAATGAAAGGGCTAGAAAATTAGAAAAAAAAAAGTAAGAAAATTAGAAACCAGTCACAGAGAAGGGAGAAAATAATAAAGTAATGATTCAAAAATATTTTCCAGAATGGAAGATTTAAGGTTTCCTGAAATGAACTCACAGTAAGGCCCAGCAATTTTGAAATTTCAGAATGCTTGAAATGAAGAGGAAGCACAAGTAGCTTCCAATAAGGTAGGACATAGGTCAGGCACAAAGGAGCAGAAGTCAAACAGATTTGGGACTTCTCAACAGCAATATTTGAAGCTAGGAAATAATGAACAAATACCTGAAAGGTTCTGAGGAATAATGATTTCCAACCTGGAATTCTATGCATAACCATTCTGTTAACTAGCTGAGGATGAGGGTAAAATGAGGACATTTTTTTCAGACATGTGATGTCTCAAAAAGTTTACCTTACCTGCATCTTTTTGCAGTAGTCATTTGGTAGAGATGAACTCTACCAAAATGAATTGGAAAATCAAATTTATACACACACACATATGCATACATATTTACATTCCATACAGGAAACCTTGAGAATGAGAAAAGTAGAGATGAACAGATTCCAGAAACGAGATGTAGACCAGACATAGTAAGAAACCTGCCTAGATTGGAGCAGGTGAGAAGGTCCCAGAAAAGCCTTCTTCTGGATGAAACTGATAGGACAACCTATTTGTTTGCATTTCTTGAGAACGGACTTAAACGACTGGTGAAGGAGTTTGGGATGAATTAATGATAAATAATTTTTAAATGAGCAAACAATGAAAGGACAGTTACAAGTGAGAAATTTGCCCTCTCCCTCCAAAAAATGTGGTGCAAAGTGGACCACAGGTAAAATAAAAATGCACATGAGATCATGATTATTTTAACTGGGTACCTAAAGGTGTATTATGCTATTATGTATATTTCAATTGTTTGTTTTTAATATTAGGTACACAGAAAACAAAAATGTATTTAGGGATGGAGAGGAATCATAGTATATTGCATGGCTCAACTGTGAAACATTCACTAAGCACAGGAGTCTTAGCATTGGCCATTCATATAACATAATTAGGCATAACTCTATTGGGAGGAGGAGAAAATGGAAAGTGCCGGGAGTAGCACTTTCTTCACCTTCCATAGGGGGAGGTATGGTGGTTTCAATAAGATGTCTTCAAACTTTTAGCCTGTGTAACACCATCATTTGCTTGTTGGCCCTTGATCTACTTGGTACCTTTCTCCTGCAAACTATATTTTCCAAGCCCTGACTCCAGCTAGCTTTGGTCTAGATTCAGCCAACAGAAGGCAGCTAGAGGAAGAAAGAAACCAGGGCATCGCCCCTCTCATTTTTCTGTGCTTCTGGAAAGATTTCTGACAGTGGCTGCCTCTTTTTGATGGTTTCAGCTTTCCCCAGGCTAGACCAGCTCCCACTTCCATGGTCTTGGATCCCATCTTATGGATTGTAAGTCAGCAATAATTAAATACTTGATCACCCTTTTTTTTTAAATTCACAAAGAAACTTTAGTTTAATCAGAAATTTTCATCATTCCTTTATTGTCTTTTTGGGTTTTCCATATTTTCATTCTACTTCCTTTCTAAATGTAATGGTAAAAGTCTTTCATTAGACCCTGGCTGGTGTGGCTCAGTGGATTGAGCACCAGCCTGTGAAACTGTCACTGGTTCAATTCACAGTCAGGGCACATACCCAGATTGCAAGCCAGGTCTCCAGCTAGAGGCATATGAAAGGCAACCATACATTGATGTTTTTCTCTTTCTTCCTCCCTCCTTTCCATTCTCTCTAAAAGTATGGAATAAAACCTTTTTTTTTTTTTTTTTTTTTTTTTTTAATGTCTTGCAAGGTCCTGGCTGGTGGCACAGTGGATAAGGTGCTGACCTATGAATTCAAAGGTCGCTGGTTCAATTCCCCAGCCAAGGCACATAACCAGGTTGCAAGCCAGGTCCATAGATGGAGGTAGGTGAAAGGCAACAATACATTGATGTCTTTCTCCTTCTCTGCCTCTCTCCCTACCCCGTCTCTAAAAATAATAAATAAAATCTTAAAAATATAAAAATTTAAGTTCTTATGAATTGGTGTTTCAGGATTCTTTGAGTATAGCCTAGTAGTGGAATTGCTGGATCAAAAGGCAGTTCCATTTTTAGTTTCCTAAGGAAACGCCATACTGTTTTCCATAGTGGCTATACCAGCCTGCATTCCCACCAACAGTGCACCAGAGTTCCCTTTGCCCTGCATCCTCGCCAACACATGTTGTTTGTTGATTTGCTGATGATTGCCATTCTGACAGGTGTGAGATGGTATCTTATTGTGGTTTTAATTTGCATCTCTCTGATGGCTACTGATGTTGAGCATTCTTTCATATGCCTCTGGGCCCTTAGTATGTCTTCCCCAGTGAGTTGTCTGTTCAGGTCTTTTGCCCATTTTTTAATTGGGCTGTCTGTCTCCCTGGTGTTGAGTCGCATTAGTTCTTTCTATATTTTGGAGATCAAACCCTTGTCTGAGGTATCATTGGCAAATATGTTTTCCCATACAGTTGGTTCCCTTTGAATTTTGCTGGTGTTTTTGTTAGCTGAACAGAAACTTTTCAGTTTGATATAGTCCCATTTGTTGATTTGTTCTTTTATTTCCTTTGCCCTTTGTTCATAGCAGCATTATTTATAATAGCCAAATGCTGGAAACAGCCTAAGTGCCCATTAGTGGATGATTGGATCAAAAAACTTTGGCACATTTACACAATGGAATATTACACAGCAGAAAGAAGGAAGGGACTCCTAACCTTTGCAACGACATGGATGGAACTAGAAAGTATTATGCTTAGTGAAATAAGCCAGTCAGTGAAAGATAAATACCATATGATCTCACCCATTATAGGATAATAATGAACAAAACAAACAACAAGCAAAACAGAACCAGATAGACGAATACAGTGAATAGGCCTTCGGGGGGAGGGGGGAGGAAGAGGCAAAGAAGGGGAGCAGTTTAGACAAGAACCTAGTATGGAAGAACCATGGACATGGACAACAAGTGGGACTAACTTTGTGGGGGAGTGGGTGGGTGAAGAAAGGGACAGAGGGGAGTAAAAAGGGGATGGATGTAATTCAACAATAATAAAATTAAATTAAAATTTAAAACATTTTTAATAGAAGAATTAAATTTAAAATGTCTTTCATTAACCATATCAAACAGCAACAAAATACATATGTAAAATTTTTTAATTGGTTTAATTTTATTTTCTCTTGTCTTAATATGACCACATTTTTTCTAAAATGAATTATTATTACAATTAATAATAAATATTTGATGACAACATTTATATTTGACAAATTTAAATAAGTAATATGTAAGGAGAAAAATTTTAGTAAAAGTATTCTCCAGTGAGATTAACTGGCTTTTCTCCCTCAATTAGCTAAGGAAAAACTGGCTATTGCCAAAATGAAAAAAATAAAAGGCCACCATTGATTATTTACTCATTCTTTATTTCTATAAAGGTAATCACTGTGAAACCATGTTCACATAAGTATATGGGGTGGACATTATTTTTCTTTTAAAAAGCAATGTCAGCTCTGGCTGGTGTGGCTCAGCGTATTGAGCACAACAACCTGTGAACCATAGGCCATAGGATCACCGGTTCAATTCCCAGTCAGGGCACATGTCTGGTTTGCAGGGCAGGTCCCCAGTTGGGGACTTTCAAGAGGCAATCACACATTGATGTTTCTTTCCCTCTCTTTCTCCCTCCCTTCCCTTCTCTCTAAAAATAAATAAAATATTTAAAAAGAAAAAAGAAAAAGAAAATGCAATGTCATTTGATTGTTTGAACTCCTTCCTGGTTATAAGCCAAATTTCACACAAAGCTCTGTCATCAACTTGCTTTTGTTAATGATATATAAGCTGACAATTTAATTGGATCCTTCTTCAATCTTACAGAATGTAGAAAACTGCTTGCATTGCAAAAAAATTTTACAAATTAGACATTTGAGAGTCAACTGCTTTTTATATTTCATAAAATAATCTTTATCCAAATTTTTAAAGTTATTATTAATTATATTTTTTACTTTTCAATTAAAGGCATCTGGTTTAACTTCAGAAAGAATTGAGAAAATTAAAATATTGTGTTTTTATACACTCTTACAATTGTGTTACTTTTTATAAAATACTTTTATGTAACTACAAGATTTAAATAATACCTTTATCACGCCTGACTGGTAGCACAGTGGACAAGGCGCCGGCCTGCAAACCCAAAGGTCGCAGGTTCGATTCCTCAGCCAGGGCACATAACAAGGTTGCAAACCAGGTCTCCAGTCAGGTCTGTGGCTGGAAGCAGGTGAAAAGCAACCATACATTGATGTCTCTCTCCCTCTCTGCCTCTCTCCCTTCCCCATTTTCTAAAAATAATGAAATAAAATCTTTTTTAAAAATAAATAAATAAATAATACCTTTATCAAATTTCTGGAGTTACAGATTTTGTTTATTCCATTTACAGGAATTTTCTGCATATAACAGAAAGAATGACTTTTATGTTCTACACATCAGCCATATAAGACCTATTTTCCATCAGAAAATGTCTGATTTTATTTTTCAGTTGCAGTAAATATATTATAAGGTAACCCAGGGAATTTAAAGCACATACAAAAATAGGCTACATCTCGCAAAATATACACTACTAAAATTATTCAGGATTAAATTATTATAGATTTAATATACTGAATACACCCATCCTATAATAAGCTTTAAGATAATTCAATATCCTCTTACTCATTTTCTACCTAGTGAGAATATAAAATGTTACTAAAGTTGTGGTATTTATGAAGCAAAAAGTATGATAAAAGAGCATATAATTCAGTATCTATATATGCATGCTTTTCTTTTAGGAGTAATTAAGAATCAAATTTTAAAAATCAGAATAAAGAAATTATTCATTAGACATTATAATTAAACCTATGTACTTAATGGAAGAGCATATGTTGCTAAATATTAGTCATATTTTTTAAAGGATATAAAAACTAAATATTTTTTGATAAAATCAAAGATTTACTATATTTGAAATAAAAACTTCAAAACACTTTTGATAAAAGAATATTATTAACAATCAGAATTTTAAAGAAATCACATATAACTTTCATCCAACTTTTCTCCATAGCATCCTGAAAACTTGGCGGATACTGAGAAATATTCATTATGTTTAAGAGAATCAATAACACCAATCTATACTACTTCAGCTTTTGGAAGATGCTTTTTGTTCTCAGTTAATTATACATCATAAGGATAAGTATGGAGAATAGCTGCAATGAGTTTGTATTTTAATATTTTTAAAAACTGTTTCAGTACTCAATAATTCCTACTCCTTTGCTCTGCCCTTATGGGACCTTCCCTCAGAACTAAACTACTCAGCCTTAATAGTCAGGGACTTAAAGAAAGTTATCGTTACTACCATCACACTACTATATCATATTTCTGAATTCTGAATATGCCAACAAGGACAAACCTACCCATTTCCCAAGAATAAGCTTCAACCTTAACAGGAAAATGGGTAAGTCAAGAAGTCCTACCAGGTAATGGTGACTTGATGGATGTTTCACTGAGCCTCCTCCTCTCTCCTGCATTCTTATACACACCAGGCTGTGGCTAAAAGAGGAGACATGCCTTTGCTTTGTCAAATGGGGAAAGAGCTACTATGAACTAAAACTCGATTTCAACAACTGAAATTTTAGTGAATGGAAATTCAAAGCCTAAAACTGAACATCTAAATCGATGCCTGCACAACCTTCGATAACTCTCCGTGCACCTCAGTTGGAGGGCCAAAGTCCTAGTTCATTTTCCTTTGCAGTGTTTACTTTCAGGTAACGGTCCTCTATGTAGCTTTTGCTGTCTGTATGGCATGGGACATACATGGGTCCCCTCACTTATTAATATGCCCAAGGCCCTCTAAGAAATCTCAGTTCCATAAGACCTCTTAAAGGTTTGACCCCAGAAATGATAATGAACAACTGTGGCTTCCAGACTTGGTCTAATCTGTCTTCAAAGGCCTGCTCCAGTGGCCTCTGCTGTGGTACAGGAAAAGGTGGGGCCTTTTAAACTCCTTCGGTCATAGTCACTTCCTGATTAGTGCATGAGCTGAAAAATTGCCCATTGTGAAGTGCCAGGATATCACTTCCTGTGCAACACAATTTGCTAGCCCTCCAACGAGGTCATTGCAACATCTTAACCCCATCTCATTATGTGTACTTCATTTACATCCTTAGAAAACATTATTTTAAAATGGTAGTATAAGTGGTTATAATTATTTTTCAACCTTAATCATAATTTTCAGTTTTGTTAATGTGAAATATTTTTTTCTGTCTTTAGGTACATTTAACTGTATCCATTCACTTTTCCAGCATATATTTATTAAATAAGTTGTGTGCCAGGATCTCACAGTCTCATACAAAGATGAAAAAAGACAGGATTGCAAACTGTAGAGATAAAGAATCAATTAGTTGGTACCAGAGATGGGGGGTGAGGGATGGAGTGCCATCATAAAGTACCACAAGGGAATTTCTTTGTGGTAATAGTAGAGTTCTGAGTCCAAAAGTAGATATAAAACAGAGGCTAGCAACTTTTTTCTGTAGAGAGCCAGGTAATAAATATTTTAAGGTTATGTTTAGAAAACAGTCAATATGAGCAAAATAAGTTGTTTGTTCACTCTGAAAAATCTGAAGGAATTTTACAGTAATGAACAGAACTAGATCTGAGCAACTGGTCTAAAATGGAGCTGGGGGTGCTGGTAACAGAGCAAAGGACTATATAAGTCTCTGAGGAATATGGGGGTGAAGGAAAAGGAGAAAGACCAGAACAAGGGTGACTCCTACATGCCCAGAAAAAGTGGACTTTGAGTAGATTGACACTATAGGAAAAAGAACAATTTATATTAAGGTTGGCAAATTATGGCCCGTGGGACAAATATGGCCCACTGCTTGCTTTTGTAAATAAAGTTTTATTGGAAAACAGCCATGTCCACTCTTCTATGGATTGTCAATGGCAGCATTAGCTCCACCACAGCAGACTTAAGTAGTTGTAACTGAGACAATATGATCCACAAAACCTAAAATATTTATAATCCCTTTAAAAAACTGTGCTGACCCCTCTTTTACATTGATCTTAGACTCAATAGCTTTCTTTCTGCCATTATATGCAATTATTATGGCAGCATATATGCTTATATGCCACTTCAGATATCATAAGTATAACATTGGTTATGTTGTGTCTATTCAATAGAATTCACTACAGCTGTTAACAAAGTTTAACGTAAATTCTGTATGAAAAGAGGAATATAAAACCTAATCAATATGATGCAATTGAAAAAAGTGAGTTGCAGGAGAGTTAATGTAGCTTAAAACCTTATGAAACATAAATATTTTTGTATGCTTATAAAATAAAATGCATTTCTATACTTCTAGAATAGTGGCTATTGAGTGAAGCTATAGGGCATTACCACTTTCTGATTTTTATTGTACATTTCTGTATTATTTAGATTTTGTGTGAAGTATGTTATTTGGTAGTCTTAGAAAAAAAAAACTCATAAAAATAAACAAGTAAGAACATCAAATTTTGCCGGTCGAGGGGACTCAAAAACAGAATACTTTTCATTAGTTTATGCACGGGCAAGGAATGGGCAGCATAATAAGGTAATGTTAAATTTGGAAAGTAGTGTGTTGCAGGTAAGGGGATGTCTAAAGCAGCTGTGTATCTTGGAACGGGAGGAAAAAGAGAAAATGAAAGGAGAGTCTATGTCACAGGTGGCAAACACAATGCCCATGGGCCAAATCCCACCCTCCACCTTGTTTTATCTTACCCAGCACCTTGTTTCTATGTGGCTCGCTTAACTGTTAAGGAGTAGTTACATTTATACAGCCTCAAAATTATATTTGGCCCTTTGAAGGCAACCGTGAGGCTGATGTGGCCCCTGATGAAAATGAATTTGACACCCCTGCTCTGTATTATCAGAATTGGGTAAGAAGGAAGAATCATTTGATAACTTTATAGATCAAAGGAAAATGCAGAAACATTCATTTTAACACATACAATATTTTAGATAATTTGAGGTATCAGATAATTCCTATACAATATTGAACATGAGTAAAATTTGGCAGCTGTATTTAATCATCAATTTCTGAAATAAAAAGAGGACAGTTTAATCATTTTTGTTTTGTTTTAATGAACTGATTTGGCTTCCAAGACAAGTTGTACAATATTTGATTTAAGTAGTTATTTACCATTCCCTTGACTAGGTTATTCTCCTTAAAACCTTTCTGAGTAGATTTCTTGCAATGCCCTTAATAGATTACGGTTAAAGTCAAGAGAATTATTTCTTAAATCACTATTGACCTTTATGCACATTCATTCATTTTTGTTGCCAATCTTAGCAGGCATTCTTTTTCTGTAAGATGAAGTTGTTCTACATTTTTATTGACCTATGAGGTTTGCATTGAGTTTAAAATTAGTTACTAAATTATGGCCATAAGTCAGAATTTCAATCAATTGCTAACATTGACTGCAGCTGTCACCGATTGGGGGAACTCACCACGTAATAACCGCTGTAGATTTGGCCATAACAGCTTATAACCCTGCACGTGTTTCCATGGCAATAACTTAAGACAGATGAAGTACTGACCTTATCAGAAATATTTCTGGAAAGAGATGATTCTTTAGGGAAAAAATATTCTACATTCAGGTAAATTTCTTGATATTAGATAATTATTTTTTTAAAGATTTTATTCATTATTTTTAGAGAGGGGGGAAGGGAGGGAGGCAGAAAGGGAAAGAAATATCACTGTATGTTTGCCTCGCCTGCCTCCAGCTAGGGACCTGGCTGGAGACCTGGTTTGCAACCTGGGTATGTGCCCTGGCTGGGAATTGAACCAGTGACACTTGGGTTCACAGGACAGTGCTCAATCCAATGAACCACACCAGCCAGGGCTTGATAATAATGAATTTTAAAACTTATTTTCAGCCACACTTCCATACAACTTTATGACTAGTAAGCTGTGAACTTTAGAAACATATACTATAGTTAAATATACAGTATATATGGCAAACATTTAGAATATTTTATAAAGAAAGGCTGGCTAAAATTTAATACTACAAGAGCCCCCCTTCTCCTTGGGAGGTGCATTCTAAGACCCCCAGTGGATGCCTAAAACCACAACTAGCACCTGAGTGCTATATATGCTATATTTTTTTCCTATACATACCTACCTTTTCACCTAAAAAAGCCTTTCTACAGCTTTCCTTTGGCATATTCAAATTACCAGCATCACTCCTCTTGTATTTGGGGCTATTACTAAGTAAAATAAGGATTACTTGAACCCAAGCATTGTTATACTGTGACAATTGATCTGATCATCAAGCTGGCAGCTACTAAGTGACTCTTGGGCAGGTAGTGGATACAGTGTGGATACTCTGAAAAAAGTGATGATTCATGTCTCCAGTGGAATAGAGAAGATGGTGAAAGATTTCATGACACTACTCAGGACAAGATGCAATTTCAATCATACCAATATTTTAGTTCTGGAATTTTCCATTTAATATTTCTGGGCCACTGTTGACCATGGGTAACTGAAACTTCAGAAAGCAAAATCACAGATGAAAGGGCACTATTGTACACTATAATATATGAAGAAACATCATAGAAGTTAAAAAAAAGACATCAGAGCATCTCTTCTAATTACATAACTTTAGGAAAAACAATTTTCTGAACTTCAGTTTTCTTATTTGAAAATAACAGACAGATATCTTTCTCATTCCTTCTCATATATGTGAGGGCCAAGTTAATGTATGTGGAAGCACTATACAAAGTAAAGCTTTATATCAGGTTGTTTCTTAGCTATCTACATTGATTATGCCGAGGAATATTCAAAATAGAATTATTCAATAGAAAATTCCATATTATCATTTTCCAAAATATAGAATAATATAATACAATTTCAGAGCTAGAGGTCAGCTTTGTATCATATATTGATTTAATTATTTAAAAAGACTCCCCTATTCTTTGTGTCCAAGACACCATCCTGTCCTGATTTTGTTTCTGCTGTTCTGGCCACTCTCTCAAGCTCCTTTGCCTGCACCTCCAGAGTCAGACTTTTTAATATTAGGGTTCTGCCAAACCCATTCTTGGACCCTCTTGTCTTCTTATATTACACCCTTCCCCTAAGCCATTTTACCTACTTCCAAAGTTTCCATCGCCATCTGCATGCAAATATCTTTTCTGAGTGTATCTTGAGTTGACACTACTCCCCAGCTTCTACCAATCAGCCAATTGCCTACTTAATACCTCCATCAGAGGTTTAAAACATAGTTCAATCAAACCTTTCCAAAATTGACCTCATAGTCTCAATTCCCATCTGTCCCTTCAATCAACCTTTCCCCAATATGCTTGTCTCAGTACATTTTAATTAAGTACATGTAACCTTGGGTGTTATCATTGTCATTTCTCTATTATTTCCCACACCCAAAAATGCACTTAGTCTGATAGATTTTTTTCTTTAAAGATATCTTCCCCAGCCAGGGCACATAACCAAGTTGCAAGCCAGGTCTCCAGCCAGGTTCGTAGCTGGAGGCAGGTGAAAGGCAACCATACATTGATGTTTCCCTCTCTGCCACTCTACCTTCCCCTTTCTCTAAAAATAATAAAATAAAATCTTTAAAAAATATCTTAGATCTACTTCTCTTCATTTTTACCAAGTCAATTACTTTTGTCTTTTGCCAGAACTATTTTAAGAGCGTAATCCTTCTGTTGGACCATTCTTACCTTGTCATCCCACTGAATCAAAGTGGTGTTTGTAACCTTAATAATTATTGTGTCAAGCTTCTCATTGTAATTCTCCAATTGCTTCTTAAGTTCTACACAACCTACCCATCTACCTCTCTAGCCTCATATTACTTCCTCTTCTCTCTGATATTCTTCATTTTATCCATCTGGCCTTCTTTTATTTCCTCTGAAATGCCACACTCTTTCCTGTCATTGGGCCTATGAATAGACTTTTCCTCCACCTGGTACCATTGTTTCCCATCAAATCACCCAGAAAACCTTTTATTTAGCCAACAGATTAAAAGCAAATGTAATTTCACCATAGAAATCTTCCTGAAGTTGCTGACCAGTTCACATTCTCTTTTCTGTGCTCTATATTTTTTCAGAGTATTTTCATAGGTTGTATTAGCTGTTTATTGTATGTGTCTATGTGTTTATTATATATGCATGTGGATATGCATATGTGCATAGTTTTTATTGTTTAATATCTGTTTACACTCATTGGAATGAAAACATTATTCAGAACCATGTATGTTTTGCTATGTCCAATGTGAGCGTAATACTTGGTACTTAAGAAATGTTTCCGGAGCCCTGGTTGGTGGCACAGTGTATAAGGCACCAGCCTGTGAACCCAAAAGTCACTGGTTTGATTCCCAATTAGGGCACATAACCAGGTTGCAAGCCAGGTCTGTAGCTGGAGGCATGTGAAAGGCAACCACACATTGATGTCTCTCTCCCTCTCTCCTTTCCCCTCTCTATACAAATAATAAATAAAATCTTTTTTAAAAATAAGAAAAGAAAAAAAGAAATGTTTCTGGAATGAATGAAAGATCCAACAGTTCATAATGAACCTAACTTCTGTGGCCATCTTCCAGACTGATGAGCATTCTGTTTCTGGTTGAACAATATCAATATGGCAGGACATACCACTTTTTAACAGCTCTAATATATTAAAGTATTAAAACCTATCTCCCTAGTTTCTACCAAATAGTTGTAGTTCTTCCCAGCAGAGTAAGAATAAACAAGTTTACTCCCTCTTCCTGTCATTCTCCCTGTGATAGTTGGAAATCTTACTGTGAATTATGTTTCAGATTAGAGGTCTCTATTATTTTTCAGTCATTCTCTTTTCTGACCATTCCTAGGCCCTCCATCACTCTGATTGGCCTTATCTCTGTAGTGGTTAAGAGAACAGACTGCATAGTCAAAATTCATGGTTGAGTCACAGTGCTGCCATTCACTAACTAGAGCAACCTTAACAAATTGCACAACCTCTCTGTGTTTCCATTTCCTCACTTATAAAATGGAAATAATAATAGTGTTTATTGCATGGGACTAGTAGGTAAAATAAATGAATCATTATGTGAAAATCTCTTAGAATGGTGCCTGGCAAAGAGTAAGCACTCTCAAGATACATAGCAACAATAGCTAAATACTTATAATGTCAGTTATGGAAATTGTTATATGACTGAATCAGGATTTGACTGGGGAGTCAGACGAGCTATGGAATAAGGGAATTAATATAAGAATTACATAATTGTGAGAGGCGCCCAGAAGTCAGGGTCTGAAAGGAGCAGTTGGGAAATTAGAAGGCATCACCAGGTTGCTATGAGACCAAGATCACCTGACTGCCAAAAGGGGTGTCACAATGGTGAGCTGGTGGAAATGCCTACGGGAATAGATGGTGGATCAACATTCTAGCCTCTGGTGATGGGCTGGGGCCACTATTGCTCAGTAGTTCGGTAGTCAGGAAGAAGAGCTAGATGCAAAATATAGAACAAGGACAACCTGGCATCTTTAAGTCTGTCACATCATCTCACATCACAGCCCTCAGCGGGCAGTTGATGTTGTTAGACTTGTACCACCCAAATTTCCATATAGAACCTTTGTTGTCCAACTTGAATTCAGAACCACACAGTAAAGAGAATTCAGGGAGAGTCCCACCATAACCCCAATGACAATAAATTATACAGCACAGTACATGGAACTGCTTTAGTTTTACAACCTCACTCATAATTCTGCTGCCAACAATAGAAGCCAAGCAGAACATAATAGTGTAGCACAGTGGAGTTGTAAGTAAAACTTCTAGAGCCATCAAAGTGTAAATGAATTTTTGGTCAATTATGACATGACTAATTCATATTGAACTTTCTGACATTGAAAATCCCCTTCTTCACATGAACTGCCATCGAAACAGAACTCTGAGACCCACTATTTATATGTTTAATTTTTTTCATAATTTACTCTCATTCAAATTTCAGCATATAAACTGGGAAGTATGGTTTTAAGTATCTCAGTTAAAATCATTTTGTACCTTGATTCTGAAATGTAAGTATTTGCTAGCCCTCCTACACTCATTTTAGATGCAAACTAATGCACGTCTATTGCAGGATTGAGGTGGGTAGTGGGGAGGACAGGCCTGAATAGGACAGATCTCTACAGCATTCCTCACACTGGTGTTCCATGAAATATTAATTCACCAGGCACTCAGAACAAAGGCTATAAACAATATTTCCCTCTTCATACCTCAGTGAATAACTTAGGGAAACTCTGGGTTCAACAAAATCTATAGATTGCGTTAATTCTGAGTATTCTGGAAACTACTCAGTTAATACATGCTGTGAAGCTCCCCCCTTTTCCCTCTTCCCCCTGTTCTAGGGAACTGAGACCTTGAGCATCAAAGCAAAGGTACCCTGACCCTGGCATTTCCATTAGCAGTCATGAGTAATACTTGGTTTCTCCTGCTGACCAAACATATAGACGTGTATCCCTGGTCCAGTTCATCAACCAGAGAGTCTTGATTGGGACCTACCTAGTTCACCCTGATCCACCACCATAGTGCTAAGTCTCAGAGGGAAGATGTGAAATGGGAACTGGTATTTGTCCCTTCCTCCTTGGAAGAAC
This sequence comes from Noctilio leporinus, assembly GCA_004026585.1. Lineage (NCBI taxonomy): Eukaryota > Metazoa > Chordata > Mammalia > Chiroptera > Noctilionidae > Noctilio > Noctilio leporinus. Next base: position 30,941 of record PVIW01001180.1, read on the forward strand.
TGTGTATGTACTTCTTATGTAAATTGGGCTCTCTCCCTAGAAACAGGATTGCATACCAAAGACCTAGAGAAGTAGCATTACTGAACAGGTAAATAAAATAAACTGTGATACTCTATTTTATAAACCTGGGTGGTCACTTTTGTGGCACTGCTCTTTTTCCCTGGCCTGCTGTCTTCACCCTTAGATAAAGGAGAGGCCAAGATTCTCAGCATCTCCTTAAATCCTATTGAATTACTGCTTTGACTGTACTAGTTATTTACTTCCTAGGATTTTGAGGAGCCTTAGGAGAAATTATATAAAGTAGTGAGCACAGTTTGTGGAATGGAATAAGTGCTCCATAAGGGAAGCTATTATCATGACTGATTATTTTAATCTCCCTAATTACCTCTAAGCATCTTAAAAACAGAGACCAAGGCTTATGCTTCTTTGTATCCCCCTAGCAATTAGCATAGTGTCTAGCTCCTAGTTGGCTTAATAAATATTTATTGAAGAAATGAAATTGCTTATTTCACAGTTTTTGTTTGCTTCTCTATGCCCTTATATTCCTTGAATTGCCTTTGGCTAAGGAAATAATTGCAATTTGAGGCAAACATTTACACGCTCAATCCAAATTCCTCTAAAAAACCAACCCAAAGTGTATAGAAGCAGAGTTTGGAAACTCCTTCTTAGTTACATCTATAATCTTGGAAGACCAATTTCAAGACTCAATCAGAGACCTGCTTAGAGAAAAATCTCTGTCTACATTGTCACATCAACTTGAAGTTAGTGCCTTGGACGAGTTTCAGGGTTTCCTGTAAATCTCAGATGCAACTTAAGCGTCCTCCCAAGAGAACTGGTACTGCTCCAGGCTTCTCCTCACTGTTGAGTGATGCCTTGATAATGAGGGGT
>PVIW01001180.1:31928-151354 GCA_004026585.1 Noctilio leporinus
TTTTTTTTTTTTTTTTTTTTTAAGATTTTATTTATTATTTTCAGAGAGGGGTATGGAGAGAGATATCAATGTGTGGTTGCCTTTCACCTGCCTCCAGCCATGGACCTGGCTGGAGACCTGGCTTGCAACCTCATTTATGTGCCCTGACTGGGGAATCGAACCAGCAGCCTTTGGGTTCACAGGCTGGCACCTTATCCACTGTGCCACCAGCCAGGGCCAATTATGGAACCTTTTATGGTGATTGAAATGCTCTGTCTTCACACTGCCCAGTGGGGCACATGTAACTATTGACCTTTTGAAATCTGACTGTCACAAGGGAGCAATTGAAGTTTTAATTTTGTTTAGTATTAACTTAAATTTAAATTCAAATAGCCTCATGAGGCTAGTGGCTATGGTATTTCATGTGGAACAGGTTCCAAATGGTAGCAAACAGCCACTTGTAGCTACTGAGCACATGGAATGTGTCTAGTCTGAATTGAGATGGACCATGACTATGAACTACAGGGGTGGGCACAAGTAGGGTTATGGTTGCTTGTATGGAACAAGACATGCAGGTTATGATCATTACAATAACTGTTAACTCTGTGTTTCATGTACTCGCAATTGTGAACCTACTTTTTCCCATCCCTGTATGTGACAGATTTCAAAGACAGGACAAAAAATATATAAAATATATCATTATTTCAAATATTGAGTTACATGTTGAAATAACATTTTTAGTATATTGAGTTAAATGAAATACATGATCAAAATTCATTTCATCTTTTTACCATTTTTAATGTGGCTCATGGAAAACTTACAATTATATATGTAGCTCACATCATATTTCTATTGAACAATGCTGACTTATAGTCAACCCAGCTGAGAATGGTCTTAGGCTACCCTGAACTATTCCTGTGAGTATTTGCTCACAGCTCTGGGCACCCTTATATTTATGAGAAGATACACAAACCCTAAAAAAAAAAAAAAAAAAAATGCCTGCAGCAGGGGTTTACAACTGGGGCCTCTGTAAGAAAGAGGTGTAATAATTGCCCTTAAAGGACCCACATTTCATGAAAGAGTATGTTGTTTCTATAAGAACTTACTAGGCAGCCTGCCTCAGCCAAAGTGGAGTTTTGTCTTGTCACCTTGACTCGATTCCCTATAATCTCTGAAATGAAGTTTTTCCTGATGCCCCTTCCACTAAAACTAGCAAGTTTCTTTGATCCAGTGAAACAAAATACATAACCTGATGTTGTGGACTGTCTGAAAGAAAAGTATTTAAGCCTTAGAGAACATTTTACACTTTACATCTCTTTCATGTTTGTTCCTCTAAGAATCTGCATACAATTTTGTCTTCTACCAGGAGGTTAAAACTCCAGTGAATATCTTGCGACTGGAGCTTATTATGTATGAGAAAAGATTTCTGGGACGCCCGGTTTCTGCAGACAGCTCCATGCATTCCTTTATTAGAAGCTACTGACACCTTTTTCTTTAACTATGATATTCGTGAGGTCTGAAATAGTAGTTCAACCTTTAGGTCCATCATTTTGGAAATACATCTATTTGTGTATTTTCACGTGCTGTGTGTTATGCCCAAAGAAGAACAAATGCATTTTAGAAAATAGTCACAAAACCAACTTTATTTACAAAGAGGTTATGCATCCATATCCCTAATGTGTATTGACATGAATCAGACATGGGCTGTGTGTCAAGTAGGGCTTTATCTCTAAATGCAGCCTCTGAATTCAAAAGTACAAAAAGAAAAAAAAAATAGTTCCAACTCTTCCTCTTTGGGAAAAAAAACGTGTCAAACTCAGATACTGTAAATATTCTAATTTCCAATCAATTCATTAATTTTTACCCATAGTTCTTCAGGTAACATCGCCAAAAAGCAATAACCACCACAGATATTAGTTACCTTCCACTAATTGAATTGTATCTTCTCAAAATTCATATATTGAAGTCCTAACCTCCAAAGTGACAGTAGTTGTAGGTGAGGCACATGGGAGGTAATTAGGGTTAGATGAGGTCATGAGGCTGGGGCCATGATGGTGTTAGTGCTGGTATAAGAAGGATCTTTCTCTCTCCCTCTCCCCCTGCCCCCAACTCATTCCATCCCTCCCTCCACACCCACAAAGAAGAGGTCATGGGAGCACATAATAAAAAAGAACTTTTATCAGGATCTGAATCAGTCAGAACCTCAGATTTGGACTTTTCAGCCTCTCAAGCTGGGAGAAGTAAGTTTTGTTTTGTTTTGGAGATTTTATTCATTATTTTTAGAGAGAAGGGCAGGGAGGGAGGAAGAAAGGGAAAGAGAAATCAATGTATGGTTGCCTTTCACCTGCCCCCAGCTACAGAGCTGGCTGGAGACCTGGCTTGCAACCTGGTTATGTACCCTGGCTGGGGAATCAAACCAGCGACATGGGTTCGCAGGCTGGTGCCTATCCACTGTGCCACCAGCCAGGAGGTAGAAGTAAGTTTTGGTTTAAGCTACCCAGTCTATGGTGCTTTGTTCTGGCAGCCTAAGCAGAGTAATTCACATCTGGCCCCCCCGTCTTCCCACTCTTGTGTTTCTAAGAGTATCTATCATCAGTATCTCTTCTGCACTGTATTGGAAATCAATTTTCATTACAAAACTTATCAACCAAAGGAATCCCAAGACTATTCAACCAAATGACTACTAATGGCCCTAAAGATACTTGTCACATTTTCTCAAACTGTTAAAGAATAAAACCTTTTAAAGAATGTATCAGTTCACTCTTTCTACTGTGATGAATTACCACAAATTTAAGTCACTTAAAACAACACAAGATTATTCTCTTACTGGTCAGAAGTCCAAAGTTAGTCTCATAGGACTAAAATTAAGGGGCCTACAGGGTTGGTTCTTTCTGGAGGTGCCAGGGTAGAATATTTTCCCTGCTTCTTCCAGCTTCCAGAGGCTACATGCAGTCCTCTGGGTTACCTGCCAGTCCAGAGTCTGCAGCCACGTCACTCCAACCTCTCACTTCCACCATGACATACCCTACCCTTGTAGTCAGATCTCCTCCGCTTGCCTTTTATAGGGACAGTTGTGATCACCTGAGTCATCCAGAATAATCTTCCCAAGGCAAGGTTCTTAATTTAATCACACCTATAATTTCTTTTGCCATGGTAGGGTAACATTCACAGTTCCTGGGGATTAGGACCTGGGTATCGCTGGAGTCATTATGCAGTCTGCCATATATAAATACCACTAACAACTGACACCTATTTAATTGATCTTACACATCATTTCTAACTTCCCTTTTGGAATTTGGAGTGGCAATAGCTGAGCCATTTCTTTATGTGCTGCTGAGAAGGTGTCAATGTAACAGAATTTGGAACAAGTAGCATGGACAGATTCCAGAGCAAATGATATTTTTTTTTTTTCTGGGAATAATCTAATTTTCTCATGTACTTTTGGGTTTAATTTTTCAACAGCAGACCGGTAGCATAACATATCTTTTTCTCTCTTGGGAAATGTATCCAATTATCCTCACTTATGGGTGAAATGACTTTCTGTTAATAAAAAGGTGCAAATTATTTTGATAAATTAGATAATTTTGTGCATTGAGAAATGCCATGCCATTTAAGATATGTCAGATAGTCACATGAGGAAGATAGCATTGACTCAGCAAACCTGAGCCAGTGACTAGGAAAGAACCTAGAGATGGTCTCATATAATGAAGCACACAGATTTGAAACTAACAGGCAAGCAATATATATATATATATTGCTTATATATATATAGAGAGAGAGAGAGTTCACATAAGATTGAAGAGATGTGGATTCAGAAGCTATCTCATGAGTGTGACCCTCTCATTTATAAATGAAGACATTCAGACCCTGAAAGTGATACAAAATCATGGAGCAGTTAAGATCCTTAGGTGTTTTTGAACATTTAGAGATGAGGCAGACGTCGAGTGTCGACATACAGAAGGGAGCAGGTTTTTCCGCTGTTTAGATGAGAGACTTTGCCTGTAATGCATTGTCCCTCACCAGCAGGGCCTCACATAGGTTCTCATGCACATCCACAACACTGTGACTTGTGCGACAACTCCTTTAGTGCGCGCTGAGTCCTGACGGAAAGGGGTTGGGGGATATAGCAGGCCCAGATGGGCAGAGGGGTTGGGAGGGGAAGAAAGGCAGCCTGGCTCAATACTGCAGGAGAGGCCAGTCCAGAGATGCCTGTCTACGTGGCTGGCCCAGGCCACACAGACCAGTGTGAAGCAGCACCAACAAAAGAGCCACAGACTGCTTCCCAAGCCAGTGATTTACATAAGACATATCCATTTCTTAAAGCTCACAAATGAAGAGCTCTAAAAGCAAAATCACAGTAATTGTGGGACAGGCTATAGACCACGGATGGCAACAAACACAAGGCCCCCCGGCCGAATCCGGCCTCCACTTTGTTTTATCCGGCCTGGAACCATGTTTCTACCCTGCTTACTTAACTGTTAAGTAGTTACATTTATAGAATCCTAAAATTACATTCAGCCCTTTGAAGGCCACCATGAGGCTGATGCGGCCCTCGGGGGAAATGAGTTTGACACCCCTGCATAGACTGACATTAAAGTAATGGTTTAACATTTTTAGAGAGTTATAAGATTCTTTTCTTCTCAAGATAACTATAGGATTTATTATACATGTAATCATTAATATATATATATTATATATTACATATGACAACATGATATATGTAATACATATTTGATTAGATTAGAATAGTAAAGCATTAACATATATTTTGTGTTTGTTGGCTTGAGTTAGTGTGGTCTGGACATGAGATGCAAATTTTAAATTATATGATGAGACTCTAACAATACCATCACTGTGTTTCTGTGACTGTACATAACCTTGAGTATTGTCAGACTCCACTATGAAATTTTGTAACTATGTGTGATGATGGATCTTAACTATACTTATTGTGGTGATCATTTAGCAATGTATACAAATAGCAAGTCATTATATTGTACACATGAAACTAATGTTCTATGCCAATTACACCTCAACTTAAAAAGAAACCTTTTTTTAAAATAAAAAAAAAAAACACTAAATATTCCACTATGTGCCATGAGAGACCACAGTTATAAGCTTTGCTCATACAGTTTTTCAAAAAACTATTTACACAATACAAAGAAAAAATGCTTAAAGAGAAACACATCAAGCTGTTACCATGGTTGATCTCTATGAAGGGGAATGGAATTTGGGCAGGGGAGGGCATACCTATTGGTTTCCCTCTTCATAGTAATTGAATTTTTTAAAAGATTTTATTTTATTATGTTTAGAGAGAGGCAGAGAAGGAGAAAGACATCACTGCATGGTTGCCTTTTTCACCTGCTTCCAGCTACGGACCTGGCTGGAGACCTGGCTTGCAACCTCATTATGTGCCCTGGCTGGGGAATCTAATCAGCAACCTTTGAGTTTGCAGGCCAGTGCCTTATCCACTGTACCAACAGCCAGGGCCATAGTAATTGAATTTTTTTTTACAATGAGTTTAATACTATATCCCACATAAATTTTGAAAAAATTGCGTTGCCTCACCAGAAACTATCATATCCCATGTGTAGTCAAAGTATGACAAAATTTAAGTTTCCCTTGGAATGACTCATACAGGAGAGTGACATGCTGAGTTCACTCTAAAAGGAAATAAAAGGCCATCATTAAACCATACAAAATAAAAGGCAGTGCATAAAGCAGACCTCACTTTTATAAGGATTCAATAAAAACGTGGAGAAGTCCATTTCTATTTTTTACTAAATCCAGCCTCTCAAATAAATAAATGTAAACACATGAATTTACTAATAGCCTGGTGTAGTAGAGGCCACGGGAGGAGCTGGAAATCCTGAACTCGAGTAGTGACAAGACATACGTTGAAAAGCTGCCCAAACCAATGCTGCCTGTAGTGCTGGGAAAAAACCACTCTACTCACCTCTTTGGTGATGGAAATAGCACAACCCACTCGTGTGCTGTGCCAGTTTATCTTCTAAAATCACTGTAGGCAATCAGGTTGGACTATTTCCAGATCAGAAACTTCTAACTAATAGGAAAAGCATGGGATGAGGTGGTCAAAAAACCTGGGAGGGGTGAGAAAGATAACAAGACTCAGCTAAGTTTTATGAATGTAGGCCAAACCCTGCCACCTCCCCTTATCTCCTTACAAAACTGTTTAAGGGGAATAAATAGGATCAAGTAGGTAAGTCACACTGCACATTCTGAAGCGTTCTGTAAATATGTTAAAACTTAATGTTAACTTCATTTCCCACTAGCTGTACTTGTAACTGTTTTTAAATTTTGATATTCTCTATGGAGTTTTGTAACCTATTTACATGCTTTTTAAAATCAAGAGAAGATAACATTTAAAATTGTTGAAAGATTTTTTTTCTATCCCCAAGTCCTGTTGCCTGTTATAGGCTATTACCTGGTACAGTAGGAACAGAGCACAGTATAGAGTACAGTATGGAATCTAGAGAGCTAAGGTTCAAATGCTAGTGTTTTCAGGTCACACTTCTCTAGGCAATTTACCATGAGTTCCAGCACCCATGTCAGAGTGACATTATAACGACTAAATGAGAATAAATGTAAAATGCAGCAGGTGCCCATAAATGTTTCTTTCCTTCCATGCTTAGGAAATCGATCTTGCTGGAAAAGTACACATGACTTAAGCTCCCTAAACAGTCCTAGAGAAACAAAGCCTGTGACAGTGACTTGCAGCATGGACTTCGCATTCCAGGGCAGCATTCACGGTGCTGAGTCCACGCTCCAGGATGCTGGAGAGAGAGCAGGAGCTATTACAGGGCACAGCATTTACAGCTTCCAGGGTCTTTTTAGCTAATGGACAAAATACTCTATCTTCTTGAATTTAATTATGCACCTTTGGGGCTCTCCTCGCAAATACAATAAACAAATATCAGCTTCATTCTTCTAGAAGAACAAAGCTATACATTTTCAATGAAGGAACTAAAAAAATTTCAGAGTAGAAATAAATTAAAAAAAAAAAAGGGAATTGGGAGCATGTTTCTCTTTCTACCCAAAACCACATTAGATAAGATTTTGTAAATGAAGAGTGAACAGGCCCAGTAGGCATTGCTAGCCAGTATATTCCTTCTCAAATTTCTTAGCATCTTGTGGAAGGAACAGACACGGCTAAGTGGTCTGGAGAATGTGAGGAAGTCCTGGAAATAGGGCCAGGACATTTGGGCTCTAGACACTGACACATTAGGTGACCCTGGTCCACAGTTTTCGTAACCAGACTGACAGCTGATGAATCCTTAGTTTGTAGATTCAAAGATATGCAGGTCCTGTTCTCAACATTCCTTTTTAAAATTTTGTCTTTTTTTGGTGGTTCTTTTACATATCTTTTCTTGATTAAACCTAAGGTGGTCTTCTACTGTGATTTAATCTTTGGAGGGAAATTTACAATCTGGAGAACCTTGGAAAATTATGTTATATGTCTTAGCTTCTGTTTTATCACCTCTAATTAAGCAAGAGTAATACTACAGAGTTGACAGAGGTACTATAAGCTTTAATAAGTTAATTAAAAATTAATATACTTCTGGTCAAGATGGAGATGTAGGTAGAAACACTTCTCCACCTAGTGCAACCATAGATAGACTTACAACTAGATTTCTAAACAACACCTAGAACCATAGAATATCAAGCTGTATGAAATGCTAACAATCAAGGACTAAAAAAATCCACATTCATCCAGATGGGTAGGAGGGACAGAGTTGCAGAGACAGGTGGAGAGGCGTGCAGAGGCGGTGTGGCAAGGGGAGGTGGCAATCCAGACAACCCCACATTCATGTGTGATGGATAAAAATCAGGAGGGATATCTTGGGAATGAACGATCCCAGCCCCAGGCCAGATTGTGCAGCCCAGGGTCCTAGTGCTGGGAAAATAAATCCCCATAACTTCTGGTTATAAAAACCAGTGGATGTTGAAGCAGTGGAAGAAACTGCTGAATTTTCAGGAGACTTAGCTTAAAGGGCCTTAATCATACACTACCCCCACTCCCCCACCCCCCACTCTAGGATTCACCACCAGGGCAACAACTGGAAGGGCAAGAGTCACATGTGGAAAGTGAGTGAGGAAAGTGATTGAAAACAGGGCAAGTGCTAGGAAAACCTTCAAAAGTCAGGCAGCAGCACAATTTCCTTTTTGAACCCTCCTACCACTCAGAGAAAATGGTAAAGTGGGTTGCTCCACCCTGGCAATTACCTAAGGCTCCACCCCACAAAATTTATAGGTGCCTTTTCTACAATAGGCCACGCAACTAAGAGAGGGAGTCAAAGAAATTCCTACCCAATACACAGAAACAAACACAGGGAGGCAGCTAAATTGAGAAGACAACAAAATATGGCCCAAATGAAAGAACAGAACAAAACTCCAGAAAAAAAGAACATAACAAAACAGAGATAAGCAACCTATCAGACGCAGAGCTCAAAACACTGCTGATCAGGGTGCTGTAAGAACTCAATTGAGTATCACAACAACACAAAGGACGAAATGAAGGTTACACTAAGTGAAATAAAGGAAAATCTACATGGAACCAACAGTGGAGGGGAGGAAGACAGGATTCATACCAATAATTTGGAACAGAAAGAAATAAGCATTCAACCAAAATAACAAGAAGAAACAGGAGTTTTAAAAAACAGATAGTGCTCACTTCGGCAGCACATATACTAAAATTGGAATGATACAGAGAAGATTAGCATGGTCCCTGCGCAAGGATGACACGCAAATTCGTGAAGCATTCCATATTTTTAAGGGGAGCAGTTTAGACAAGAACCTAGTATAAAGGAACCATGGACATGGACAACAGGTGGGATTGACTTTGGGGGAAATGGGTGGGTGGGGAGGGGGACAGAGGGGAGCAAAAAGGGGGATGGATGTAATACAACAACAATAAAATTTAAAAAAAGAAAAAAAAAAAAACAGTAAAAGAAGCCTCTGGGACACCTTCAGATGGACCAACATCTGTATCATAGGGGTGCCAGAAGTGAAGAGGAAGAGCAGGAAATTGAAAACTAACTTATTGGAAAAAATAATGAAAGAAAATGTCCCCAATTTAGCAAAAGATATAAGACATACAAGTCTAGGAAGCATGGAAAGTCACAAACAAGCTGGACCCAAAGAGGACCACACCAAGACACATCATAATTAAAATGCCAAAGATTAAAGATAAAAAAGAATCTTAAAGGTTAAAGATAAAAAAGAATCTTAAAAGCAGCAAGAGAAAAGAAGAGAGTTACCTACAAAGGAGTTCCCATAAGACTGTCAACTGATTTCTCACAATAAAATTTTCAGCAAGAAGACACTGAAAAGGGCTATTTAAGTGATGAAAAGCAAGGACTTACAACCATGATTACTCTCTCCAGCAAACCTATCATTCAGGATGGAAGGGCAGATAAAGTGCTTCCCAGACAAGGTAAAGCTAAAGTAGTTCATTATCACCAAGCCGGCATTACATGAAATGTTAAAGGGACTTCTATTTAAGAAAAAGAAGATCAGCCCTGGCTGGTAGCACAGTGGTTAAGGCACCGGCCTGCGAACCCAAAGGTCACAGGTTTGATTCCCCAGCCAGGGCACATAACCAGGTTGCAAACCAGGTCTCCAGTCAGGTCTGTGGCTGGAGGCAGATGAAACACAACCATACATTGATGCCTCTCTCCCTTCCCCTTTCTAAATATAATGAAATAAAATCTTTAAAAAAAAAATGTGAGAAGTAACTTTAAAAGAAAGAAAGAAAAAGAAGATCAAAACTACGAACATTAAAAAGGCAACAAATTCACAACTATCAAAAACTGAATCTACAAAAACAAACTAAACAACCAGAACAAGAACAGAATGACAGATCTGGGAATCATGTAGAGGGTTATCAGGTAGAAGAGGGAAGGAGGAGAAATAGGGAATGGTGCAGGGATTAAAAAGCATAATCGATGGATACAAATTAAGGAGATGTTAAGAAGAGTGTAGGAAATGGAGAATCCAAAGAATTTACACTCATGACCCATCAACATGAACTAAGGGTCGAGGGATTGCTGGAGGGAAGGTGGGTACCAGGTGGAGGGAGACAAAGGGTGAATAATTGGGACAACTGAAATAGCCTAATCAATAAAATATATAATTTAAAAAATAATATAATGCTCTACATAGCTTGTCTAATAGTAAATAAATGTATGAAAAATAATAAATATCAGCTATGACTTACCATTAATAATATTTTTCTAAACTATTCCTTGTAATCTTTTTTCTTATGACTTTATTTGTACTCCGACAGCCTGCCTCTAGTATATAGAAATACTAACTAACTTTATTTCTTTCTTAGTTGAAAATGAGACATTTTTAAGTGTGTATTTGTAAGGTCAGGTTTTAGGAAATATGTCTGCTACACATGTCACATTTGCCACCTTGTTGGCACAGTAATACAATGTCTTATAAACTATAAAGCATAGACAGGTGAGCAATTCTTCAGTATTTTTAGATTTGAGTTCTAATCTTGGCTTCTTCAATGGTATTACAGACACCTGAAGAAAGGTCATTGTGTTTCTTCCACAAAGTGAGGTAGCCTGGTGTAATCTTTCCAGCTATAAGAAATCTGGCCATGTACTACAACAGACTTCAGGTGGCAGGCTCTTCAGATCCAATGCCTTGTGAGGTGGGTCTTGCCCTGGGCCTCAAAACAGTTGCAGTGAGCTTCTCCTTTGACCAAAGAAAAAGCTAAACAAGAAAATATCCCTTTTTCCATAATCCCAGATTACTATTTTTTGGGGGGAAGGATAGTATTTGGTCTTTTTGTGTGTGTGTGAGAATTGCTAAAAATTTGAAGAAGAAATGCATGGTGTCTTGCTACTCATCGACTAAAGATTCTGATCCTAAATGGAAATGGACTCCAGGTTCCCCCACCTGCCAACCTGGGGTGAGGGTCCACCTGGGCCTTCCCCAGACCCTCCAGCTTGGTCCCTGCCTCCTTCATGAAGCCTTCCCTGTTCTGTGCTCAATTCAGTTTGTGTTTACCATCTTTAATATTCAGTCTGTATTGCTTTATCAATCACAGAAATAGAAAGCCCCTGGATGAGAAGACCATGTCTCTCTTCATTTTGACATCACAGTCCAGACTGAATATATGTACAGTAAGTGCTCAAAATGGATCTATTCTGACATCACAGTTTATTGTCCAAAATTACGCCCTTTCTCAACCCAACTCACACATCCCCATCAGTGATGTCTCAGTTATCCTCTAGACTAGAAACACCATGCAGGGGTTAGGGGCTACTTTATTCAGCATTACACCCTCACAACCCAGAACACTGTTTAATGTACTAGACATGCAACAAATAGTTGTTAATTTGAATAGAATTCTTTAGTTCACCTTTGCTAAAAGCTCTCCCTTCTCCTTCCAAAACACCACATTGAGAAATAGCTCTACTTTTTCTCTAATTTGTTTCTGAACATCCAAATACCGTGAAAGCTTATCAGCAAGGTAAGAACAGAAGCCAATACTCTAGGTCAAGAGTGGGCAGACTGTAGCATCAAACTCCACCTGCCACCAGTTTTTATAAATAAAGCATTGTAGCAACACAGCTATGCCCATTGGTTTATATTGTGTCTGTAGCTATTCCCCAGCTGCAAGGACAGAGTTTAGTAGTTACAACCATATGCCTATAATGTCAAAAATGTTTACTATCTGCACTTTATGGAAAAATCTTGCCAACCCCTGCTCTACTTTAAATTGCAAAACCACAGCACCTCTTGTTTGTTAAGAAAACAACATGGAAAAGAAGCTCTGAAAATTCCCAGGTACAGAAATCAATAATATTTCATGATAATTTTAAGACAATGCAAACCTTGTTGGTATATATTACATACATAAAAGAATATTGACACCAATTCCTTTACATATGTAATCTCACTTGATTCTATTTCCATCTGGAGGCATCATGGTCCTATGATATAGTTTTCTTTATTTAAATCTTTGTGGGCCCTGTTATTGGAGACAGCACTGTCTATGCTGGAAAAAATATTTACTGAATGAATAAGGAGTTGTAAAGTCCCTTATTCTCCTTAGTAACTCTCAGTCTCAATATTCTCCTAGGGGGAGAATAGGTGTTGATGTGTTCTTTCACATGCTTCTGCGTAGGCACCATTCAAAGTTTTGTTAGAGAAGGTTTATAAATTTTGATTGCATCATAGGCTCCTGAAAAGTATACAGAAGGCCCCATGCACCCATCCCTATGTGTGAAAATAGGACTGGGTTCAGAACAATGTGATGGCAAACCTTATGATTTCCTCTTTGGTAAATTCTGAAAGTTTGAATAATACTATTTTAGGCACTGCTATTCTTCCTAACTAGTTAATGGCTCCTAGTGGCACCTTAATCAGGACATTGGTTGCTTAGCGGATAGATAGAGATATAGATATACAGATATGTATAGATATACAGATACAGGTATACACACACAAATACATAGGAAATTAAGCATAAGTCAAGTCGCTTGAGTAGGTCCACTGTAAACCACCCAATCAGGCAGAAGGGAGGAAGGTGGGAGATGATGTCACAATTGAGCACCAGTCTAGCAGGCACAGTTCCCAGAAAGCTGAGACTTATGAAGGGCAAAGGAGTCAGCAAAGTTTGGAATGGTGCTTCTCAAACTTTGCCTCCTCATCACTGGAAAGACATGTAATAAACAGATTGCTGGGCACCACACAGAGTTTCTGATTCAGTTGGTGATGCTGATGCTACTGGCCCAGTGACCACACTGAGAACCATGCCATTTCCTGGAACCTGGGGCCTAGGCTAGTGTTTCTCCAACTTCAATATGTCTCTGAATCTCTTGGGGATCTTGTAAAATGCAGATTCTAATTCAACAGTCCTGGAAGAAAGAGGGCTAAAACTCTACAGTTCTGAAAGCTCCTGAATGTGCTAACTCGGGGTATATTTCACAATTACATTTGACATGTACATAACAAGGACTCCAAACTGTTCCCTAAAATATGAGATCCATTTTGTAAGTGGAGTCAGGCTTTTGAAGTTTCTGTAAAGTTATAGTATGCTTCAGGATTTTAAGTATACTTCAAGTATCTAATGCCTTCCTTCCTTTCCTTCCTTCCTTCTTTTTTTCCCTTCTTTTGAACATGTTTACTCTGTCATCTTCACCTATTAATAGTGAATTTATAACCAAGCTTTGTCTATACAGTTGGGTATCTTGGATTTCAGTGTTGAGTGTGGTTCTAAAAAGCTATGGTGTGTTTAACAGGTCACAGAATCTTTGTTGGCCTCAGCTCTCTCTGCTTGAAAATGATGAGGCTGTCCTAGATGACCTTTAAGGTCCCTTGAAGTTCCCAAAGTCTCTACTATGTCAAATGCAATCAAAAGCGCACCAAAAAGCAGCAGTACATGTGCTGCCACCTTTGGGTGGAAAACAAAACTTTTGCTGGACCAGGCCCAACTGAAACAAAAGATGTTTCACTGAAACTTTCATGGCCAATACCAGTTAATACTTCTTCCATACAATTACAGTTCATACCAGCCTCCCTTTGACATGAAATTTTCAGTATGAATTTGATTATGATGTCGTTTGCATTTACAAATATTAAAAATTGTGGCCTGATCAATGTTCTGTGGGTTATTTTTTCATGTTAGTAAATTTTCATGATTTCCGAACGTTTGAAGCACACTGGTTTATAATGCATGCTAGTGAAATCATTGGGTATTGAGTAATTGGCCAACACCCCACCTCGCTCCCCCGCAAATGGACCATAGAGGAACAGAACAAAAATGTTTGTATTGGAATAAAATTCATCTGGATTTAAGTTTTTGACCATTTTACTTCCTAACTGTGCTCTTTGGCAGGTCACTTAACCTATCCGAACCTTCCCTTTGTTGTTTGAGAGTTTAAATTTTTTTAAATTAATTTTGTAAAGTCTATGGGAAGGTTGCTGACGCTTGGTAGTATTCAATAGATAGGAGATATTAGCCACTGGAAGGCAGCCTGTAATGTTGAAATTACATGAGTTCTGAAACCAGAAAACTGATTTCAAATTCTAGCTCTTCCACTGATCGGTAGCAGGGCCTTGCACAGTTCACTTAACCTTCCTCGGCAGGTTTCTTCACCTGTGTGACAGAAACCAAGACCTTCTGGAGTTGGTTGAGAATTAAATGATGTTGCTATGGGCTAACTTGCGTCGCCACTTCCTCCCCCACCCCCAAATTTATATGTGGAAGCTCCAACCCCCAATGTTACTATTTGGAGATAGGGCCTTTAGGAGGTAATTAAAGTGAAATGAGATCATAAAGGTGAGGCCCTGTTCTAATAGGAAAACACACCACCATGTGTGCCTGCCAAGGCATAAGCACCAAAAAAAAAAAAAAAAAAAAAAAAAGCCACATGAGCAGATAGCAAGAAGTCAGCCATCTGCAATCTATGGGGAGAACTCTCTCACCAAATAAGAACCAGGCTGGTACCCAGATCTCAGACTTCCACTCCCAGAACTGCAAGAAAAGCATTTCTGTTGTTTAAGTCCCCAGCCTATGGTATTTTGTTATGGCAGCACAAGCAGACTAACACAAATATCATAACTAAATGCACGTAATGCCCCACTAGGTCTTTGACAAAGTTCTCTTTCTTGTTTCCCCTATTCCAATAAAGAGAATATTAAATGTATTATTATTATTATTATTATTATTATTAGTTTAACTCAATTCTGCAGTACCTTAGAATTAACCCAAAGTAATTTCCTTGCCACGAGGAACATAATTTTACCTGGATACTTTCTTCAAATGCTGGAGTTACATGTGTCTATACCCATTGTTCTGGGGTTCCCCACTGGGAAACAGATATGAGAAGGTGAAAGATCTATTCAAGGCAAATGAAGATGGACATCTTTACTACTGCCACCTGCTGGTGGCACCCTGAAACATAATGCTTATTAGTTTGGACAGGTGGCCAAACTAGTAAGTGGTGTCCATACTCGGGCATAGAAGCGAGCCTATGTGGTTGTGCAATCCACTAAGATGCATTCAAATTTGTCACACTCCCACTGTCATCCAATGGAAGGGGCCATGGCTGGGAAATTGCCTCTTATCAAGGGGAGGATGGTATTAGACCCTATAAATCTGCCTCCTGCTTCAAAAGAAGAAGCAAGTTTTTCCTCAAGAGCGATGTCTCTTTGGAAGGATTTCTCTCTTCAGTGAGCTGGAGCCTCCCAACATAAGGGTGAATCATTCGGTATTATTAGCAGCAAGATGAGTGCAAAGGAATGAAAGGCAATTAAAAAAATTCTTTCTCCCGAATGCTTAAACATCTTTATCTGCCCCACCCCCTAATTACTTTCTAATTTATTTGACCACTTCTTCCCCCCTTCCCCCAGGCATTCAACCACTTACCACTTGACAGACGTGCCCCATACTTTCCTCCTACTTTTTGCTCATCTCAGTCCCTCTTCTAGAAATTGTTTATCCCCAGCCTATTGTTGAGATACATTTCTCCATGGTTCTCATTTTCTGCATGTTTGAGGACAAAAAGCACTGGTTATTCTTTGTTCTGTGTTGCCTTCTCTTAAAGATGTCTGTATAGAAAGCAACCTTGGAAGATAAAGATAATGTCTCCTTCAAGGATAAAGGCACCTACTGCCTGTTACAAAAAAATTGGTTCCCTAAACTTAGGGTTTCTCTTCTTTAACATAATCCATTGCATGTGCAGGCCCTCTTTACATTGTCCTATGGGAAACAGGACTCAGAAGATAAACATTTGAAAATGCTAATGCTTTCATTACTGCTATTTCTATAAATAATAAACTATTATTCACTTCTAACTCCGTCTTATGCCTTCTATCAGTTCCAGTGAAACTGGAACAGACTAAGTTGTTAACTTTCAAGTAGGTAAAATCTCATACTCTGCACAGTTCTTGACACAAATTTTATCCCTGAATACCGAGATCCAGCTTATCTTTTAAAAGTTACTTCACGTTCCTCTCCTTCATAAAAATGCCCTGATTAGTTTTTGCTCCTATATAAAATAAAGATAATAATAGTATCTGCCTAATCAGGTTGTTGTTCAGGTGAATAGAACAGACTATATGTGCTATAAGTTACTTTTTTTGTATGTTATTAATTTATTTAGGGATATCATTCCTCCTATTAAACTGTAGCTTCATTGGGAATGAAAACTCTAGTGGATTAATTTTAATGAACCTTAGATGTCTAGTGCAAAGAAGGCATTAACTTTTTAATTGATTAATTCGTTCAAAGACATGCATTGATCACCTAATATGTACCAGGCATGCTCTCTGCATGAGTAATACATCAAAATTTGGGGATTAGAATTGGGGAGAAGCACTTGCTTACATAATTTGAATAAGAACAGGAAATTGCTGAATCATATAAATCTCATGAATATTACATTTGAGGTTTCACTTTAAAACAATCTTATTTTCTTCATTGCTGGGAATAGATTACTTTTTAAGCTTTTTACAATTAGTACACTATTGGGTTGATTTAGGTGATTACTTCCTTGTTTATTTGACTACTCTGTGCATCTGAAATTTTCCCAACCCAAGCTAGTCTCCTACACCAGTCATCGATACCAACTTTCTCATGAAGACCAGTCTCCTGGTTCAGTTTGGTTGGTGGACTCCACCCCTCACCAGGTTCTGGCATCTGACGCTGGCAGAAAAAGTCTCAGCATTGTAAACGTAGGAAGGGTGGAGGCATCCCAGTGACCTCACCCTTTCATCAGATGAATAGGTCTCTCCCAGATAACAACTATTCTGAAACTGCCAGCCGGAAGGGAAGGGAAGGGCCCGCTTCCCAAAATCAGCAGCCCTACTACCCTTTCATTCAATCCCAGGCCTCAGGGCCCTGAGAAAATCCTATTGCTAACCCATGGCTTCAGCTGCTCCGACTCTATGCAAAATACATTGTCATCTCCCTGAGAGGTGTCTGGAAAGACAGAAACATAGCCATAATTAGAGTTGTATCTGCAACAACAAAAATAAAACAAAAGATATGTGTCACAGGAGGTAGTTTTTCTTCCTCCTTGACACCTCTCTGTATTGAAGAGGCAACAGCAATCCTCAGATATTGCTTTTACTTCTCCTTGCTGGGATCTTATTGCCAATTTAATTTCCTCCCAGTGTTTTTTTTTTTTTTCCTAACTCAATCAACCCAAAACATAAGCAACCATAATGATGACATTTTAGATGTGCAAAGTAGCATAATAGCTATCCAGGGAGACACTTGCCTTCTAATATCACGTGATCCAAAGAAAAGAGAAGGTGGCCAAAGTGTCAGGATCTTCATTTGTTTTACTATCCTGCAAATTATCCTCACAAAAAATGTCCAAGATTACATTTCCAAACAGAGCGAAGAAGCCTGGTACATACAAGGACTAAAAAGTATTATCTGAATCAAATGGAAATGTGTTGGTTAAAGTTTCAGGAAATATGGTATTATAATACCAGTATTACAGCACATTTAGTGCTGGACTTCAGGTAGACCTTGGGGTTAGGATTTGTCGCCTTTAAACGTTTTCAACAGCTTTTTGCTGTCCCTTTAAGTCAGCTGAGTAAGACGGGCCTGCAAGCCTCTAATGCCATCATTTTGAAAGTTATATTGCCTGCCTCAGTGAATGTTTGGCCACATATAATGAGTAGTAGTAAGAAGCTTCCTCCAGTCACCAATCTCTGTCTGTTTCCCAAAAATAAATGCTTTTCTATTACCAACGGGGATGTGCTCTAGTGGAACGCATTTTTATTAACATAAATTTGGAAAAGGAATCCAGGCAGCATTCTAATGTAAAATGATTTTCATACTATTAAAATCATCCCCTTTTCTAGCTAGTTGATGAATATTTATTGGTTGCTTACCCTTTGTGGTACTTAGAATTGGTGGCTGAAGAAGTTACTGTTGACAGAGTACAGTTTTTCCAAACCTAAAAGTTTCAGGACCAAAATGGCAGCTCTCTTAGGGGGTTCCTCAGGGCGGTGATGGCACTTGCGGGTATAGAGTGAGAAATCCATCTAGCCGTCTCTGCACCACACCCTACCTCAGATGATTTACTTGGGACTGTCCCTCCCAGCTCACAAGAGGCCATGTTTTTCACCCCAACCTGCTGCTGCTTCCTGCAATTCCTTCTATTGTGAACAAAGCCCTTCCTACCAATGTGAGATCAGTGGAAAAAATGTAAATCATGGCTTGATTGTTGCATGGGTTTTCCTTTAAATGCAATCAACTTGTCTATTTACAAGTACTTATCTCCATCAGCTTGTTCTTGAGGCTCTAGTGTTTCCCCAGTCAAAACCTTGTGTGTTACCACTGGGCACCTCCCTGCCAGAAGCTGCCTCCTGAGCTTGACCTCTCTGAACTTCCCTTTCCCTATCTCCTAAACCATCTGTCCTCCCTCTGAGGTGAAGAATGAAACAATGAGTGGGAAAGTGCTTTGGAAGCCACCAAGAGTGGCGCAAACACAGGGAGGGGGACAATGGTGATAATTACTAATAGCAGGAGCCACTCCGCCTCCACAACGCTCAGTGCCCTCTGACTAGGTGCGCTCACCCACCTCTCCCGCTCCTCACCCCAGTAGAACTTAAGCTCCCGGACAGTGAGCTCTGTATTTTGTTGCTGTATCTGACACTGATAGAAAAAGTCTCAGCCAGTCACCCAAGGAGTATTTGTTTCATAAGGAAAAGAGTGAACTAATGTTTCATATATACTGCCAGGTTGTTTCCTGTTTACTTATAATTTAATAATAACAGCATAAGGAGTTCATTTGGCAAAATCCTTACTAAAATTCAGTTGAAAGTTTTTATACTAACTCTTAACTAATTTAACAGTGCACTTGAAAAATAATTACTTTATTGGCGTATAGATATTATATAATGGCTTAAACTTCATAAAGCTAGAAATCGTGAGCAAAATTAAGTTTTGTATTTTATTCTACAGGTAAGAAGACAGAGTTCAGAGATGTGATATTTCTTGTCTCTAGTGTGATATTGATGGCGTTGGTAGGATGCCAATCACATGCTTCGCCTCTTGGTAACACCATCTCTCTTTTCTCCATGGACAGGGTGGCTGAGTATCCCCTGCCATTCTGACTTCTGCTGGATAGGAAGGATTTCTCCACTTAAGTGGGTGTTGTCATGTCACCCTCTAGTGGCTTCTGTCAAAGCTCCAAGAAAAGGTAAAGGAGGAAATCAATGGATATTAGGGTCACACAGATGGAATGTCAGCTAGTGAGGGGAAAGATTAAGGTAGAAAATACTTATATAGTCTAAGAAACTGAAAGAGTGTTCATGTATTCATTTAGGAAATGTTCAGCACCTACTATGTGCATTGCTCTGGGGGAACAAAGGTGATGGTCATCAAGCTGTTGTTTAATGAAAAGATATTATTGTCAAAGAAAAAAATGAATTGGAAGATGGAAAATCCACTTTACCTTGGCTGTCTCACCCTAGACCAGTTTGCAGCTCTAACCAGGTACTAGAAAATGCAAGCCATAATAAATGAGTAATGTTTCATCACTAACATTCACCTTATATAGTAATTGCTCACTAATGTCATCAATAGGTTCTGCAACTTTAAGTGAAGTGGCATATGACAAACCCAGTTTTACCATAGGCTAAGTTACTATGGCATTTCCTCTACATTATAAGAAAATGATGTTGAATGATGTTATTGGGGGAACCTGAGGTATAAATGATTACCAATTAGATCATTTCACCTCCGTTTAATGTGTCCAAAACTAAGTTTCTTCTCTACTTTCCCCCTTCTTCCTTATTTTCTGTCTCCCTTAATAACACCCATGGTCAGATTCAGAGACCTAAAAGTCAGCCTAGACTTTTGCTCCCACTCAGCCCTCAACCCCAGGAGCCAGCCAGTCACTGAATTCTATTGATTCTGTCTCCTCTCTTGCCTACTGTCTCTGGCCTTGTACTTCTCCTCAGTTTTATATTGAATGGGGACTCCTAATTCCCATCTCCCTGCCTTTGGACTTTTTTTCTTAAATGCATCCTCCACCATGCTGTCAGAGCAATCATTCCCAAATGTAAATATCATAATATTTACTGCTTGGCTCAAAGCCCACCAATGGCTCACCCTGAACTCTAAGTTAACTTTCAAAGGTAGTTGACCAAGCAGGGCTGTTCATATCTGACCCCTGCCTGCCTATCATGACTTATCTGCTATCTCTTCCTTCCCTTCCTCACCTCCACCTACCCAAGCACATACATGTTCTTTGATCCACCCAAATTGATATGATTTGGCTTGCTAAATGAATCCTGCTGTTTATATTTCTGGGATTTAATACACGAAATTCCTCCGCCTCAAATATTTTCTGATCCATTTGGGTAATTAAAGATCCTTTACCCCTTAGAAGTCCAATCTGGCTTGTCTTTTAGGAGTCATCCTGAGCAATTAGTCTTACGGAGACACCTCTCCACTGTTCTCTGATAGCATAATGCTTCTGTGTCTTCCAATTTACAAACTATTATGGTCTGCCCCATCCCCCAACCCATCCCATTCCAGATTATCAGTTCCCTGAGGGAATGAACCGTTTTTTAGTCAACTTTTAATCACTAGGCCTGACAATGTTTGGAACAGAGTAGGTCTTTGTTAAATATTTGTGGAATTAATGAATTGAAAAATGAACAAATGTGTAACAAATTCAATTTCTAGTTTAGAAATGTAACATATTTAAAACTAAGGAAAACTAGCTTTGACCATGTACTATGGTTGTGTACATGTGTTCCTCAGGGGCAACTGGGTGAAGGGTATTTGGGAACAGTTTGTGCTATTTTTGCAACTTTTGTGAATCTTAAAATATTCAAAATATATAGCATTTTTTAAAAATCTAAGCAAAAGAGCTTTGTGTAGCATTAATTTTTTTAAGTTATTCAAAAATCAACATGCTTGAAAACAATTAAAATCAGTTGTTCTATTTTCTTGTAAAAAAGAATGGTTAGCATCTTCTGAAAGTCTCTTAGGATAACTTAGGAGGCATTTTGGTCAATGTCACCTACTCCTCCCCTCCCACTGCCAGTGAGAGGCATTTATAATTTTCTTTGTTCAAAGACAGCCTATAATTCAAGAAGACTTCTCTCTCTTGTCATCTGAGAACAAGAACCTGGTTTTAAAAATATGAGCACTCTAAAAGATGGACATTGCAATGTACCGTGCAAACCACTGACAACAGTAGCTTCAATGCTATCTAGATGAAGGGACCATTTGCAGGTTTTCTATTTACCACCCAGTCACCTGGCACAAGGGAAATTTCAGCATCCCTGACCGAACTTTACTCTCCGTTTATAAAAGATTTCATTGGGATAACAAAGGCAGCACTATGGCTCTCTGATACCAGAAGGAGCAGGTCAGATTACACTCTTACAGGGTTATGAACTGAAGTTTATCGCCACCATCTTTGTCAGCCTGGGCTGCCAACAATTATTTCTCACAGTTCTGGAATCTGGCAAGTCCAAGAGCAAGGTGCCTACAGATTCGTTATATAGTAAGGGCCTGCTTCCTGTTTGCAAATGGCTGCCTTCTACTGTGCCCTCATGTGGTGGAGAGAGGTCATCTCTCTGGTGTCTCATAAGGGCACTAATCCCATTCATGAGGGCTCCACCTCATGACCGAATTATCTTCCAAAGGCCCTACCTCCAAATAGCATTGCTGTGAGTATTAAGCCGAGCATATGAATATGGGAGGGGCACATACATTCAGTCCCAAGCAATTACCTTTTGTAATGACTTATTAAGACTGTACAGAGAGAAACAGGATACAGAGCAAAGTAAAAGGCAACCTGAGAATGGAAACATGATGAGACCTACTTAAGGAAAGCATGCTCTTCTCTCTTCATGGAACATTTTACTCATCTTTACTGGCTCAGTCTTATAGGAATTTATGTTATTAACTTCAGACCAGAAGCTCTCCCTGACCCCCCAGCCCCCACTATTCATTTAGAGACTGTGTGCATGCCCCTCCCCCATGCTCCACCAGCACCCTGCACTTCTGTTAGAGGGCCTATGACACATAGGAATTGTAGCTACTCGCTCACCTGTCTGTCTTCCCCATTTAGTGGTGATTACAGTCCTTGAGGACAAGGACTACAGATTGTATAGCCAGTGCTCTCCAACAGGCAAATGTCTGTTAAGAAAACAAAGTGTTATAGTTACAGGTGAGACTCAAGGGATCAGTCTCTTCTAACCTAACAGGTCTATCTGTGATCCTGAATTTTCCTATTGATTTTATATTTACAGTGAACTGTTGGCAAAATGAAACCTGAAGTGGGTGTATTAAACCAATTGAATGTTTAAAATAAAACACAAGCAAGAAATCACAATAACCTCAGAAGGCTCAAAACTCTGTATTATTTCAAAGAACATTTACCTGTTAGCAACGTACAGTGAGTTGCCAACCAATCTGCTTCCTGATGGCCTTGGACAACTATTAGACCTTTTCCCACCCGGGATGGTTCCACTGTTCAATGTGAGAAGGTAACCTCTGGTCCATCATTTCTCAACTTGGCCATGGCCTGCTAGTATGTTCTTCATTTCCCTCTTGAAGACCAAAACTGCTTCTGCGATGTGCACCTACCCAGAGCACATGTTCCAGTTGGCGTTATATAAACAAGCAATCCCTGAAATCAAGACTTGCTCCCACCATGGCAGTTAATTAATCTGTCAGTTAATCAATAAATATTTATTGAAGAGCAGGCACTAATCCAAGCAGTAAATAAATGAGAAAGAGAGAGGCAGGGAGGGAGAGAAAGAGAGAAAGAGAGAGGGAGATTTCAAGGCACTCACACAATTCAAGGAGTTGATTATACTGGTTGATGATAAACATACAAATTACAAGAAATAGTCAAGGCAATAGAAAAAGGATTTCCTGACTGAAGGAAATAACAGTTAGGTCTTTGCTTTACTGAGTATCTGGCTCAGGGCCAGAGAAAGCACTAGTTGTAAGGATTATTATTGTAAAGAATTTGTTGTAATTAGGTAAACCAAGCACTATTAACTCTGGAGAAACTTCTTTGAAATGGCATTGGCAGCTATGGGATTTTGCCTGTGGGCTGCAATGGGATTTAACATAGAACTGTATTATTTGGCACAAAAGGAATTTCCCTCTTTCCCCTGTTTGTCCCCAAGGAGTAGTATTGGTTATTTAATATATGTAATGAAGTAAAAACTTGACGAGTTCAAAGAAAATTAGTGCACATTTGTTTTTCTGTGTCAGCCTGACAGAAGTAACCCATTAGTGGTCAATCCCATTGTAGAACCAGATACACACAAGTGAGAAATTATCAGTAAGAAGATAGAGAGGGGTGTTCATTGTCAAGTCCCCCTATTTCCTTTCTTGTGCCATCTGCTCAATTTTTTATTTATTTGTGCACCACCTGGACTATTATGTAATATTTTTCTATAAGTCAATTCACATTTTTACTTAAAAATCAAATCTGATGTCACCGTGGACAGAAAACCAATTTCATTGCCATAAATGGAACACAATCACAAAAAAATCAATACAATAAATAAAGCAACGCCCTCCTAGCCTAGCTAAAGAGTTGTCACTTGCTGAAAGCCCTGATTCAAGGTCTCCCTCCGTCTTTGTGAAAAAGGGACATGGACAACTGTTAGAAGGGGATTTAGAGACATTCCAACATAAGAGCGAGGCATCTCTCTTGAGGCCATTAGAAGAAATGCCTGAGACCTGAAAAGAGAATTCCCTTTCTCCCTGTGGGATTCAATGTTACTATCATGGCCATGGATAAGCTTAAATAGTTCTAGGAGTGGAAGACTGACTACACTTGAGGGAACGTTGGACTGACGGCCTTGAGAATTACCTTCTTGAGCCTGGACGGCACAATACTCTCAGACATGTCCTCTGGTCAGAGGTGGGGCTGGGTTGGGGGGATGCAGTTACCGAAAGGCAGCTGATGCTGCCGCTTCTCAAAGCCCTTGCCAAAATCTCACATCCCATTTTCTGTCTTCTACCTGGTAAAGGCAGATCAACTGGCTGGAAAACTCCTAACAACACAGGAAGAAAAAGAGACACAAAAAAGGTTAGGTCAGGGACGTAACGAGGGCTCTTTGTGATCCAGAACAAATGGAAGAAAATCTTAGCTGCTCAGCTAAGGGTTGAGCTCACACGACACCTCTGGCAGTGGTCATATGATAAGGCTTAATGGAATATTGGGCTTTTCATGTTTGGAATTCTAAGCGGTGCCTCCTATCAGCTTATGTACCAGTTTATTCCCTGCCTGAATAATTTATTGTCATTTAAACACACCTTGAGTCCCATACTTATTCTCGGACACATAAAACCCTTATCTTAGGGCCTGGACACCCCGGGGTTGCCTGTTTGTGAAGAGGGGGAGAAGCACTGAACTGGCATGGCCTTCTTAAGCAAGCAGAGGAGAAAAGTCAGGACATTCTCCTGGGTTCTATTCATAGGCTCTCAACCTACGTTTTTGCTGACTACCTTATCAGTCTTTCTAAGGAGTCTCCTTTTTTGCTTTGTTCAAGCAAGAAATTCGTCAAAATTTAAGTTAAAAAATTAATGAATCTTTTCATCTATTTCCCTTGTCTATGAAAGACTATTCTAGGTGCTCTCATAGGTTGTTTGCCTAAATCATTTTGTTAAAGGCCGTCACAGAATGCCTATGATTTCAGAAAGAGAACTCCCTCTTGTGGCCAGAGCAGTTTTTGCAGTAACATCTAGAGAAGGCGTTCTTGGATGCTTGAAGAGCTGGGTAAGATTTTCCTGCTGAAACCCAGTGAGGACAACAACATTTCAGTGTTTGTATCTGGCCAGTGAGTAAACCAGATCCAGGATCCAGGTCTCCTGTCTCCCAGCCAAGGGCTTAGTTTCAATATTTTAGAAGTTTACTGACACTCTGTTGTGATGTCTTTTCTCAAGGTTCCACTTTCCGGGGCCTCCACGCAGCTGGTAGAAATGCCCTTCTCAGCCCGGACAGACAACATCCTCCCCCCCCATGAAAGATGAGTCTTGGTGCGTTTTCTGTATGGGGCAATAAACTATTTCTCAGAGCTCAGCTATAAGTTCTTATGTGTGACAGTAGCGTGTAACACATTAGACAAGGACTTCTTGCATCTTTGGGGGAACAGCCATCATCTATCATCACCTGGATGTAGCATCTTGGCTAATTGTCTTTCATCGTATTTGGCTTACTGTGGTAATGACTAGGGTGAGACACAGCACTGGGGGATGCAGAGAACACATCTGCATTGTGAAATCCAGCCTCCAGAAGGGCTAACATTTCTAACTCCTAGAAATGGAAGAGAACTCTCTTGAGCCTTGCCAATCCAAAGGTGTTTCTTAGACCAGTAGCCTCCATATCACCTGGGTGTCTCCTGGAAATACAGGATCATCTTGTGAGAAAGTACATTCCATCTTAGTAGATCCAGGAGCCGTAATCCCGCATTTCTCCCAAGCCCTCAGGTGATGCCAGCGCTGCAGGTTCCCTGGGCCACATGGTGATCAACAAGAGTCACCCAAGTCACCTTCCCAGCTGGTAAAACACAAATCATAGTCCTGTTGTTCTGCAACTGGGCACAACTGGAGACCTGCTTATCAAAGTGGGGAAATGACAAGCTCTTGGATCTCATAAGCTTGTGAAGAGAACCAGCACTGACACAGCCTACAAAGTTGTGCTCCATTCCATGTTGATTTTGGTCACCAGGAACTAGAGAAAAGACTTTTATTCTTAGATTCCCTGAAGACACTTCTTATCTTGCCTGTGCATCTTACCTCTCAGTCTAGCATACAGCCTCAAATCTACAAGTCAGGGTCTCCACTCGGAATAAGGTTCAAGTTTAGCAGATTTACACACTCAATCTCTGCTATCGGTGAATCACTCATTAGGTTCCCAAGAACTAAATGCTCTGTTCCTAACAGACCTTCCCAATAGGAGTACACATCAGTCTACCTGCACTGACCACACAGCAAACAAAAACCAAGAAGTGAGGGTGTTTGGGTAAAAAAAAAAATAAAGCAGCACCAGGAAGCTGAACGATCCAAAAAATACCCAGATGTTCCCGAAATGATGCTGGTGACATCTGAGAAAAATATTCCTAGTTGTTCGTGTTACTTTACTTTGATTGATTTGGAGCCTCAAGATAGATGTGTTTCACTCTCACAGCATTTTGGATGCATTACTTAGGGACCATAGCCTCCAGTGTTCATCTCCTAGGACCAGCCGAAATGACAAGACTTTTGGGAAAGCAGCTCTAGTCTATTTCTGAATTGACTTTGTAAATAATCACCCTTAGCAAAGCAAACACCAAGAAGTCTTGTCCCGTCTGAGAAATGCAAATAAGTGGGCACCCAGGTTGAACCGCACTTCAGAGAAGTAAGTCTCGGTTGCTACACTGGGCAGGTGCCCTTGGAAGGTGCCTCTGAGAGGGAGAGTTGCAGGGAGCTGGTTAACCAGGGGGCGCTCTAGAGAACCACGCCTGAGAGAGAGTTAGGAAGGATTGGGAAGCAAAGGCTCTGCCAAGGACTGGTTAGAGGAATCATTAACCTGCAATGCAGGTAGGTGAGTGGCTCAGCTGATGCCACAGGGAGCTCTGAGACAGGGGAGGGCTTTCAGAAATGTCACAGATGGAAGCTAGGGGAGCGTGCATTTTTTACCTGTGCAAGCACTAGATAGGGATTGTTCTGGGGAGGCATGCAGCCTTGGATGGGGAGATTCCTGGAATGGAAACAATTTCCAGGCAGGAATCAGGGATGGAGGGAGCCTCCAGAGGCTAACAGTCTTGGAAAGGGCAGCCAGGGAATGAGGGCCGGGGTCCTGAAAGAGTGAAGAGGGAAAATCTATGAGCAGCACACTCCAGCGTCCACTTCAGTGACCAATTACCATTTTCAGCTTCTCCCTCCCCAGTACCATGGATGGCTAGAAGCAGCTGTCTTTCGGCTTTAGGGATACTGGTCTAACAAAGAAGAATTCACCGGGGTAACTTTAAAAAATGCCTGCGCCCAATTCCTACTCTGTGACCCAACTGATTTTAATGTACAGCCAGGGTGGTGACCTCTGGGCCTAATAAATCAGACCCCTAAATCTGAAGGACACTCATGTCCCTTAACATGTATGTACGTGCAGTGTCTCAGGATTGCATGTGGCTGGCATGGGGTAAGACTGCGAGCTGAGAATTCCAGCCACCACTGCTCCAAAGGGATTAATTAGAAATGTCTAAGGTGTTTAGGGGAACGAAGTGGCCAATGTAAACACATACACTAGCACCTCAGGTCCTGCTGCCATCTCCCAGGACTTTACAGATGAGTTTTATTGGCTAGATTTTAAACTCTTGAAGCTTATAGTTTGTTTCTTTTTCTTTCTGTAGCTCATAGTTTGTTTCTCTTTCTTCTTATTTTTGGTTCAATGTCTGCCTTTGGGTCCTCATATAAAGGAGACTTTTATCCACCTAGCTCTTGTAATCCCACCAGTTTTGGCCAACATACAGGGGTAGCTAGCCTTTCATTGCAGAACAAACTATGCACGGAGCCCCGTTCAAATCCTATGCCCCCAAACATAACAGTCATGTGCAGTAAAAGAGAAAAATTCCATCAGTACAGGCCCTACTCTAAGATACTAGCTTTACAAAGTCAGTGTCCCTAGGATATGCTGTTCTGTGCTCTGTCTTGTGGTTGTATGTATATATATGTATTTATTTTGTATCATGAAAATATTCAAATATACAAGTAGGAAATTTCAAATAGATATGTAGAAAAAATAATGTACAGGGTGCACGTGATCAATTGGCAAAGTTTTAGTAAAATAACCACAAAAGTGTTATATTTTGAAATAAATTTATTCTTATATGTAAATACAGAAACATAGTCACTATTTTTTAAATTGTTCAAAAAAGTCTCCATTTGCTGCAATAATAGACTCAATTTGACTTTAGAATCTTGAGCACACTTTCATTAACTTTTCCTTATCCATGGACATCATGTTTTCAATCTTAGCTTTAACAGCCTCTTTATCGGAATGAGGTTGGTTTTTAACTTCTCTCTCCCAAATGCTGCATACATAATAGACCAAAGGATTTGCATCTGGTGAACTAGGGGGCCAGATTTCTTTTGACCAGAATTCAGGAACACTGACACTGAGAAATTCTTGCACCTTTTTAGCATTATGTGCTGGTGCACCACCTTGTTGGAAGATAAAATGACATCCATTTGAGACTTGCTTCATCCATGGTACAACTACTTCTCTCAAAAGGTCAAGGTAAACATCCTGGATCTTCATTGATGATCTCCTGGATTCTATGTACAATATATGGACTTGTGCAATCCTTATGTACGTTATGCATTTTCCTTGTTGGTATGGTGACATCAGGATCAACATCATACACCTTCTTCATGTTGTCAACTGTACATAAAGGGATGTTATTGAAGTCTGCAGTTTCCTTAGCAGTTCGCCCTGCACGTAGTCCATAAATTATGGTTGCTCTAACATCGTATTCCTTTGACATGATGGTTGCTCTCAGAATTTAATACTTTATATCTGAAACAATGATGTTAAATCCTAATCTTAGAAACATCGTTTTTCCAAATTAATAAGAAGCACATGAAACAAGGAGATGCAACATTATTGCCGATTGATCACATGCACCCTATATTTGACTCTCCCTTAACTTAGTCATCACCTAACTTAAGCAGTTATCAACATGTGACTTTTTTTTTCACCAATACCTACAATTTCTACCACAACTCCTTTCCCCCAAATACTTCGATTCTTTTGAGGCAGATTCCAGGTATATTATTCCATTCACAAATACTTCAGAAGAGACAGTCTTTTTAAACCTTGTCAACATTACTAATTCATCAACACATCTCCTAGAATTGATGTGAGCCATCAGTCTATATCAGAAATGGAAGACTACAGAGTTATTCGTTCAACAGACAGACACTGGGCACCTAACCCATGCTTCTTACTTGGAATAGAAAATAGAATTGGACAAGGTATTTGTCCAGGAGTTTTAAGTTCAGTCTGTGTGTGTGCGTGTGTGTGTGTGTGTGTGTTTGTAGCTGAAGAGGAAAGAAGGAAAATAAAAGCATAGAGTCGGTGACAGTGCAATTGGTGACTAATGTAAGCAAGCGAAGATAAAGGTTTGGGGGAAACTTTCTGCCAAAACTGATTTCTTGATTGAATTTTGAAGATTTATAAACAAATAATGACTAGAAATTTGAAGGGAGTTCTAGAAAGTAGGAAGAAGCCTATGAAACTCCTAATTCTGTAACATGCTAATTAATGCCCATATGCCATCTGTTGAAATTGCTTTCTCCCCTCAGCTTCCTAGGGGGCCATTTAGCATCACTCTGATATTTGACCACCAACGC
This sequence comes from Noctilio leporinus, assembly GCA_004026585.1. NCBI lineage: Eukaryota > Metazoa > Chordata > Mammalia > Chiroptera > Noctilionidae > Noctilio > Noctilio leporinus. The sequence goes on from PVIW01001180.1 coordinate 61,288, forward strand.
CCACTCTTACTCCAGATGGAACCTCCAAAGTGAATCCAGTCAAAGAGAGCAGGTCTACTTATACTTTACCTCTTCAACATGCTCCTCTAGCATTTCTGTCTTAGACCCTACTAGCCCACGTGGGAGAATTCTCTGTGGATACTGCATGAAAGGGGATATATGTGGATCTAGGCAAATTAGAAGGCATATTCTACACAGGGTGACCCAGTGACATCATCTCTGCATGAAATTACAGGATGATGGGTCAATAGAATTTTGTTTTTGTGGTATAGCAGGAAAAGAAAGATGAATAGCTGACATACCAACAAAATCAATTAACTAGAATCTCTGAATTGTTCTTTTCTCACATGTATGCCAATGAAAAAAATGTTAAAATATTTACAGAGAAAAATTGGAATATCACCTGACAGTCTGTATTCAGAGGCATTTTGGTATGTTTGGTATTTATAATAGGTGATTTATGATATTAATAAAAATAACCTTTACTGCTAACTTCTATTAAGTTACTGTGTGAAATAACACACTAAATCCTTTTATATAAATTATTTAATTGTCACACTAGGAAGTAGATGCTAGAATTATACCCATTTTACAGATAAAGATACAGACATAAAAAGTTTAAAGAATTTAGGCAAGTTCTTTCAAGCAGTAAATCTGATGTTTGAACCTAGTGTGATTTCAGAGTCTACACTATGCAATATACTTCATTATAGATTTTTTGACATGTTATGATTTCCACATAGAACCAGACTATACCATAGGTCATTTTGAGACTATGACGCTTGCTTTGTAAAAATTATTTGACCCTGAGAGCTTCTGACCAAGTAGATGTGCCTCTTTATAGATGTCAGTCAATACACTATATCTGTAATATTCACTCCCCTAACTTGGAACTGCTTATATTATCTACAATAGAATGATGAATATATATATATATATATATATATATATATATATATATATATATATATATATATGTGTGTGTGTGTGTGTGTGTGTGTGTGTGCGCGCGCGCGTGTGTGTATACAATGGATGTGTGTTTGTGAGCATATTACATTCATATGATAGATTTTTTAAAGTTTTTATTCATTATTTTTATTTTTAATTTAAAAAATATTTACTTATTTTTAGAGAGAACAGAGAGAGTCAGAAAGAGAAGAAGAGAAGCATCATTGCATTGCCCTAATGGGAACCTGGCCTGCAACTCAGGCATGTGTCCTGACTGGGAAGCAAACCTGGGACCTTCCAGTTCCTAGGCTGAAGCTAAGTTCACTGAGTCACACCAGCCAGGACTTATTCATTATTTTTATTCATTAAAGGGAAGGGCAGGGAGGGAGGAAGAAAGGGAGAGATGCATCAATGTATGGTTACCTTTCACCTGCCTCCAGCTGGGAACCTGACTGGAAACCTGGTTTGCAACCTGGTTATGTGCCCTGACTTGGGAATCAAACCAGCATCCATTGAGTTCGCAAGCTGGCACCAATCCACTGAGCCACACCAGCCAGGAATAGGATAGACTTTTGTGGCCATGAAAAGACATACTTAAAAAATAAACAGAGAAAGAATACATTTGAAATGAGTAAGTAAAAATAACTGAAATATTAAATTGGGGGGAAAAACTACATGTGTGCCTATATGTATATGTATGTATAGATATATACATTATACATATACTGATATATAATTTGCCTATATATATAGGTTGCCCCCACATTTGAAAATTCGGGTTATGCCACTTTGTTTTTATGGAAAACCAACATAGTAATGTAAAAGGAAAAATCTTCTGTGGCTTTCTTTTGGTTAGCAAAAATATGCACTGATGTAGGATCTTTTATTTTTTTTTTTAAATCTATATGTTTATATCTACATCCACATCTATATCTAAATATAGAGAGAGACAGAGCAATATATTATATATGCCAAGATTGTGATTAAGTTAGATGTGTTCGAGGTGAGGGTGTAGAATATTTCTATTTGTTTTACTGTTTTCTACAATAAACTTACATTGACCCTATCAGAAAGGAACTTTTTATGAGTATGTATATTTATCTCTATCTTTGATGTAATTAAAATTTTGATTCAAGAATGTTTTATAAAAGTAAGAGAATCATGTACTTTTACAATTGGAATTTTCTTCCAATACTACTGCTATTCCATTTTATTTTTATGTTGGGAGGAAAATTTAAAGTAAACTCTATATTGAAATGCTGTGATAAGCACTTCTTGTCTTTATCTTGACACATTTCTAAATGCTTTTAACAAAATATAATGATATATTTTCACATAACATCACCTTTCTTTAGGCTTCTGAAGATCTTTTCTTCACTGATATTTACATGACATAGTGAGAAAAATGGTCATTTAGCCCATATTTGGAGGAGTATATGCTAATGTAAAAGATGATTAGAGATTGCAAAATATTCTGTATTAAATAATCTGCTGCAATGTTCATTAGCTTTCTTTCACTCTGTATGAATTCATCCTTCATGCATATTGTATCCTCAAAACTGTGTTTTCTTTAAATAGTGCAATGAAGAAATTAAACAATTAAAGGTGCAGATAAGAAATATTGAAGGCTTTAAGCAGGAGGGCAGAGTGAGAGAAAAGAAATGAACATTTTTAGAGAAAATAATCGACACCTCTAAAGCATCTGCTATTTAGAAAGAAAACCAGCTTGAATGAGACCCAAAGGGATAGGAGAAATGGCCGTTCTTTGTTAGAGAGGAAATTGGTGATTTTTGTTGATTGTCTTTGATTGTCTCATTTGAGTAAGGTCTCTAGTATTACTGTTTTGATTCAATTGCAGAGTTTCAAGTAAGTTTTAAACTATTTTATAGACCTACCAAGCATTATTCAGGATGCTTGGACTCACCGGAAACATACACCTCCCTATTCTCTGGTTTTTGTAGAAGTAAAAGCTGCATTTGGGGGACTGTTGGTTGACTGTCCCCCTGTACGGGGAAAGTTAATGGTACTTCATTTTCCTACCTAACCTGGTTTTCTCCCTGTGTTGAAGGCTAGATTATTTTAAATGGATTTTGAATGGCTCAGAGAGCAGAGCACTTTTCCCTAATCCAATCAAGAGCCCAGAACCTCATATTTTTCTCAGAAATTGACTTTAAAGCTTAAGGAAGACACAAAATCATAATGATTCATATTGGTTGAAGAGGGTTGATATTTTTCAACCTGAGTAGTTGAAGAACTTTGGTCAAAGGTATTGTGGACAAAAAGGGCCACATACTAAACCTGAAAAGCTCAAAGGAGGCCCCCATGGAGGGCCCTACACACTCAGAGACCTAAAGTATCCACATAGGATGGTCTTTGTTTAAAAAATTTCCAAACTAAAACAAGTCATGGTGGGTAGCTATGTCCTAGGCCTGTAGTTTTCTTAACAAAGGTCAATCTTTACTGTGTGTGGGCCTGTATAATGTCTTCTTTCATCTACACTAACATACTTTTGAAAATGTCAGAGTAATCTTCTTTTCCATGTCCCTCAGGGAACACCCATTGCAACAGAGTTGGAGACCACAGAACTCATTGTGATCTTGTTCCCGGAATGCTGCCTCTCTGAGCTGTAAACGTTAATTAACTATCTAGTACCCACCAATGTGAAGGAAGTATAGGCCTCTCCATTTTACCCTTTATCCAGTCTCAGAGATTTCCCTGCTTTGCTTTCCCTCTCCCCTTTAATCTACCACCCATGAATTTCATATAACCCTTCTTATGTTCCCTCCTTTATTCTAATGTATAAAATAAGCTGCAAAACTGCCATTCTCAAGAGCATTTCTCATTCCATTGAGACTTTGCTTTCTGGCGGTTGTTGTCAGTTTGGCTCAAATAAACTCATAAAAATTCTCTACAGGTTTGGATGTTTCTTACATCAACACTATAAATTTTTTTTCTAAAATCTTAAGATCCCCAGTAACTGGCACTGAGAAGTGTAGCAATTATTAGAATCATATGGCATTTTCATTCTATTCAAACTCAACCCCCAACCTACCTTTTAAAATTATGTTCTTCATGAAATTACTCAGATCACTCCAGCAGCAGCACCTTCCCTGTCCCCACCTTCACTGTCTCTGTGTCAGCACATAGCCCATTGATAATTAGACAAATTAAATAATAAAATGATGGTTCAAGAGTTTCACTGGTTGGTTTAAAGATTTGTAAAAGTGGGCCTTCTATATTAGCCATTGACCACAGCTCCTAGCCCTGTGTTCAAAAATACAAAACTCAAGTGAGTACATTTCAAAGATCTTATTGGCGTGGGCCGCACCCAGTCTAGCAGAAGAAAGGAGCTATGCAGAATAAAAGACTTCCATAGGCAGAAGGAAGGTACACTAGACAAAATAGCAGATTGGTTCTTGCAAGTTTACTTTCCCTAAAGGGGATGGTAGAGGATTATCAGGCAGATTACCTAATGCTGATCAGGTGATTCCTGATTGGCTGGTTTATAACTCCATTTCTGAGAACCAGTATTGTAATTACGTCTCAATGTGTAGGGCTTAGCATAAGTGACTCCATTTAGGGCCTGCTTTCTTGTCTTCAACACCAGCATTGACTGACTGAGTGGCTGCTGACTGGCTGTTGGAAGGATGGCTAGGTAGATAGGTAGGTGGATGGATGGATGGATGGATGAATAGATGGATGGGTGCGGTAATATAGATAGGGCAGTTGATCTGGGGAATGCGGTAAGAGTTGGTTCACTCATAATGTTTAATGACCCACTTCCCTTGTTTAAATTATGTGCCTGGTCCCTCTAGAGCTTAAGTCTGCAAATTATTTTCTAATTTTTGGAGCAAGACCCAAAGGATGTTAATTCATCCTAAGGAAAAAAAAAAAAAAACATCTAAAATACAGTCTTTATTCATGAAAAATGTTCTCTGCAGTATTATTTACAACAATAAAAAAATTGGAAACAATTAAAATGTCTTACAATAGAGTTTGGTAAATTATGATACATCAACCCAATGGAGTTTGGTCATTAAAATGATAATTAGAAAAACAATGGAGACATATTTATAGTATATATTATGTAAAAAATGCAGAATATAAAAGTGTGTGTATGCTAGGTTTATAACTTAATAAAGATATGGCTGTTTTTAGGCCAATACTAGGATAGAGTATATAAATATAAAAATGGCTATGTTTCAGCAATGGGAATATTACTCTATTTTTTTTTTAAAGATTTTATTCATTATTTTTAGATAGACGGGCAGGGAAGGAGGAACAAAGGGAGGGAAACATCAATGTACAGTTGCCTTTCACCTGCCTCCAGCTGCAGACCTGACTGGAGGTCTGGCTTGCAACCTGGTTATGTGCCCTGGCTGGGGAATCAAACCAGCGACCTTTTTGGTTCACAGGCCAGCACCTTATCCACTGAGTACTACCCTATTTTTACTTTTTCAAAGCTATGCTAAATAATTTTCATTATTATTATTTATAAAGATCATGGTGATGAAAGACAACATGTAATGAATAAAGAAATTGGTAGGAAACCTGGAAAAAGGGAGATATGGGAAGGAAAATGGGGATAATGTGGAGGTGAAGAAATTAAATTTTCCGAAAAGGGAAGACTTTAATGCCACATCACCCACAATGAATTTTACTTGTGGCTTTTGTCACCTATCCATTTACTTTCACGTGAATCTTTCTTTGTACTTTCCCAAGTTCTACTGATAATTATGTGTGTTCAGTGTAGGAGAACACAATTTTTTAAATAGTTTTATTGATGCATAATTGACATAAGAAGAGGGTCTAATTTTTAAAATGTACCTTTGGACATCAAGTAAGAATTGGTGATAATTGAACCCAATTATAAAATAACCATTTTACTGGGAACCTTGAGATGGTCCTTTATAAGATGGTTCATTATAATAAACTCCAACAAGACTGTACATTGTATCTCATAAAACTAGTGGAATTTCATCATCATGAGTACATTGCAATTAATCACATCTGCAGTTTCTGAGATGTGGATAATTAGCAAGGGGAAAGAAAACCTGAATTCAGTCAGAAAAGGAGAAAAGCCTCTTAGATACAATGAATCATACACGTGCTTTCTTCTTAGAAGCTTTTGGGCATGCACCTGGGGATGGGGCTGAGGAATGACTGGACTTTGAGGTAAAGAGAGAAGATGAGTGGTAACTGTCTCCTCAATTAACAGCATGAGAATTTTCTACAGTGAATGACTGGTAAGTGTACAAAGGGACAGGACAGAAATAAGTATTTCAGAGGGCTTACCACCTTAGAGAGAGTCTTGTAACTCTGGGACTGTGGAATTAACACAAGAACAGGATCAGCAAATCTGAGTTCCAGTCCAAGTTCTATTGCTCACAAAGCTGTGTGTAGCTGAAGAAATCATGTGAGCACTCCCTTTCCACATCTGTAAAGTGACTGCAATAACTATGACAGTGTTAAAATAATGCCAATGTACCCACTTATTTGGCATTCTACTATTGGAGCAAATATGATAATAGCCTGAAATTACTTCAAACTACCTATGTAAATGCTATATCCATTGATAATAGGCAAGATCACCCTTGGCCATTATTTAATCAATTTACTATGTAGATTCATCAATTTCTTTTCTTTTGATCCAGATATTTTTAGGGAATTTTACTTTGAATTTATAGAAAGAAAAAGGCCTGTTCCTGCCTAGCCTCTATCCAGCAGAGTTTATCATTAAACATACAAAGAGCATGACTAACAGGAGAAATTGCAGTATTCTGGGTCCAATGTAAGTATAAAGGGTACTGGATAATAGAATATTGATTAGGTCATTTGCTTCAGAGTCATTAGTTTCCACACATAATTGGGCCACCTGTGTAACCTTACATTTTCCCAAATCATGAGATTCCATCTGCTAAACCCAAAGCTCCCTGCCGCCCCCCCACCCCAAGCCACACACACAGTTGGTTCCACAACATGTTCTGCAAACTGTCCAGGGCGTTAAGTGCAAAACCAATTCCCTGCAGATCCAATTCTTTCATCCATTTAGTCAATGGTGTGTCTTTGAGTATTGCACTGGCCTACCTACAAGTTTTAACTTTTTCTTTCCACTCATCAGTAGGTCCCTTGAGTCTGGAAATCAGAACTTCCACCATCACTTAACATTCTTTTTTTCTAATAATGCTTAGCCCACTTTTATGAGATGTCATGAGTTTTGCATTGTTGACATTTTCTACAGGATTCTTTTCATTTTTCTGCCAAAATGTCAACATGCAAATATTCTATGAATTTGCCAACTTGTCTCTCTGTGGACACACACAGAAAATAATGTGTGACAAAGACTAGAATAAGAAATGATTAATGATACCAAATATATTACCATTTCTTTCTGCACAAGATTCAATCTGTGCTCACCTTCCACAGTTCAGTATATTACCAGATCTCAAAAACAGTGCTCTAATTATTTTTAAAATAACTGTGCAGCAGTATAGTAATACTAGACAAAGAGGTTTTCCTCATCCAACTTTAGAACTATGATGCACAATATTTTCCTCGAATTTGGTCTTATCTTCACTCACAGAAGGCAATATTTAGTCTTTATACAGTAAAAAATATTATAGCTTTATTTAGCATGTCTACAAAATAGGCTTTCACTGTTCATATTTGGGGAAAATTATAGACAGATCTGCTTTGGGGGCTCCAGTGATTTAGTGGGCTCTTAGTTCTTGATATTCTTGATATTCTGGGGTCACTCATAGGACTTAAAGGGTAGCACTTGCCAGAGTTTAAATCAGAGTCCATTTTTAATTTTGTTGTTTGCTTGTTTGTTTGTCTTTTAAATGCTTTGGTTTTAAGCTGTCACAGGGAACTTGCAAACACTGAGCCAGGGAAATCTTACACTTTTTAAAATTAGAAGGCCCTGCAAATCTCCCTGTTGGATTGTATTCCCCTGCCTTTAGAAAAATAAAATTTTATCAGTGAATTTTTGGTAAGTATGGGGTGACCTTTTTGAAAACAGAACTTGTCTGTCATTCTATATACATAATAGGAAAGAATAGACAAGGCTCTTCGGCATAAGTTTAAACTGAACTCGTCTTTTGGAAAAACGATTGCACTGAAGTTTGGTTCTGGAGTATCTCACTGACAAATACTTTCACAGTGCATCTGAGCATTAAGAGCAGCAAAAGATGCCCTTTTCTTCACACATTACTGAAATCTGAAGACAGGGTAGGAAAGGTTAGTAGGTAGGTGCTGGAATAATAGCTACACAATGGTTGTGTAATAACTACATCCTGAGTACACCATGAAAAGAATGAAGTTATGTCATCCACAGTGAGTGATGAGTGGCCCAGATATACAGATTTGGAAATGACAGAATGGAATGAACCTAAAAGATGTGCTCATACAAGGTATTTGAAGAATAATTTTGTCATAATTTAGCTTGCTTCAGATAAACAAGTAAAAGTCATACTGAATATGTTTTGAATTATAATGTATCATTTGGCACCAATGAATTAAAGCTACAGCCTGGACTCAAAAAAAAAATGTTTTCATTCCTAGGGTCCATTTAACTTGGTCTTCCTAAGCAAAATCAAATTGTTGAGTCAGCAGTTATTCAACCTCCTCATTCTCTTGAGAGATTTAAAAATAAAGGAGCCAATACAATGTTTTGGAGAAAAGGGTCCAGGGCACTACAAAAAGAGCAAGTCTTGGCTCTTGGGGGTAGGCTGCTGCTAATGACACAAGAACAAATTTATTCTTTTGGTGGGTGAAGCTTCAAGAACCAAGACTATTGCTTTTATTTTTCCCACACTTTCCTTACCAGATTTCCCTGAGCCTGAGGGTGGGGTGGGGGGCATCACATCCATCTACCATATCCATCCTGAAGGGGATACTATGAGACCAAGAGTAGAAGCTAAAGGGTAACAGACTGTGGGTGTCACTTCCTTTATATACATCTGAAGGACGTCACCTGCAACCTTTACACTTTGCTTCCAGCTGGAAAGCTTTCTGGGGACCATTTTGTCATGTAAAACTTAAATGTTTACAGAAGAAGGTCAACTGTGCAATCTAAGTCAACTACAAACTGGTCAAAAACAAAGATAAAGCTTCCTGAAATCTGCAGGATTTTAGCCACCTGCTAGTGTCCCATTATAGAAATACCATATAACTAGGTTAATATCAAGCCCTGAATTATCTCTTGTCCTGGGCCCATCATATGTCTCATGAATCATCTGAAATATTAAGTCAAGTTTCCATTCTCCAGATTGAATTTATTTTATTAACCCAGGTACGCAGATTAGATTCTAAGTTCAGAGTGCACTATTATCTGTGGTCAATGCAGCCCTTCCTTTGTTTTACTTATATTATGCATCTATTTTGTTCACTTATTTTTGTTCATGGTAGACTTACTGCCTTCCAAATTAGGTTGCTACTGGTCTCAGTTTTCTTTACTATTAGAGAAGTTTTAGAGTCTATAATGCCTAGGGTCTCTTTCAGCTCTGATGCTCTGTGAAAGTTAAGACTTAGATCTGCGTCTGACACATAACTAGTTCTTAATAAATGGTAGTAATAAACCATCATTCATTATTATTATCATTATTAAATTTGATAAAATTTCATTCCTGGTTCTAAACTTGATATATTAGAAAACTGATTAAACCCCCCATAAATTTGGTAACTCTTCTACTGGGCAGTAAAATTTCTAGGGGCATTTTCCCCCATTCATTGGTCAGCTCCAAACTCCATTATCAAGTTATCATTGATTCACAGACTCTCAGGTTTGAAGAGATCTTAAAGGTCAGTTTCCAGCAAAGGATGTAGAAGGGAAAGAAAGGTGGCAATCTCTTCCCAGAATAATTCCCAGTTGCAATTTCAGGATGAGTCCTATGGAGTTCCTGTTCACTTCTCCTACTAAACCTCCTGGATTGCTGTTCATTACATTTCACTGAAATTTCTTTTAGAGCAATGAAGGACCTTGTCAGAGAGGCCATAGATGAGCAGGGCCTCCGTTATCAAGTAATATGTTGCTAAGTATAAGGCAGAGTAGAACTTCAGATTGCCTGGTTTCCTGCCACGTGGCTCTTTACAAAGAGTGTCCAGGGTCAAATCCTGTAGGGCTACTCTTCGTGTACAAAAAGGACGCATTTGTGCAAAACTTGGATCAGCTTCTAGTCCAATGTCAGTGCTGATTTTGTACTAACCATTAATTACTACGCTATCAGTTTCTTGTCCCTTGACCACTGTGGCCTTTATAATAGGGCTGACTGTCTTAACCAGCAGAGCTTAAGGTCATGAAAGAGGTTTTTTGCTGCCCCTGTTGATCTTTATGCGATGTCTTCATTCTGTCCAATTGGCTCTAATCAGAAAAGCGAATGAGTTCATCAAGGTAGATCCCAGAGCAGGAGGCAGGGTGGGCCTGTGCATCAACAGGAGAGGGGCTTCTTTGGTACTATTTAAGTTTAAGAATCATACTCTTTGAGAGTGAATACAAAATTGAAGTGGAAGGTAACTAAAAGCGATGCACAGTAAGATGGAAGGATTGAGTCACAATTAAAAAGGACTCATGAACAGGAGCAGTAGTGTGTTGAATGCTAGGGGAAGGGGGTATAAGGGCACTGAATGGTCATGGAAAACAATACAATAAAAGATTAAACAAAGAAGATGAATAAATCTATATTTATAAGTTTGATTTGACAGATGAATGAGGTTCCAAATCTTTCTTTCTTTCTTTTTTTTTAAACAGAGCTAGGGTTTTTCCTTCTAAAGACACAAGCATCCAAATGGAAGAATATTCCCTTTGAGTAAGCTAACTGCTGGCTCAGGGATTGGTTTACAAAGCAGAAAAGTGGTTTGCCCATTCATTTCCTACCTCACTTTCCAATTCTCTCTCATGTTCAGTGCAGTGAATGCTCTGTGTGTGCCAAGCAGGGCACACGCACAGAAGGCAAGAGTATTAGTGGAGAGGAAAAAAGAAAGACAGGCAGACAGACAGACAGACACCATGGAGAAAAAATATCAGTGAGCAATTTTGCAGCTGTTAGGAAATAACCCCCAGGCCTCAGGAGATGCAGTACAGCCATTTCTCTTCATCTAGTTCAGAAGTTGAAACCTAGGGGCGACATGCAAAGAGAAGTGTTTTGCGCTGCCTTCACAATCCTAAACAGTAATGGCCCCAGAGTCCCAGAGAAACCCACAGGCTATCCTTCAAATTTGACTCTTGAGGTAGCTTGTGTAGTCCTCACAGTGGTGGTGTGCTTTCCCTTCCATCTCACAGCAAATGGCCACAATTCAGAAGGAAAGAAAGATGGACTGGTGTTGACTGAGATTTGGATCTTGACTGAACTCTTCTTATTCCATCTGTAATCCACCAGCTCCTAGAGGAATATTCCAATGTCCCTATTCATACATGCAGGTGTCTGGGTGGCAATTAACTGTGATCTAATAGATAATAAACTTTCTGGACTCCAGACTGGGGAGGGAAGGAGAGAGGTGTCCAAAGGGACTGGCCAGAAATGAGGCTATGCCAAAACTCCAAGGTGCAAGCATAGCACTTATGTTTTTCCACCTAGATATAACAACAACAACAGTAACAACAACAAACCACATTTATTCTAGCTGTTCAGAGTCTGAATTCCACTAATCCTTTGTGCCTCCTCTTTCCCCATCTCCTCTTTCCCCAGTATCCAGCCCAATTTCTGGCACCTTCTCAGTGCTCAAGAGATGTGTTGAATCAGTCAAATAAATGAGTAAAATATGTGCCCTTCTGCAAATGATTTAGTTCTTCTGATCTTCCACTTCATCAGTAATTGGGGGATAATGTTATTTGGTGGGTTTGTTTTCAAGATTAATATAGCATACCTTATATGATGTGTAAATGTCATAAAATGATAACTTTATGAGTTATGAATATAACTATGCCTTTTATGACCTTTAAATTTATGAATATTGAGTTTGCAGATAGGGTTCAGCTGAGAGGAGGATGGGAGTAAAGCTCTAGGCAGATAAAAGAATCACTGCCCAAAGTTGTAGGTGTGAGGGTTAATTAACCTCAAAAGCATTTAACCAATGCTAACGGGGTATTGAAAAAGGAGAAGGGAAAATGAGGCTGGGGGTGAAGGAGTTAGGGATATAGTGAATACTTTTAAGGTCCATTGATTTACTTCATAAAGGGTAAAATTTTCTTTTCGCAAGAAATCATCCTGTGCCAAAAAATGCTGGTGGTTCCGCAGAATCCCTTTATTCTAAGCTTCCTCCTGCCGGCTGCAGACACAGTGCATGATTCAGTAATGAAGGCGGCATAATCGCATATTTCATCTGAACTTCCTCTGTGGTCTTTTTTATATTGAAGTCTCTCACTGTGTCTCGGGGCTGGGCTTGGAAAAGCAGGAGAACTTCCTTGGTGGAGAAAAAGAAGCCCGCTTCAGACTCGATGGAACTAATGAATGAAATGTATTCCCTTGGCTCAGCATCCCCAGCCACTTGCACATCAAATATTCATGGAAACATCTTCCCTCAGCTTTGTGACTGGAATTTTACTCTCTCGTGGTGTTGCCTACAATCGGATGCACAAATTTCGAAAGTCAGCAGGCAACAGACTTGGCTTTGGAGCCACTGAGGTTGGCTTTTGCAAGAGTCGATGAGCCTTACGGTACCTTCCCCAGGGAGCAGAATGTGTGAAATAAACAGTTGCTAAAAAAACATGAAGAATTCATTAAGTGAAAACCTAGGGTTATTTGTTGACCACTGACAAGCAAGTGACCTCATTAAATACTTAGTTGTTACAGGTTCTGAGCGAGGATGAATGAATCTTAGGGGTGCTTGACTCGCACCGGCGTGGAAATCTCCTTAGTCTTTCGGGAAGTGGCGGTACATTAATATAAATTGAGGAGGGGGCAAACCAAGATGATGCCTACACCCGAGCTCTCCTCCCGGCCCTTTGGAACGCCTCGCTTTCCCTGCCAGGGACCCTAGAGGTTACAGCCGCGAGAACCCGGCGGCGCTAGGACCTGGTTGGCGCCTGGCTGGGGCCACTGTCGGGTGGGCAGGCGGAGGAGGGAGAGGAGGAGGGCGAAGTGGGAAAGGAGGGGTGTTAAGGGGGGCGGAGGGAGTCATTTATGCAGAGCAGGCGCTGCTGCCATTGCCTCTCACTCTCCCCGCGCGCTGTTTGGAGCCGGAGGAAGCGCAGGGAGCAAGCTAGCAAGCGCTCGGAGCCCAGGCCAGCAGAGGGGGCGCCCGGCCGCTGCCTGCACTGCCGACTCCACCGCGCACGGGGGCCCTGGGAGGGGCGAGGGCGAGTGGAAGAGTCCGGTAGCCGAGCTCAGCGAGATCCAACTGCGGCAGAGCGCCCGCCCCGCTCAGCTGCCTCCTGCCCGCGAGCAGGAGAGCCCGGCCCTTCGCCCCGTCGGCCAGAGGGCTCCGGAGCACAGGTCCCTGCAGCCCCAGGGATGGTCTAGGAGCCGGCGCGAGGCTCACTGCTCTGCTCCCAGCTGGGACTCCTCGCCTCCTGCCGATCTCCCGAGGCTGCGAGTCGCGGCTGCCGGGGGCTGCGCGCCCGGGCGGCACAGGCCGGAGAAGTTAGTTGTGCGCGCGCCGCTTAGTGCGCGGAGCGAGCGAGCGAGCGAGGGAGGCAGCAAAGCGCCGGGGCCATGGGCTGGGGGAGCCGCTGCTGCTGCCCGGGACGCCTGGACCTGCTGTGCGTGCTGGCGCTGCTCGGGGGCTGTCTGCTCCCCGTGTGCCGGACGCGCGTCTACACCAACCACTGGGCAGTCAAAATCTCCGGCGGCTTCCCAGAGGCCAACCGAATTGCCAGCAAGTACGGCTTCATCAACATCGGACAGGTAACGACCGGGTGGCCCTGGGCTAGGGGGGTGGGGGTGGGTTGTTCCTCTCGACATTGCACGTCTGGTCCCCTTCTCGTAGATCCCTTGTCCCCCTCTTTCAGAGGTGCTCTTGCAGCGGTTGCCCTAACTCTTAAACGATGCCCCCCATCTTTCTCGTACACACAGATACACACTCCCCAAAGTTGCGAGGGTTTGCGTTTTGTTTACTTGTTTCTTGCAAGACACGAGGGACAGGTAGACTCTGGAAAAATCAGTGTGCACCCCTCCGAGGTGGTTTCAGACCCCACCGGACCCTTGGGATCGAAAGTCGGGGGGCACTAGTAGCCTGAGCCCTTTTGGGGCTGGGGGTAGGGGTAGGGGGTAAGCACCGCCCTGGAGTCGGCTCCTTGTGGCTTCTGAGAATTGGAGTAGGAGGGAGGCGGGGAAGGGAAAGCCTTTCCTCCCCGGACCTGAATTTAGCCAAAAATGAAGTTTCCTCTTTTTGGGCCAAAGAGATGCTGGGCGCTGGAGGCGCGGGAGGAGCCGGAGGCTCCGGGACTGGAACTGGGAGGAAGGGATGAGGCGGAGGGAGGGGGCTGGCCCCGGCGGGCGTGAGCGCAGGTTTGGGGGGAGCTCTCCCGGCTGCTTGGCCTCTCGAGCACGATCTGCGTGTGGGCTACCCGAGATGGGGTCGGGAAGGGAGGTGGAAACCGTCCCGGACCAGCCGACTGGGTTCTGCTCTGGGAAAAGGGCCAGTCTTCCCCCAGAGGGATGTGGGGAGAGTTGGGCGGATGGCGGGTCGCGCATTTTTGTGTGTGGTACCTCTGGAGAGCTTTCCTCGGAGCTGCCGAGCTGCGGGACAATGAATTGGATGGGGATGACTGTTCGCGCAACTGATTAGGAGGTACCTCTGGGCTAAATGATCTTGGTTTACTCTCTTTCCTGCAAAAAATGGGGTGGAGAGGGCTGTGCAGCGGTCCAAGAAAGTGTCCTCCTCCCCAAATACTCACGCCCCCAACTCACTTCGCCCGGACTGGCCCGAGGAGGAGGCCCTGGCCAGATCCTGTGGAGACTTTGCTGGGGGTGAGAGGCGAGGGTGGTGGGGCACCCTCGCAGCAGACGCGCTCCTGGGGCAGCTGCGTTGTAGGCGCCCTGCTTGCTTGCCCTGCCTCGGTGAAGCGAGGGGAAGGGCCAGCTGAGGGTGGCAGCAGAGAGGATTTCTAATGCCTTTGAGCCCCACATCCAGGACTGCCGGCCCTGGAGCCTGGGGACTCCACACCTAGAGAGGAGAAAGGAGGCAGAGCTGCAGTCTCCTCATCTAGGAAGAGCTAAGGAGTGCTGGGGGTTTGGAAGAGTAGAAGCAGGAGGTCTTACACTTCACTGGTCCTGAAGGAAGATACGTTCCAGAGAAGCCAGTCCTGTGGAGCACTAAGACCAGGGCAAGGGACACAGCCTGTGTGTACCACCTCTCCCACCCCCACCCCAGACACACACTTGGAAGGAAGTCAGGGAAGCCAGCCAGATTTTGTTGCCTGAGTGTCTGTCATCTTCAGGAGAGTTCAATTCAAATGGCTTGTTAGGATCTCAGAAAACATGGAGTCTGTTCAAAGTCTTTTTACATGAGCTTAAAATTGGATGCTGTGTGTGACTCAGTTATAACTGGGAAGGTCAACCCTGAAAGTAGTCGTGTTGATCTTTCCAGAGACACATCTCTTGGGTTCAGCCAACATTGAGCATCTCCCGTATATCAGGAATATTTGAAAAAATAAGGTCTAGAACATACACTGCTTTCATAATCCAAAAGAAATGACAATTTTGGTGTATATTCACATACAGCGAAGAGGAAACAGGACTGGGGAAGGTGACATGCACAGGGTCACCCTATCAGAGTTGAGACCTAGCTCTCTTTGGTCCAGACCTATACCTTCATGACTCCTGCCTTTTTGGAGAATCCTCATCCCCTGGGGAAAGGAGGAAGAAAGCAAAATTCCTGTTTTCCTGAATTAGTGGCTCAGTAGACTGGATGCAAATATCCGTCTAGTCTTTCGTTCAAACGGACCTGGACTTCTTGAACCTAAGAAGCTTCATGACTTGCAAGGGCCAAACGACCTGTTTCTGAAGGAATTCATTACATAGATCTTAGGTGGTGTACAACACGCAAAGTGAGAGAGGAGCTTTTGTCACCAAACTTGCTTTTGAACAATCAGTAATGTGGTGTCCTGCCCCTGACTTTTTACAAAGCCTACTACCATGGCTTTTCATTTAAAAAGTAATACTAAGAAAGCTTACATACAAATAACGCCCAACAGTATTATAGTGGGTTTTTTACAAGGCCAATGAGGAAATTTAGGGCTTACAGGGGTTCCTGAGGACCCCTTGAACCAAGCCATAAGCAGTGTAAAAAGATCAACTATTCTTACAGTGTAAAGCATTTCCTTTGCAGATCAAAGGAGAGTAACCCTATGCTAAGTCCTTGGGGTGGTAAATTGAGTTCACACCTGCAATATCATTGCACTGTAAGGGCCAAATGTATTTCTTATCCATTCTTAACTGCTCTGACCTTTTAACACTTTAGACCTCCTTTTGTTATCCTTTCTTTCCATCAATAAACCAGCTGTGGTTCAGTTGAGGGCAGTAACTAATTTGCAAACGTCCCTGGAATGTTTTCGTGTTTTTTTTTTCCCCTTTGGGCTTGGGGTTTCTCCTCATGTGTCACAAATTGGAACTGAGACCTGTTGTTGTTTCTGAAGTCCTGATAGTGTTTTTGATATCTTCAGTGTAATATTTTAGGTGAGTAAGGCAGTGAATTTTCACCACAGTAGAGGTGCAGTTTTTGACTCAGAATTTTAGTGTCATGTTCTGTATAGCATCCTAGCATTGGAAAGCCAGCAGAGATAAAGTTTCTGGCCTGGAGATTTCTACCGAAAAGAATGGGTGTGCCCCTTGTGTTCAAGAAAGATAGGATGTGCAGAGTAACACAGGAGCAAGCAGGCAAACAAAAGGGCCAACAGACCATGCTTGACTTCCTGGAAGGAACAGTAAGGAGGGTTTTTAACCCCCCTCCCCCCCATTTTGGTTATAGAGATATATTATGTTTTGGTAGGTTTTCACACAATGTTTATGCTTTGTCAATGACTGTGCCTTGAAATTCTGAAATGATACCATAATTAGTAGTAGTAGTTGTCATTTCAGCATATATTGTATTTTGCTTGGTATTAGTGGCAGCTGTAAAATGCCCTTTCTTCCCCTATAAGCCTTGATTCCTTGCCTGCTTAGCATCTATCTAGTATGACCAGCACCTGCTGGGCCTGCAGAGGGTAGGTGAGCCTGATGGTTAGCCTGCGGGGGCATGGAAAAGAGTTCTTACTCCTCCCTCACTGATCATGTGCTTTGACCCTTTCCACCCACAATGTAGTGATTAGAGAATGGAAATGACATAAAGGAATAATACCAGACCTAAGGTTAATTCTGAACCTTTGTATTAAATCTACAGACTAGGAGGGGTTAATTTCTGGTTATTTGAACCTAGGAAGAAGGTCCCCTGTGAAGGTTGTTTGCAATGTGCAGTAGCTGCATTTATCCTTCTGCAAGTTGCTTCTACTTCTTGATTCCAGGCTGAGATTACTAGTGGCAGAAGTCCCTCCCCAAACCATATAACTTCTTTTAACTCGTCGTTGATTGGCAATTTTATACAAAAGCCAATGCAAGTACAAACCCCAGTTAACTCATGTAGCAAACTACATCCATCTGTTCATTAAGCAGGAGCCCAGAAGGATCATGCCGTATTCAAGCAATCCTGGGGAAATATTTTACCTGGAGTTCCCATCGAAAGCTTAGACGTGGAAACTCCAGTGATAATGCTTGCAAGGTCTTTGAAGGCAGGCGAGCCATTGAATTTAATGGAGCCTCTGTTCCTTCATCTGTAAACTGAAAAACCTCTGGATAGTAGAGTGAGTAGACCATGCATTGCTCAGCACCTAGTTTGCAGCAGAAGTTGTGTTGATTCAGTTTGAAATAAGAGGGATTCCAATTTTAGATAGGGAGAAAGGAAGACCTCTTTTTACATGGGAGATGCAAAATGTGAAGATCAGAAAAAATCTATTTTGGGTGGTTGCTGAGTATAAAGCTAAAACAGCTTTGTAGACAGGTAAAATGGTTTTCAATTTCAACTAGCAACTTAAACTCATTTTCCGTTGGATTCGGAAAACTTCTGGCTGATTTCCCCTGGCAGTGCTCACCCCTCTGGTGGCTCCTTGTTGCAGCCTGTTAAATGTTAGAGGATAAACTTGTTGGAGATGTAAGAAAGTGAAGAAAGCTATCAAAAGACTGATTATTTTATAAAGCATCTTACCTTGGTAAATTATAATCGATCATATTTGAATTGATACTTTGTTGGACTCTGCATATTTTGTTGCAGCTTGTATGAGGATAGTTAGAAGCAACATTTCCTCTATCCCTGGGAAGAGGTACTTTAGCAAGAAGATCCTGCAGGTCTCCCAGTGTGCTGGTTTATTTTGACCTGTGAGTGATGTGGGATGATTGAGAAGTTGATAAACAGTGGAGGGTGAGTTCTGGGTGCACATGATGGCAGTGGACATAGGGGACATGGCTAGTCTGATGGGTTGTATGGGAGTGGGCTATGCTCCCAAGTTAAATCTCTAGGCCTTTTGTAAACAGAAATGTAAGTTGATGTGGGAGTACTAGGCTGAGCCCTGTGATGCATCAGGCTTTGCACAGGGCAGCCCTTCACACCCAAGAACCCGAGCTCCTACCACCACTGGCCATTCTCACATGCATAGTTCTCATGAGTAAGGGGAACCTTTCCTGAGAAAAAGCAGTTCAGAGTGCTTGGCCTAATGACGGCAGATCTGTTGTGTTAATCTCATAGACTAGGAATGGCTTGTATGTGGCCATTGGGATTTTGGGGGTCAATTTGAAATGAAAACTGCATTCTTGTGAGCCCCAAGGCAGCTGAATTTGCCTTATTGCTATCTTTCATGAGCTTGTATCCAGAGGGCCTAACCCTAAAGGTCAGCCAGAGAAGCAGGGTAGTGCGCTGGGAAAATGTCCAGGGATGTCTGACTCTTTGGTTAAGGGAGGGAGTCCTGACCCAGAAAGATCCCCTGGGCAGGGAGGGGCAATTGTGTTGTCGGTTCAAGTTCTGTGAAGTAGTGTCTGGGTTTACCCAAGGCTGAAGTATCCCCAGGCATCGCTCTGCCTTGGGGCTTTATCACTTGGCTAATTCAGGTTGGATTCATTGACAAAGAAGCTGATCTTGGCCTCCTGGATGGTAAAAATGAATGCTTGTAGACATTCATGCATGCTAGACAATAAATATAAATATATGTGTGTGTATAGATGTGTGTCTGCAAATTATTATTTTTATCAAAGTTAAATTTGCACATACTTTAGAGTGAAATTACTCATGCAGTATTCTCACTCGCTTCAACAGACTACATTTCTACACTGAGGGTACCAAGGAATGAACAATCAATGTTAATAAACTCTGCAGTTTGGGTTAATCCTAGGAGCAAAATAGGAGCAGAAAGAAAATAAGACTAGGAGTCAGTAGGTTTGAGTGAAACTTCAGGATTTGCCTTCTGTTGGTCAACTTCACTCTCAGTGCCTCATTTTCCAAAGAGGAGGCCTTAATTCCTACTCCATGCACCTCACAAGGTTGTATCAAAGTGCCCTAAAAATCAACAGGAATATATTAATGAAATTAGACTTAGGAAACATCATATGATCAAGAAGGGACCCAAGGAGATGTAAAGGCTGCGCAAAAGAAAGTAAGGGAGTGAGGTCTCTGGTTAATGGAGCGACTTGTGGCTTTCCAGATTCTGTGACTGCCCCTGGGGGTCTGGGGTGGGAGATGAAAGGGGAAGAGTCAGCATCACTCCAGATTCTCCCATTGGAGGATACTCTGAGCTGAGGAGAAGGGACAACTGAGTAGAAAACCAACCATCTTCTGGCTGGAAAGTCATTGCAAGATTTTAATTTAAAGAATCACAACATACCCTTTTAGGTTTGACTCAAATGTGAGTGGGTCAGGAAAAGTAGTGGGAGCTGAAACAAATATACTCATTGGCTCATGAGGAATACAGATGGGACCCGTTTAGGTGCAAGTGTTGAAAACCCTACTTGTACAGCTTAAATAAAACATAAACAAGCAGATAAGGAAACAGGGACTCTGTTGGATTAAACAGATCCACATGCCTTCATGCGTATTAAGGAAAACAGAAGCTGAAACTTTTGCAGCCATACCTTACCATATCTGTACTTTCTATGTGGCAAAATCTATCCTGATGTGAACCGATCCTGAGCATTAATTGGGGCATCTTTTCTTTCTTTCTTTCTTTCTTTCTTTCTTTCTTTCTTTCTTTCTTTCTTTCTTTCTTTTTTTTTTTTTTGTAGAAATATTCATGAGTTTGATTATGGGGATGTTGTTCCTGAGCCAGGTGGAGGTGTGTATCATAGACTCCAGGATGTGCCCCATTGTCATTTTCTCATCTAAAGAATCCTGCATTGTGAAACACGTCTCAACTCAAGGATTTCAGCAAAGTGATGTTAGTCCATCCCGCTGAAAGCCAGAGGTAGTGCTAATGTCAGGCATTTCTCTGTTTCCCTGTCCCAGCATCATTCTGAGACAAAGCCTTTCCGTAAAGCAGTCAAACTCATATGATTCTTAGTACCTCTTTTGCCAGCATTGAAATGAACCCCTGAAAAAGACTCCACTTTGTCCTGATTAGGTCATATCTTTACTCCTAGGCCAGTTACTTTGCTCATAGGTGTGGCAATATGTAGGTAGGTCAGCTTGGGTCACATGTCCACCCTTAAAGTAGAAGAGGTTGGCCTTTGGTGGGTAACCTGGCAACTGGAGAAGGTCCTTTCTCCCAAAGAAAAAGGTCATGCTGTTACTAGAATCAGGAAAAACAGATATAGGGCAAGAATAAAACCCACTACAGATCAGATTATATAAGGCCTTAAATGCCTAGTCTAAAGAGTTACATTAAAGGTCTCTGAGAATGAGGCAATAACCTACTGATTGATCAAACATAGGAGTCCACCATGTACTGTATATAAGACATTCTCTGCTCTCAGGAGTTAAGGACATTTCCAACCATAACTATTGTTCAGCAAGATGAGTCCTCATGGAGTGTAGGCAGTTCAGTATGGTCAGTCATACCTGGGGGTAGTCCAGTGGTAGCAGTGTGCATAGTGAGCTGGAGGCGGCAGAGAGGCTGTTGTGTTGGTAGATGATTGGTAGTGAGCACAGAAGCTGTGAAAATGGAGATGAAATAGACTTAGAAGCTCTTGAAGAGATGAATTCAATCTGTCTTGGTCACTGAATGGAAGTAGAAGGTGGTGGGGAAGGGGAAGAGGGCTGCAGAGTTTGTAGCTCTGGGACCAGGAGAATGGGGGGCTCATTTGTAGCATTAGAACAGCCCGGGAGCATCGGTTCAGCCTGAACGTAGTTGAGCTAGAAGGCCACGCAGGTAGAAGTGTCCATGAGAAGAGAATTTAGGACGGGAAAGATGTAAAGACTGGCACACTCGCCCTCGGTGTCCCTGAAGCTCTGGAAGTGCACAGGGTTGCTAAGAAGTGAAGGAGGAAAAGAGAGGAGGGCTAGGAACGGAACCTACAGTGCCTGCACCTAGGCAGCAGGAAATTAAGGGAGTAGATGAGGGGACCGGACGGCCCTGAAGATGGATGGAGTCAGAAAGCCGCAGGAAGCACGGGAGGGTGTGCAATAGTGAGAAGTGCTGTGGAATCCAGAGAGATGAGAACTGAGTCACGGCTGACAGATTTGGTGGTGAGGAGGGGAGCAGTGTTCTGAGTGCCATGGCTCGACTGAATAGAAAGCCAGAGCTGGGGTTGAGGGGAAGGAGAGGAAGTGAGGACCAAAGTTTTCATTGCACATCTGTCCACCCATCTACGTTCTCTCCCTTAATCTCTTTCTCATCAACGAACTGGATTACTTCACTGGTTGGAGCCAGTGTGCTTCCCTCCTCCTAATACTGCTACCTAGTTGGGGACGCAAAGTATCTGAAGCACTCTGTGCCTCAGTTTCTACGCATTAATAAAGATCGAATAGCATTTCCCTGATGAATTGCCATGAGTATTAGTTCAAAGTAGTTAAAATAGTACCTGGCACCTACTATGTACTCAATACATGTCAGTTATTATATCCTTTTTTAAACCAAGCTATAATCAGTTTTTATATACTGTTTTCACTTAATGTTATATTGGGAGCCTTTTTTCAATGTTATTAAATAATCTTAGACAGATTTTAATGGCCACGTAATTAAAAGCATCATTCTGTGTCATAATTATTGTGACCCTATGTCATATTTTGTCCAAGATAGTCCTGATTTATACCTGTGGTAAATCAGTTCACTTCCATTAAGTATTTTTTGCATCACCTTTGACTTTCAAACATGTCAGAATTTATACCAGTTTACACCATACACCAGAATAAACTCAAGGTGGATAAAACATGAGCCGCACCACCATAAAAGTCCTAGGGGAAAACATAGGCAGTAAAATTTCTCCTAGGGCAAAGGAAATAAAGGAACAAATAAATGGGACTACATCAACTAAAAAGTTTCTGCTCAGCTAAAGAAAACATCAGCAAACTGAAAAGGGAACCAACTGTATGGGGAAACATATTTGCCAATGATACCTCAGACAAGGGCTTGATCTCCAAAAAATGTGAAGAACTTATATGACTCAACACCAGAGAGACAGGCAGCCCAATTAAAAAATGGGCAAAGGACCTGAACAGACACTTCTCTGGGGAGGACATTCAAAGGGCCCAGAGGCATATATGAAAGAATGCTCTGCATCACTAGCCATCAGAAAGATGCTAATTAAAACCACAGTAAGTTACCACCTCACACCTGTCAGAATGGCCATCATTAATAAATCAACAAACAGACAAGTGCTGGTGAGGATGTGGGGAACAGGGAACCCTGGTGCTCTGTTGTGGGGGATGCAGATGGGTGCAGCCACTGTGGAAAACAGTATGGAACTTCCTCAAAAAACTAAAAGTGGAACTGTCTTTTGATCCAGTGATTCCATTACTAGGATTATACCTGAAGAATCCTGAAACACCAATTCAGAAGAACCTGTGCACCCTTATGTTCATAGCAGCACCGTTTACAATAGCCAAGTGCTAGAAACATCCTAAGTGCCCTTCAGTCAATGAGTAGATCAAAAATCTGTGGTACATTTACACAATGGAGTTCTATGCAGCAGAAAGTA
The DNA here is from genome assembly GCA_004026585.1 of Noctilio leporinus. Classification (NCBI taxonomy): domain Eukaryota; kingdom Metazoa; phylum Chordata; class Mammalia; order Chiroptera; family Noctilionidae; genus Noctilio; species Noctilio leporinus. The sequence goes on from PVIW01001180.1 coordinate 84,324, forward strand.
ATAAGGAATTCCTACCTTTTGCAATAGCATGGATGGATGGAACTGGAGAGTATTATGCTTAGTGAAATAAGCTGGGTGGCAAAAGACAAATACCATATGATCTTACCTAATACAGGAAGCTAATGAACAAAACAAACACATCTGAATTTGGAAGACATGTTTGGTCACTCTAATTGTATATTTATTTGTGTGTGTGTGCGCGCGTGTATATGTAACTGCAAATCTATCCTTCCATTATTTGGTGAGCTCCTCAAGTGCAGGGTGGTGTCTCATTCCCATTTGTATCTCCAGCGCCTAGCACAGATGGCATAGGAGAAGTATAGTGGCGCTTGGGATAGGACGCTTAAAGGGCTTATGTAGAGAGGAATGGGTTTAGAAGGGAGAGGAACATTGGGGTCTTAAGGCTAGAGGAATGAAGTAGAGATTCAGGGGAGTTCCAGTTGGGGAAAAAAGCAAGGGAGCATGTATCTAGAATGACTGGATCTCATCAGTCATTCAGAGGTGAAGGCCACCTGCACAGAGTGGGGGTCTGGGTGGAATTGAAGTCTGGGCGTTCCACTGTTTTGGTACCTTTTTTGGGAATTCTGCTAAGAATCAATGATCAATGACTAAGAATTTTCAAGTAGAATGAGGTTATTTGCTGCTTATATTTAGTTATTGCTGAGTAGTGTTTACACGAATGAGTGAAAAACAAAACACTCATTATTTTGTGCTTTTGTTCTTAATGCTCAGGAATTTGAGATTAGAAAGGATAAAACAGGGAGCTAGAATATACCAGGAGGAGAGAGAAGGTAGGAAGAAACTGGGGAAAGCTGGAGATGGGAGTGGTGTGGAGAATGGTTCTTGGCTACAAGGGGTACCATGTTGGAAATGCTTGACCAAAGTGTCCAGGTCTTAAGGAAGGTGATGGGGTCAAAACACAATGGGTGGACCAAAGGAGTAGGGCATGTGTAGGGGCTATAAGTTCTAAATAAGATGGAAGGCTAGTTTGGAAAGATGGGAGCCATCCCAGAAGGTACTGTTCCCTCCCACCCCCCAATAAGCTCCAGGTTAGAGCTATTCTACATGATGATAAGGCCCAAGGTGAGAATGTACTGGTGGATTGACCTGATGGAGAACAGTGAGGGCCAGTGGGCTAGATGGAGATAAGAAACTAAGGCTGAGAGAATGAAAAGGTTATCCATTTGGATACGATGAAGATTCCAGGTAATCTGTGCTGATACACATGCGAGGCAGATACATATGAAGTTTGCACCATACTTCAATTCTCCTTGGATAGATTTAGGCATTATCTCTACTTCGAACATCTGTGCGCTCTTATTTGCACTGCAGGGCCTGTATCAACTTAAGGGATAAAAACAGACACATGGGTGATTGCTTTGAACTCCCAAATGTGTCTTCCCATATTTGATTTGAAAACTGAAGATTGTATTGGGCACTGACTATAGAGAGAAGACTATAAACAGAGAATGTCAAACCAGAAATGATATGTAAGCATGATTTTTAAAATGGTATGTGCCATGTCACATTTTATATATTGACTTCCACCTAAAGTTGTCATGTCACCTACTTTCCATTGAAATAATTAAACCTATAATTTATTTATTTTTTTATTTTTTATTTTTTTTAAGATTATAGATATTTTATTCTCTTTTTGCTTTTTAGTTTTCTAAATTGACCCTTTTTTTTTGTTTTTTATTTTTTATTTTTTAAAATTTTATTGTTGTTGTATTACATCCATCCCCTTTTTGCTCCCCTCTGTCCCTCCACCCACCCACCCATTCCCCCCAAAGTCAATCCCACCTGTTGTCCATGTCCATGGTCCCTTTATACTAAACCTATAATTTATTAATATCATGTATTCTGCCCTTCACATACAGTATTTTATATAGTAAAATGAAGTTAGATTCCAAACATGTCTTATAGGTTATTTGTCTAAATTTTACTTGCCCTATAGGAATATAGATATATTTTAAAATATGTTTTAAAAATTATAGATTTCTCTCTATTATATAATATTTTTAGATTGCTCTATATACTTTATGTGTGTGTGTGTATATATATATATATATATATATAAAATTGTTTGCATTCGTATGTTAATTTGATTGTTAATTTAGGGTTAGCATCACAAAGGAAGCATTAACTTTCTAATTTAGTCCTGTATCTTATCTAAGAGGTTATTTCTGTCCTGGGAAAATTATATTGTGGATACCATACCAGCACTGAAACCAGTTAACTTTTATTAAAAGCACACACACATACTCACACCCACCACATATATATTTGTGCCAAGCACTTAAGATCTGATATTTTTGTAATAAGTACTTAAGGTCCGGTATTTTTCTACTAGGAGAAGCTGTTCCAGCTGTAAAAATATACCAGTTCTCTCCCTATCGCTCTTCCCAGGGCTTATACCTTGTTTTTACTAGTTGAAGTTTCTCAACCAAAATAAAACTGGGCAATGCTCTCCTGTGTCAATGCAGGGCAGAGAGGGAGACAATCCCAGGGTCTTTAATCTTATAAGCAGATATCTGTAAATAAGTTTAGAAGTTAACTGCTTACTTATCCTGGACCCATTCTAGTTGGGTGTAACTAATAGGATTTTTTTTCTCTGTGTGTGGAGGACCTCATTCATCAATTTCAGTTTTTCAAGAGAAAACTAAATTGTAGGCCATTTACGATTTATTGCAGCCTAGCTTCCAGCAAAACTGTTTTTTCTCTCACTCCCTCTCTCGGTCTGTCTGTCTGTCTCTTTTTTTGTAACTCTGGGGCAGCTTTCAATTTGGTTAGTGCTTGTGAGCCAATTTACCAAATGCTGCATTCTTTGGCTCATCATTGGGTGATGTCATTACTCCTGGGCTGGTTGGATAATGGTAAGCAGCTTTAATAAAAACTCAAAACTAAAAAGAGGTGACTTGAATTCCCTTCTAGGTCCTGCCCAGATACTGATTTGCCGCATACTTATGAGCTGGTCACAGGTTTTCTCTGTCTTATAGGACTAGTCTTATTATTTATTTTATTTAAAAATAATTATTGAAGGACACCATCAAGAAAGTGAAAAGACAACCCACAGAATGGGACAAAATATTTGAAAATCACGTCCAATGAGAGACTTGTATCCAGCATATGTTAAGAACCCCTATATTCAATAATAACCCAGCTAAAAATGGACACAAAGGATCTGAATGAACAGTTCTCCAAGGAAGATATACAGATGATGCTCCATGTCATTCGTGATCAGGGAAATGAAAGTCAAAAACACAGTGAGATAGATACTAGTTCACCTTACTGGACTTGCTATAATCAAAAAGACAGATAATGTCAGTATTGGCAAGGACATAGTGAAACTGGGACCCTCCTACAGTGCTGCTGGGAATGTAAAGTGGTACAACCACTGGAAAACAGTCTGGTTAAACAGAGTCACCATGTAATCCAGCAATTCTGCTCCTAAGTAAATACCCAAGAGAAATGAAAACATCTGTTCACACTAAAATTTAAAGATAGAAGTTCATGGCATTATTCATCAGCATTATTCATCAGAGCCAAAAAAGTGGAAATAACTCAAATGTCTATCAAGTGATGGATGAATGAACAAAATTAGTGTATCTGTAGAATAGATTATTATTGGGCAATAAAAGTGAATGAACTGACACGTGCTACAATGTAGATCAATCTACATTGAGGAGCCAGTCACGAAAGGACATATATAGTATGATTCTGTTTGTATCAAGCCGAGAATGGGCAAATCTATAGAGACAGAAAGTAGTAGATTAGTGGTCACTTCGGGCTGGAACGGTTGGGGGAAATTGGGAATGATTTCTAATGGGTACACACTTTTGGAGTGATGGAAATATCCAAAAATTGACTGTGGTGAGTTTTGCACAACTCAGTGACTATGCTAAAAACATTTGAGCCCTTGTCATGTGGCTCAGTTGGCTGGAGTGTCATTTCATGCACCAAAAGCTTGCCAGTTCCATTCCCGGTCAGGGCATATGCCTAGGTTATAGTTTTGATCCCTGGTTGGGACACATTCTGAAGGCAACTGATAGGTATTTTTCTCACATCGATGTTTCTCTCTCTCATGCCCTCTCTCCCTGCCTTTCTCTCTAAAAGTTCATGGAAATTTCCATGGGCGAGGATTTAAAAACAAAGCATTTGAATAGTATACTTTCAGTAGGTAAAATGTATATAATGTGTGTGAATTATGTCTCAATAAAGCTATTAAAAAGTTATGGTGTTCCTATTGTTTATCAGGTAGTCTAAATAGGCACAAAACTATAACATTTGTCTTTAACAATCTAGGTGCTCATATGGAGCTTATATTATTATGGGAGGAGTCAAGCTATACGCTGGTAATGAAATGGATAAAATCGTTGCAGATTATAAGTGTTGTGGGAAAGCAAAATACGTTACATGAATAAAAGTGACTGAGGACCCCGACCCATGAGGCTCAGTGGGTTGGGTGTTGTTCTGCAAAGCAGTCAGGTTGCGGACTGGATCCCTGGGTAGAAGTGTGCGAGAAGTAACCAATGGATGTTTCTCTCACACATCCATGTTTCCCTCTCTTTCTCCCTCCGTTCCCATCTCTCTTTTAGAAATCAATAAAAATCTTTAAAAAAGAATAAGGGACTGATGGTGGGAGCTCCTTTAGATAGGCTGGCCAGGCAGGCCCACTGAGGCGGAAACCAGCAGAGACCTGGGTGTCACAGAGGAGCCAGCCACCTGGAGGGGGAGGGGGCAGGCCCACACCCAGAAGGCAGCCAGGGCAAAGGGCTCAGAGGAGCGGAAAACTGCTGGTATATGTGGAATCTAGTTAACATGAAAGAAGTGGTTGAACTGGGAGCTGGAGATGACAATCTTCAAGTTTCATTTTGATGATGCCATGTCTCTTTCAGAGCTGTTGGTAGCTCCCTTTGGCTTGTGGCATTTAAACAGATTCTTTCTCTAAGTTTTAAAGCTGTCTAACTACTCGTCCTGAGCTACTTTTTCCATTGTCTCTCTGGCTCTGTCCTTTATTAACAGAGCCACACTGGACTGCCCATTGTTCCTCAGATATCATACTCAGTGCTTTCCTGTTTCCATGCCAGTCTTTCCACCTGGAACACTCACCTGGCCCCTTGTTCTTCTGGAAATTCTATCTTTTCTTGAAGGTACATCTTGATGTCACCCCTTTAACTTGCTCTGGAAGTAAGGTATAGGTAAAATAGAGGTATAGTTAGCCTCAAATTCTCTTAGGCAATTTAGTAAAAAAATGTTTCCCTCTTTTATAAGGACTTAACTCTTTTGTAGCATATTGCATGGTGCCTTGCTCTAAATAAGTAAACCTAAATATTGTTGAATCCTAAAGTATTTTATAGCATTCAATGTATATAAAATGAAAAATAAATCTGAACATTGGAACATTATTAAACGTTCTACCCAGTCAATAAGGAAGGTTGACAGTACGTAGTATAGTCTATAAATGAGTGTGGTGAAAAGCAGTATAATCTGGGATTGATAAGTCATTTGTGGATTCTAAAGTCCAGGACTTCCTAGGAAGCAGCCTAACCCTTATCTTGAGGCATTTCTGACCTTGGCCTGATCAGCAGGGCCACTCTCCTGGCTTTGGCTTCCATGAGAATTCTTAGTGTGAGAGTCAAGAATACTCGGTGTGACATTGTCCGTTCTGAGTGCAAAGTGCCTTATCATCCTAGGACAGGATGCTTAGGGAACCCTGAGGACCCTGGGCTCTGTGATCATCTTCCCAGGGCTGGCAGGCAAAGTCTTGTGTCTTTTGGAGCAGTGAGAAGAACAGCACAGAGAAACCACCATTGAAAGAATTGGTCAGATCACAGGCAAATGCTACTGTTTGTGTGGAACCAGTGGAAGCAGAAAAATAAGCAGATTGGGTCCACATGAAAGGTGCTAAAGCTCTGTGTGGTATAAGCAGTAGAGTCTTGTGATGGTCAGAGGCTCATGGAAGTGACTGGTGGGATTGAAAGGGCCAAAACACTGAAGGAACATCTGCATGAGAAGACGAACTGCAGGCTCCCAGGACAAACTGACATAAATTAAACCCTGCAGCTTATTCCATAAGGAGCAGCTTTAAAAATATCTTTGGAGATAGGAAACAAACTCAGGAAAAATAGGGCAACTATCCTCTTAATTATACAGGAATGCTCTCTTGATTGGATGACATGGCCAGAAGCCAGTCTCTCGGTTGAGATGGGTCTCCCCATCTGACCTCTTCACTTTTATCAGATCTGAGTCTCAAATGACCAGTCCTTTAGGCTCAGGCCAATAGTGGGAACGGTGAGTTCTATTTTCTGGGTCAGTTGAAGGGGAGATGGGAAAGCTGAGAGTTCTCATGATGTATACAGTGCTAGAGAAGAACTATGCCCTCCTCTCAATTGTAGTGGGCCAAGTCTTTTATTACTGCTTTTTGGGGGACTGTTGCTCTAGGTCTACCCATTGCCATCCCCTTCAAAGCTTACCATGAAAGACAGATTAATTTTCTCAGAACCCACTCTGGTTGAAAAGACTACTTGTTTCTCTTTTTCTTTTTCCTTCTTCGCTATCCCTCTCTCTCCTCTCACTCCCCTGCCTCTTTCTCCTTCCCTTCCTGCTTTCTTCCTCACCTTATGCCTTCTCTATTCCAGACATCATTCACCCTAAATGTTTTATCATTCTTTGCACAGAAACTGCCATACCCGACTTCCCTGCCCCTGCCATGAGGTCCTCACTGCCTGGACAGCCTCAGATCCAGTTCCCACTCACTCTCCAGAGCCCTTCTCAGGTGTCATTCTCCTTAAATGAAACTGCCTGGAGCTAAAACCTGCTTTGCTTCGACCCTCATGGAACTTCGTATGTTTCTTTTTGTTGGCACTTGGCATTTTCATGTTGTTATTCTTTATATAATCTGATCTCCTGTGCTAAGCAGTAATCCCTTAAAGACAGGAGTTTTGGCTGGTTCATCTTTGTATCGCACATGGCACCTAGAAGAGTGTTTTCGGGAAAATATTTTGCAATGGGTACTTGACTGGTAGCAAATAGAGGCAGGGTATAAACGGAGACGAAAGCCATCGTTAGTGCTGTCCGCAGCACATTTCTGTTTTCTCCACCTAGCCGTGTGATAGGATTTATTTTGGGTATTAAGGGTGGTTTGGTATTGCCCGTTGACCTGTGAAATGTGAGCAGGAGTGAAATGCATCCCTTCTCTCATCATTGGTGGATGATTTGCTGTGATCTGCCGAGCTCTGGGTGGTAGCCTGGGTTCTTGCAGGGTACAATGCACAGCATCCTGTCCATGCACAGTGCACATGTAACACGAGCAACATGAAACAAGCCTTTGTTGTTTTAGATCACTGAGATTCTTGGGTTCATTTGTTCTTGCTCTGGAGCCTTGCCCATACTGACTAACGAGTAAGTAGTGCAGTATTCTTTCTCCTTAGTCTTGCACCCAATATAGACTAAGAGATGGGACGACAGAGGGAGAAAGGATTCTGTGATACTTGGACTAGGAACCTTGAGACTTCATTGGCAGATCACAGTGAGTTCCAGTATATATTCTGCTTATTATTTGAGTGATAATTATGTGTTTAAAAAAAATCAGAAGCCAGATAATAGATATTGGCAGGTGTGCGTTTGGGGTTCTGTTGCTTAGAGATTTGCATTGTCTGAAAAAAGCAAAAACCAAACAAACAAACAAACAAAAAACCCAACAACCAACAAAACAAAACAACCCTGAAGATCCCAGAGCTTAATTGCACTGTGTTGCTTTTCTCTGGCCTCCCCAGCTCTGTGGGTAAGACTTGTTCCATGAATTTGGATATGCCTGTTCCTGCCTGTAGAGAACTGAGGGTTATTCTGTTTTCCAAGAAGATAGACATCTAGTGTATTGTAGTTTGTCTTTTATTTTTCCCCCCATTAAATGAAAATAACATGTTAACTCTGTACCTCGAATCATTGTTTAATAGAGGACTTGCTTTCTGCTTGCCAATAGCACTGGCTTATGCCTTCGCTAAGGGCCATGCTGTGCTTTTGGAATGACAACACCCACTGCTGTGGAAGCCACTTAAATCTGCCGCCCCATCCCACTGGATGTTAGGTCCTAGTTTTTAGAGAACTGGCTTCCCCACATGTGGGTATCTGTGCACTTGTGTGATTTATGTGATGTGGACACAGCAGAGAACATCTGAGATTTAAAATGCTATGGCCGGAATTTCCAACTGTTGAAATGAATCCAAAGCAGCAGATTTTTCTTCTTTGGCAGGACAGAATTGAAGCAACATGCAGTGATTTGGTTCGCCGATTTGCGAGCTGTTAAAAATCAGAATAACTCAAAACGAGAAGAGTAAATGCTGCATAATGTGAAAAATATTCTAAAGGTCACATGGTTGTGCAGTCTTAGACAAGTTAAGTACCATGAAACTAGACCTATTTTGCATAAATTTGAAACACTGCATGTGAACATGTGGAATTTTTTTTTTTTTTTTTTGCTAAAATATTCTGTTACCAAAATAGTCAAAATAGTATTTGATTCACCCCAGCTAAAGGACAAAGGTTACAGTGAGCCCAGAAAGTGCTTCTTGTCTCTCCGTTGCAGAGGCCATGTCTGGTATTTATTTCTTTCATTTGTGGGTGTTCTCTTTGACATCATTCTGTCCTTCAACATCCATTGCAGATGCTTTTAGAATATTCACACTGTGCTAAGTACTGGGCTGCAGCAGGTACAAAATTCTTACCTTCTTAAAATGTAGATACTCGTAGGAGGAGTGTATTAGCTTGCTTCATGGACAGTCATCTAAGACTCAATGGCTTAAAATACTACTACTACTACTAATAATAATAATTTTATTGTTGTTGAATTTACTGGAGTGATGTTGGTTAGTGAAAGTCTATGTTTCAGGTATATAATTCTATACCACATCATCTGTATATTGTGTGCTCACCACCCCAAGTTGAGTCTCCTGTCACCACTTATCCCCCTGTTACTGTTTTCTCCATCCTCCAAAAGCAGTCATTGTATTGCTATGAGGCTTTGAGTTAACTTGTAGGTTCTTTGGTCAACTGATGATGGGTCAACCTGGTTGGTCTAGGGTTGTTTCACTCATATTGCTGGTGGTTGGTGTTGGCTGCTTGCTTAGATCATGAGGATCACTGGTCATGTGTAACTGGTCATAATCCAGCAGGCTGGCTGGGACTTCTGGTATTGACAGTAAGGTATGCTAGCAGCGAGAGAGAGGAATCTTCCATCTGCAGGCCCCTTTCAATTTTCTGCTTATGTCCTGTTTGCTAGACATTCCGTAAGTTGAAACAAGTCATATGACCAAACCCAGCTTCAAGAAGTTGAAACAGCCCTGGCTGGTAGTACAGTGAATAAGGTGCCAGCCTGCGAACCCAAAGGTCGCTGGTTTGATTCCCCAGCCAGGGCACATAATCAGGTTGCAAGCCAGGTTCCCAGCCAGGTCCGTGGCTGGAGGCAGGTGAAAGGCAACCATACATTGATTCTTCTCTCCCTCTCTGCCTCTTTCTCTTCCCCTCTCTCTGGAAATAATAAATAAAAAATCTTAAAAAAATTGAAAAAGTTGAAACATACCTCGCACCCATTGATAGAAGTAGAAGTAGAGAATTTGTGGCCATAATTTGCAGTGTACTGCAGGGAGACTGTTAATAAGCAATTGAATAGAAAACAAAAAGTATTATCGGTTGGTGGTAAATGCTATGGATAGAAAGTAGGGGAGGGGAGAGGAAAAAAAAGCAGAGAAGAGGGAACGTCTGGAAAAAAATTTTTCACTTGTAAAGCAGATGACTAGGGAAATTTACATGAGTAACGACCTGAAGAAGTTGAGGAAAGAAATGAGGCGTACTGATACCTGGAAGAAGTACATTCTAGTAGAGACAATGGTCAGGACAGAGGCCCTGGACAGGAGAGGACCTGATATATTGAAGGAATAAAAAAGACCAGTGATGCGGCATGAGCAAGCCAGTTAGCAGATGGGCCGGAGAGGTCATGGGGGTGCACTGGAGCATTGAGGTAGATCCTGTAGGATGGTCATTCTCAAGTTTGAGTGTGTCACTTGGGGATTTTGTTAAAATGTAAGGTTCCGGTTTAGTAGGGCTGGGGTAGGGCCAGAGGTTCTGCAGTTCTGACAAACCTTCAGGCATTACTAATGCTGCTTGGTCTCGGGACCAGATTTTAAGGACCAAGACTGTAGGTCTTTGCAGGCCATGCACCTGAAGGGTTTGGGATTTTCTCCAAGGGAACAGAAAGGTCATTTAGACAGTTTTGCACAGAGATGTTACCTGTCCTCTACTATGTGAAAAAGAAGGTCATTGTTTAGAATATTTAAATATATACACATAGTGCCAGGGGTTGGAGACATCACACAGTCTAATGTGGAAAAGAACGTTGTCTGATGTTAGCTTACCGAAGAAACCAGTCATCTGAACATCCTTCCCTCTACTGCTGGTGAACAAGAAAGGGACATCCCCCAACCCTACTCCCCTCCCATACCTGATCCATTCTAGAACAGACCAGCTCTGTCCCCTTGCCCTTACCCAGATCCTGATTATTGGAGCTGCTGTTACTGGACTTTTCTTTCCCTGACCCTCTGCTGCCTTGACTCAATGACTCCCAATCCTGGGTACAATACACATTCCCATCACCCAGGACGCTACCTGGAGTGGGGCCTGGGTGTCAGCTGCCTTCAGTAGGTAGCTGGATTGAGAACAGCTGCTGCCCAGTCCTGCCTCTGCACCGGATACGCTGGCTGGCTGTTCCCCCAGACAGAGAACTTCTTTTCCCCTTCGCTCTGCTCTCAGCCTTCTCTCTTTTCATCACCATCAAAGCACAGCAATCATAGCTCATTTTCAACCTTCTCTGCTTTTTGATGATTTCAGCCTCAGTAGCCATATTTTGCCTAATTGTAGTCTATTTGCATCTGAGGTAGGGGTATTCTTTGTATAGCTACAAATATATGAGCACCTAGGTAGTCGCTGATGTTTCATGTCACATATTTGTGCTTTTTTTGTGTGTAATTGGTACTGAAAGGCCAGATTGTTAAATGAACTCCAGGATGTTACTCAGAGGATAGGATACCAGGAATATAGGCTGCAAGATCATTTAGCTCCAAGTTTCAAAATTACAAACTATCTACCAATGAGCTTATAGATATAGTTTTGTGCCCTGGCAGGAATGTTTAGTAAATGTATCCATTTAAAAACTTTTATATCATGTCTCATTACTACATTTCACTACTTATGTTGTAAGCATTGTGCGTTCGGAAACTATGTGGTGAATAGCATAGTTATATTTTGGTATTGTGTGTAAACATTTAAATAAATATGCTATGTATATTTTAGCATTTCTTTATTTTATAGTACACCAGGTACCATAAAATATAGAAATGGCCTGGGATCTGTGCCAACCTTTGAAGGTCCTTCAAAATCCTATATGGTTCCTTGAGACAGTGTTTTTTTCCCCCTTTAAATTTAGCTTACATGCATATAGGTCTTAATTGAAGGTCCAGTTTTTATTTTTGTTTTTTTGTTAATGACTTTTATTTTTCAGTCAGTGGAGGAAATAAAAATAAAAGGCAGTGCAAAATATTATCTGTAAGTTGTGTCAGATTTGCTGTATCATCATATACCAGGAATGACAAGTTAATGAATAATATACTTGTAACAGGTATAAACTAATTATTAACTCAACCAGATGAGTTGACTTGAGTGTTATCATCAAGGGCTCTGTGATGGCAAAGGGTGATGAAGTTCCATAAAATTTATTGCTGAGGCTTGCTAGAGGTAGCATTCTAGTAAGGCATTGTCTTTTGTCCCCTCACCACCACGTTGGATTTGTTTTTTCCTTATTGTGGGGAAGAATGTGTGTGGGGGGAGAGGTGGGGTATGTTTCAATTATTAGTCAATTATTTGTCTTGAAAGAAACGCCACTTCCAACAAACAGTCCATGACTTTGGAAGCATCTAATAATGTCTCTGAAAATAGAAGTGGCCCTCAGATAGCTAGACCCATTGGGTTTTAGAGTTTGGAGCTCAGGTGTCACCTACTCCCCTCATTATCAAGATGAAGAAACTGAGGCCCCAAACAAGAGGCCCAGGACTGGAGGTGCAGTGAAAGCGCTGTCCTGAGTTCCAGTGCCTTCCAGCTTTGATGATTAAAGTGACTCCTGAGAGTTACTTCATTAATAACGAACGTAAAGGAAGTTTTCCAGTAATCTTGGTCATTTGTGGGAGATATATACTTGCTCTCTAATTCTTGCTAATAATTTTTGCATTAATCAGGGCCTATGTTTCTTTAGGAGGTAGCGTAGTTTGTGGGGAAAGTTGGGTCTAGGGAGTGTATGTAGGTACTGGGAGTATGAATAAATAATTTCACTTTGGAGGCAATCTTTTTGTCCTTGTTCTGTGAAGATCTGACTTTTACACCCTTAACAAAAACTATGTTGATACGAAATGATAGATTAAAAAAAAAAATACATTATTGCTGATTTTGATACAGTAGAAGGTCAGTTGTACCATGGTAGTTGCCTAGTAATAAGTGAGTGATTGATCTAAAGGAAGAAGCATGAACATTTTGCTAGGTTCCTGGGAGCTAGAAAACACCTTAAGGAACGTTAGAGGCTCATATTAGGGAAGGTAACCATAGTAATTACTCATGCAAGAAGAAAGATGACCATGTATCAAGGGGGTGTGCCTTGACCTATGACTGACTGCAAGCTAAACTCAGCTTTTCTTGGCTGATCTGGTTGTTAAACTGTGAGATGAAGGGTTAGTTGTGGTACACATCACACTGAGCATGTAAGTTCTATTTATAGGCCTGCGAAAGGTCTGTACAGGAACTAAAATACCAGAATAAAGACATCAGCGTATTTAAATGCAGAGACTGTGAGCGTTCAAATTAACACGACGCATTTGAGATGGGAGCAAATGCTGATGACTGCCGAAACCATCCTTCACCTTGGGTCTTTATCTCTTCCGTTTATTGGGGCTCTAAACTTATTTCACAACTTAGCTACAGAATGTTGGCATGTTTGAACTAAGAGGGAGGAAGACTTGCAAAACCCTGCTCTGCTAAATTGCCTGCATCTATTTGAGCAGTACAAATGTAGCAATCAGGCAGTATCCAGTGTCTGGAACATTCAAATAATTCTTGGATTAATTTTCAGTCCTGTGAAAGCCTCAGAGAGAAGCTTAAAATATATTTTACTTAACTTTTTCTTCATGTATTCAGATATGAGGTATCTGTCCAGATAAGGCTATGACTTCAGTTACTGCAAAAATCTGTAAACATTGCAATGATTCTTTTGGTAAGACATTATATTGGGTTTATATTTTATGTCAACAGTAAGTACTTAGGAATGATAGAAGAGCGATACTTAAACTCAATTTGCTGTACCAAGTACATTTTCTTAAACATCACTTCTAACTTTCTATCTTATGGATACAAACATCTACTTGGTGGGTAAAATGGTTATTTAAACTCTCTTTTTGGGTTTATTTGATGTATATTTGAGACTAAGCAAGCTGCTGAGATAAAAAGGTCAATAGAATTTTTTGTTAAGAATGAAAAGCTTGTCATTTTAGTCACACTCAGATATTGAGATAAAAGATATTGAAATAAAGATATTAATCCTAAAGTTAATCAGATCAGAGTTGAAACTTTAATAAAAATTGAAAATATGACTCCAAGCACAAATTATGATATTCTTTAGCGTATTTAGGTTCTGTAAAAACTAGTGAAAAATAGCACCAAGTTTGGTGCTAGAAAAATTTTACTTCTATCACTTGCTCATCCTGTAAAGTTGCGTAAATTGCCAAATTTAGCTGGAATTCAGTTTTATTATTTGCTAAACCAGGATAGTAATTCTTATTTCACAGTATTCACTCATTCATTCATTCATTCTCAAAGTGCTTATTGACCTGCCATTAGGAGCCAGACACTATGCTGAATGCAAGCAATATAGCCAGATTTTAAGTTAGTAAGAAGATAAATGGCTTGGCCAAATAGACAGTAACTGGGGAAGGTCATTTAGAAGGGAGGTGAGAGAACATTTTTTCTGATGAAGGAATGTTTGAATGAAGAACTGTAATAGATAATAGCCCAGTGCTGGGAACAGCCTAAGTGCCCATCAGTATAAAAGTAGATCAAAGGACTGTGGCATATTGAATATGGAATACCATGCAACAGAAAGAAGGAACTCCGATCTTTTGCAATAGCATGGATGGAACTGGAGAGTGTTATGCTTAGTGAAATAAGCCAGGCAATGGAAGACAAATACCATGTGACCTCACCCAACACAGGAAACTAATGAACAAAACAAAACAAAACAAAAAAAAAAAAAAAAAAAAAAAAAAAAAAAAAAAAAAAAAAAAAAAAAAGGAGAACAAAACCAGAGACATGGAAATGAACAAACTGACAGTGACCTACCTGATGGGAGGGCAGAAGAGGATAATAGGGGGGAAGAAGGGGAAGGGTTTCGTCAAGGAACTAGTAAGAATGACCCATGGACATGGACAACATGTGGGGATTGACTGGGAGCGGGGGTGAGAAGGCAGGGTAGGGGAGAGCAATGGCAGAAAATGGCACTACTATAATTGAAAAATAGTAAAGAAAAATAAAAGAATGAATTAGGCAATGGGAGATGGAAAAAAGGGAATTCCAGGCAGATGGGAACTCAAGGACAAAGGTCCCAAAGCTGGAAAGGAGACTAATGGGGTTAGAGCTTAGTGAGTGAGGGGAGGAATTAGGAGACAATGTTAAAAAGGTTAACAGAAGACAGATCGGGTACTTCTCATGAACCAAATCAAGACGTTTTATATTTTATTATACAAAAATAATAAAGAGCCGAACCCAAAGGTCGCAGGCTCGATTCCCCAGCCAGGGCACATAACCAGGTTGCAGACCAGGTCTCCTCCAGTCAGGTCTGTGGCTGGAGGCAGGTGAAACGCAACCATATATTGATGTCTCTCTCCCTCTCTGCCTCTCTCCCTTCCCCTCTTTCTAAAAATAATGAAATAAAATCTTAAAAAATAATAATAATAATTAAGAGTAATTGATCAGTTTTCTAAAGGAGCATGAAATTATCTTAATTACCCATATAAAACAATATATGGGAAAACACTTTAAAAAGAGTATGTTATGCGAACAATTCATTTTGCTGTTACATAGAATAAAACAAGAGAAAAACATGTGACCTGATGAGATATTATTTATCCTGTTTAGGAGGTTGTAAAGCCTTAAAGTGGGCAATCAAAAATTGTGCTGAAACATGTACATAATCCAAAACACTGATGTTATTAGTTTTACATGTTTTGGAGGTGAGAGGCAACAGCTCTACCTAGGTAGTATTTTGCTTAACCTCATGTTCACATTTTTGTTCCCTGTGAGCATGCATCTACTGAAGAACTGAGTGCCACCTGGGAACTAGCATCAAATTAAATATCTGTTCCTAAGTGGCTGAAAAAATAGATAGTCCATTTGTGTGGCATTATGAATTTATAGTCTTTGGAGAGCATGGACAGATAGTGTCAATAAAACAGGACTCTAAGAGCAGCCATTTATAATTTAATGCAAGTAAAGCTTTGTTTTATAATTTGAGCCTATCTGCTGATATAATGATGATTTGGCAGACTACATTATTTCCCTTGTGCTTGATGAACCCCCATTCAGATAGATGAAAATAACATTTTCCTACTAGACCTTTCTTGAGCTATCAAAATATTTTACTTGAAAAGGGGAAGAAAAAACATGTTTTAATCTTTATGGCTGAGATGTTTATTGAAAATTCACAAATCATTATTGATCCTTCTACATGGGAAGCAGAAGCTAAGGAGATGTAGTCCACATAAATTAAAATATGGCAGGTCCTAATGTTTAGGAAGACAACTTTTACTTTTCAGTAGTTATAATTATTAGTATGTATATCACCTGTGAAATCTGAAATTTTATTCCCTGGAAATGAAATGAACTGATCTATCATAGATAACTGCACCTCTCTTAGTACTGTGAACATTATTAACATTTAAAATTTTCTCCTAGACTTGAGTTTGGATAAAATTCTGCTTGACATCTAATTTTATTTTAAATATAGATTTATAAAAAGGGTAAAACCTAGACTTAAAACCGTATTTCAATATGTTATTGTATGGGTATATGGAGGGGTGGGTTTATACTTTGTCTTGACTGCACAAGTCAAAATAGTCAACAGTGTGCTTGCATCCTTTTTGGAATGTTGCTTCATCAGTCATTCATGGTGGCTCCTTTCTCCCCTCTTCAACTGAGAGTTGGTTGAGCACTGCCATGACTAGATTCTAATTCAGGCTGGGGAGGAGCCTGTGAATGTGCATTCCATCTCAGCTTATAGGTGCTGCTGGTCTGATGCTTCTAATTCCAGGACCACAATTTTTGAGAATCACTCACTGGCTTATAGATGTTTACCGACTTTGAAAGCATCTATATTAGGTGTATGCTTAGCAGCATTTAAGAGACCCTGAGCCATTATCATCTTTGTTTCAGAATTAACCACCTATATTTTCAGAGTTTACAGGAGTTTCAGAGGACTCCATCCCTTAGCATAATCTGTGTATTCTGTCTGTCCTTGCTACAGTGGCCATGTTAGTGAAAGTAGTGCTTTACTAAGAAATGTGGATGGAGGGGGGAGGTAGAGGCAAAGAAGGGGAGCAGATTAGACAAGAACCTAGTATAAAGGAACCATGGACATGGACAACAGGTGGGATTGACTTTGGGGGGAATGGGTGGGTGGGGAGGGGGACAGAGGGGAGCAAAAAGGGGATGGATGTAATACAACAATAAAATTAAAAAAAAAAAATGTGGAGTTACTTCATTTTTCTGATGAAAAGAAAGCTTTACATATTGTATTGATTCTCAGGGTTGCTGTTGCACTATGTAATTCCAAATGCTGAGGTGGTTGCTATGGCTTTTCGGAAGCTCTTGAATTGAATAAAGCCAATTGGAAATATATTTTAATCCAAAGAGCTTTATAATTTCTGGCTTTTCCATTTGTATCACCTTTCCAGTTCACTCACTTTGATGACTGGGTTTTTTCTTATGGACTAATTTTTTGGGAAAGGATCAAGTGTGTTGAGGTATCCTAAACCTCAGTAATTTTATATATATGTGTATATATATATAATATATATATATATATGGTAAATTTGCAAACAGTAAACTTTGCTGTACAGTTCTATAAGTTTTGCAACTATGTGTAATCATAGAACCACCTCCATATGAATATATAGAATAATGCCATCATCTCAAAAATAATTCTTATGTGCTCTCTTGTAATCAGCCTCTTGCTGCATCTCCAGCTGCTAACGGATTTTCTGGTCTATGTTGCCTTTTCCTGAATGCCTTGTAAATGGAATAATATAGCACGAAACCTTTTTGAGCCCAACTTCTTTCCCTTGTTGTAATGAATTTGAGATTCATCCCTGATTTATCAATCGGTAATTTATTCCTTTGTATTGATGAGTAGCGTTTGACTGTGTATCAGCTTGTTTATCCATTCTCAAGTTGTAGGACCTTGGGTTGTTTCTAGTTTTGAGTAACCGTGTGACTAAACCCACTGAAAATAATTCATGTAAAAGTTTTGGTGTGAACACAAGTTTTTATTTTTCTTGGGGAAACTATTTAGGGCTGTATCATATAGTAAGTGAATGTTTTTTTTTTTTAATTTATTTTTTATATTTTTTATTTTTTTATTTTTTATTAAAGATTTTACTTATTATTTCCAGAGAGAGGGGGAAGGGAGAGAGGCAGAGAGGGAGAGAGACATCAATGTATGGCTGCCTTTCACCTGCCTCCAGCTACAGACCTGGCTGGAGACCTGGCTTGCAACCTGGTTATGTTGCCCTGGCTGGGAATCGAACCAGCAACCTTTGGGTTTGCAGGCCGGCACCTTATCCACTGAGCCACCAGCAAGGGCTTTGAATGTTTAGTTTTATTATAAACTCACTCACCACCACTGGGTGTTGTCATTTTTTCTATTATCCATGCCAACAGGTATGGATCTGCTGTATCTGTGACATCTTTAATTAGTACAAGTGCCCAAAAACTGCCCGAAGTGGCACAACCTCAGTATCTATGCAATAGCACCCCGCCTCACTTCTGCCTCATGCAGAGCCTCACGGCTCCCCCGATTCCCGTCTGCCTTTGTGCCATAGGTAATTCGCTCATGCCCTGATGAGGGCCCTTTTCGATCATTGTTCTGCAAGTGCTGACCCTTGGAAAATCCAAGATAGTGACCAATGAACGAAGCATCACTAAGCAGCTATCAATAAAGATAAGTTTGTTTTTTTAAAACCGAGGTGACAAGGCCATTAACTATCTTGAGCACACCTATGTCCTTTTCACATGTTTTCAATGCACCCAGTTTTTATATTCGGAATCTTCCTTTTAAGAAATAAAACGGATCATTTAAAATGTTCTAGCGCTCCAAATGGCCACTATTTATGATAAAATATTGAAAGATCTGAATCTAGTTATGTTAAATAGATTTTTCTCAATTTGGGGGGAGCAGGAAGGCTTTTGAAATAATTAAAAGAATGAACAAAATAACAGAACATGGTAGTTACAATTAATCCTATAATCAAAGTAATCAGATTTTTTTCATTTAAACTTAAAAGGTCCCCAGCCAGGGCACATAACCAGGTTGCAAACCAGGTCTCCAGTCAGGTCTGTGGCTGGAGGCAGGTGAAACGCAACCATACATTGATGTCTTTCTCCCTCTCTGCCTCTCTCCCTTCCCCTCTTTCTAAAAAAATAATGAAATAAAACCTTAAAAAAAAAAAAAAAAACTTAAAAGGAATAATTGAATGTAGGTCTCTGAATTCAGGATAAATTGTTTGGTGGCTGTGGGATGAGATGGATGGAATAAACTAGTTTTTCATCGTGGGGAATATTAGAATCACTTGTAAAGGTTTTTAAAAGAAAATACCGATGCCCTGGCCTTACTCCAGTCCTTATGAGCTAGAATCTCTGGGGTAGGGATGGGGGGTCCTGGTATTAGAATTTTTTTAAGTTGCTCTACAATTCTAATGAATAGCCAAGGATTGAGAGTCATTGGACCTAAATAGAAAATTTACTGTTCCAGGAGTAATCCTAAAAATTACTCTTATCAAAATATGTTCTGTTTCCTGTTTGTTTCCATGTATATGGGAATGCTTCAAGTTTCTGAAATGATCAGTAATGAATATAAACCTACATGCAATAATGGTTCTCTTTCTCAGCCTCTTTCTCTTGGACTCTATTCTGTGTGTGTGTGTGTGTGTGTGTGTGTGTGTGTGTGTGTGTGTGATGTGTATCTTACGAAAGCAGGTGGAATAGCTTAAATATTAAACAATAATTTCTTTTAGTTTCTCTAGAAATTACTTACAGATGGCTTTTGCAAACTTTTTAAAAGAATAGCTGACTATAAATAGCAGTAATAAATGTTCTTATCTGAGGAATATAGTACAAGGATTATTTTACATGAAGGACATAATTATTCATGTTGGACAAAAATGGATTGAAGACAATCAAATCCTAGTGTCATTTATAGTTCATTTTTAAATGTTACAAACATATTATAGGTTGAATGTTTAGCCCAATCCCTATCTGTAATATATTAGTATGAAAAATTATTTGAGTGCTCTTGAGAGCATTATTCTGATTCAGTAGAGAGGGCATAAATTTTAAACTTGCAGTTAATATAAGGTGGAGGTTTTTGGAATCAAATCAGAATGTTATCTCCACATTAGCAGGGACCATTTCTTATTCACTTGATCTGTTGTATCTTTGGATCAGTGCTTGGCACATAGTACACACTCAATAAATTAATGTCTAGACATGCTGTAAAAGCATAGAATATAGAAAATGGCATTCAACCGAAATGTAAATTTCTATCACTTACACTAAGATATTAAAATATAGGCTGGAGGAGAACCAAATTAAAAATAAAAAAGTTTTTGAGGATTTTTTTTTTGTAGTCAGCCAAGTTCATTCTGCTAAAATTTTTTGAAGTTGAAGTTATTTCTATTAGAAGTACATTGCCAAGGGAGATCATGGGATCAGAGACTCCATCCTGGCTCCACTATTCCTGGAGTTGAGATGTGTAGTGTTCTAGGCTCCAAGTTTTCTGGGGAGACATTACAAATGTTGGCTTATCTACGTACAGGAAGCAACCTTGTGAAGGCTTATCATATGAGCATTGAGTGGAAAAGTTAGCGTGTTCAGCCAGGAATGGGGAAGACCCATCAGGGACACATTGGCTGTCTGGCATGGCATGGGTTGGCTCTGTTGGTCAGAACCAGGAGTGGTGAGTGGATTCAGGCTGATTATATGGAAGATAGAAAACGCAGTGCCCTGTGCCAGTGTGAAGAATGGATTCATGCATCCAGTGGGGAAAATAAGATTAAAATCCCGTTTTTGTCTTGTCCAGCTCTGAGATGCTCTGGTTTGTTTTGAGGCAAATCTCATGCCCCACAAAATGAATCAGATTATAGATTTTTTCACTGGAACCTGGGAAAATTCATTGCTTACCTCATTTGCTGTGTTTTGTGTTTCCTTGGTGAAATTGTATCTGTTTCTTGCTTTCTTGGAAATTGTAGACAAGATGTTTTTGATTACCTGCTTTTAAAATAAATGACAGGGACCTAGATTTTTCTATAGTCTGCTGATCAGGTAGCTTTAGGATGAAATAATAGGGCCTCATATTGGTGAGGACAAGAAAGTGGAATAGGGTGGGGATATTTGAGTGTGCCAGTAGAATCGCAGGAGGTGCAGCAAAACCTTGTGACTAATTTTTAAATAAAATCAAGGTGCTGTGACTGGAAAAAGCTAGAATTTTTGGAGTTAGACTGACCTGGTTTTGAATCCTGACCTTGACACTTCCTCATGTTGGCATATTACTTAACCTTTCTCAGGTTTAGACTCAGTTTTCTTGTATATAAAATTAGAATAATTCTTCATTTTCAGGGTTATTGGAAAGATTGGATATAATGTAGGAAATCATGAAGTGTTAGCTTTGGTTGTTAGAGGTATTAATTACATGATGGCTTTGAATAGACAAGCCATTTACCAGTACCATTTTGCTGGGTAGGTTGCTTAATCTTGGACTTCATTTTGTTTTGAGGATTAAACAGGATAATCTTGTTCAGCAAGATAAACAACATAAGGCTAACAAGGTTCTTTGCAGGGTACATGGCCAATATTAAACATGATTATTATATTGGTAGTATAGCTACTTGGAAATATTAAACATGATCGTTATATTGGTACAGCTATTTGGAAATTGATAATTGAATACTCACAGAGACCTGACCATTATGAAGAATAGAGGCCCTAAATAGTCTAATTTCATTTTCTTTTGATGTCTAGTACTTCTAGACATCAAAAACAACTACTTTGTTTTAGTTTCCTATTTTCCAACAAATAACCACCAACTTAGTGGCTTAAAACAACACAAATTTATTATATTTTAGTTCTGGAGGCCAGACGTCCTCCCCTACAATCAATGTGTCAGCAAGGCTGTGTCCCTTCTGGAGATTCTAGATGGGACTTCATTTCCCTTGCTTTCTCCAGCTCCAGAGGACGCCTGCACTCCTTGGTTTGTGGCCCCTCCTCTCATCAGTGAGAGCCAGCAGCACAGCTTTCTCTCTTGGGCTGCTGCATTTGTCATCATATCTGCTCTGACTTTGTCCCTGTCTTATATAAGGGCCCTTGTCATTGATTACATTGGGGCCACTTATAGAATCCAGGATAACCTCCCTCTCTCAAAATCCTTAATTTAATCACAACTGCAAAGTCTCTTTAACCATATAAGGTAAGAGATT
Source organism: Noctilio leporinus (assembly GCA_004026585.1). Classification (NCBI taxonomy): domain Eukaryota; kingdom Metazoa; phylum Chordata; class Mammalia; order Chiroptera; family Noctilionidae; genus Noctilio; species Noctilio leporinus. Next base: position 106,157 of record PVIW01001180.1, read on the forward strand.
CACAGGTTCTGGGGATTAGAATGTGAACATTTGGTGGGGTGGGTGGGGGGCACATTTTTCAGCCTACCATATCCCACCTGTCTTAGAAAGTTGACTTTGATATCATAGAAGTTATATATTCTTTCTTGAGCATCCAGATTTAAGAGTGTGTGTGTGTGTGTGTATGTGTGTAAATAATTGGCCCTGGTTGGGTGGCTTAGTTGGTTGGAATGTCATCCCATACACAAAAAGGTTGTGGGTTTTATTTATGGTCAGAACACATACCTAGGTTGTGGGTTCAATCCCCTATTGGATTGTGTACATAAGGCAACTGATTGATGTTTCTTTCTCACATCAATCTCTCTATCTCTCTAATTAATAAGTATAGCCTTGGGTGGGGATTGGAAAACAATTTTTTTGTAGTGCTTTTCCTCTGAATTTATGGTCTTTCATGCCATTCCCTGAAGAGTTCAAATGCTGAGCCTAAACCTAAAAGAATGTAAAAAGAAATAACAAGTTTTCTCTGAGCAACTGACTTAAACTAAAGTCTAAGTGAAGATATCTTTCATGTCATTTTGTGGTGTTCTGTGGCCCAGGGCAGTACCATCTGAGATGTTTGGTGCCATGTACTACATTTGTTTACCTTACAGTGCCCCTTGGACTTCACAGTGAAGGTGTGCCTTAAAGGTGCTTTCTCACTAAGACAGAGATACTGCTGTAAATTCCCCCGGTCAGTGGTGGGATTGGAAATAGCGATCATGTTTCTTGCCCCCTATGAGGGCAGGAATGAGCTCTTCTCTGTTACTCTCAGATGCTTGTCAACACTTTAATATTTTTGCATCTGCTGAAGGAAGACCAAAATATCCCTAGAAAACCAGCCCCTTTGTACAACTTGTAGGAGCACAATCTGGACAGTTGAGATCTCTGGGTAGCTGTGGTTTTATATTCTTTCTGAAAAACTTTGTTTTAAACATCTTTTGGAGTAGTTAAGAACATAGGCTCCAGAGCTCGGCCATCTGGAATCAACCTCAGTGTCATCCTCACTAGCTTTGTGACCTGGGACAAGATCTTCCACCTTGGAAATTCTGCTTTCTTACATGGTAACGATGCCTGCCTAGGAGTTTGTACTCCATAAATGTTAGCCGTTCATCAGATTTCTGCATTTCCTTGCCTTCTAGTTTTTAACATTTTTAAATGACTTCAACAACCTTGTAGCAATGTCTGTGAGAAATATCCCTTTGGTCAGCGGTTCCAACAAGGGAGGGAACTAAAAAAATACAAAGGCAGCTTTGGGTGATTATGTGGCTGTTGGTGGTAAACACTCGATTTTCAGATAAGTTTTGTTTCCATGTGATGATTTTATTCACTCAACATTTATTAAGCACAAAGCGAATGATACATTATATGTCAGTGTTCTATCACAGGAAGGGTTATAAAGAGATGAGCAAGAAACCCTCCCTGCGGTTTGGAGACTGTTAGGAGACATGCTTACCGTTGCTTTGATTTTTCAAGGGCAAGCCCCTTTCACTCATTTGTTTATTCCGCACATGTAGTGGGTATGCCTGACCCTGTTGATAGGAGCTAAGGCTAATCTAGCAGTCAATAAAGTAGAAATCTCTGCCCTATGGAGTTACATTCTAGTGAGGGAAGACACGCAATAAATGGGCTACATGAAGAGAATATATATGTTAAGTGATGATAAGTGTTGAAGAGAAAAATAAATACAGGGAAGGGGAAATGGTGTTTGCTGGAGGGGTGATGGCAATTTAAAACTGGGGAGCCAGAGACAGCCCCACCTGGGAAGGTGGCATTTGAGCAAAGACCTGAAAGAAGTGAGGACGTGAGTCACGGAGATTTCCAGAAGAGTATTTCAGGCAGAAGGAAAGCAGGTGCTAAAGTCTTAACGTGGCAACTGTGCTTGGTGACTTTGAGGGAAACAGTCATGGCCATCTTCCCCTTGGTTCTCCTTGGGATGTTACAAAGGCTGGAACACTGCAGGCAATGTATTACAATGGTTTTAACATTCACGGGGAAGCACCAAGGAGGAACCACTTGTCACTTTAATGAAGGGGAAACGTTATATCCAGCGTGGCCTCTGAAGCTTAACTTTCTGTCTGAATAAATTTAACAAGTGGAAGTTTTTTGTCCCTTTTTTTTTGTTGTTAATTTTTTTAAGAGAGATTTTATTTGTTTTTAGAGAGAGGAGAAGGGAGGGAGAAAGGGAGGGAGAAAGAGAGGGAGTGAACCATCAATGTGCAAGAGAAACATCAGTTGGCTGACTCTCATACACCCCCAACCCCTACCTGTGGACCTGGCCCTCAGCCCAGGCATGCACCCTGACAGGGATTTGAACCTGCAACCTTTCAGTTTGCAGACTGATGTTTAATCCACTGACCCACAACAGCCAGCTTGGACTTGTCAGCTTGGACATTGGAAAGGTTAGCCAGGACTTGGTTCTTCCCTCACCAGAGAGGAAATGCTACAGCGGGGAGAGCACCAGAAATCCGAACAGGGCAATTGATGATTTTTGACATCATTGTTATTGAGATGCGATTTATGTCCCCCCCCCAATAGGCAGCCATTTTTGTATAAGGTTGGATGAATGTTGACAAATGTGTATATTCCCCATGGTATGCTGATAGAAGCACTACTTTGAAGCTTTTGCTGATTTTTTTTCCTGACGTGTAGATATCTCCATCATTGTTGAATTCAAGTTATCAAGGTGATATCAGGGAACAGGGTGTTGGGAAAAGATGACATGGGCTCGCAAGCCTATGAAGAGCTTGTTCCAGCACATGCAAACACTCACCACTCATGTAATTACCACCACAATCAAGGTACAGAATATCCCCAGCACCCCGAGTTTCTTCCAGCTTTGCCCAGTCATTCCCCACTCTACACTGATCTGTTTTCTGGCACCGAAATGAACTGTCCTAGAATGTCATATCAGTGCAGTCATTCAGTATGCACTTTGTGTGTGTGTCAGAATGATGATTTGAAATTCACCCATCTTAGATTTAGAAGTAGTTTGCGCCTTTTTATTGCTGGGCATCCCATTGTATGGATATACCATAATTTATTTATGCAGTCACCTATTGATGGACATTTGCATTGTTTCCAGTTTGGCTGTTTATTAAGGAAGCCGCTGTAACATTTGTGCATGAGTGTTTGTTTGAAAATGGATTTTTATTTTAGAGGGGGCAGATAAATACTTAGAAATGAAGTATCTGGGTCATGAGGAGGATGTCTGTTTCATAAGAAATTACCAAGTCATTTGCCAAAGACATTGAACTATTTTATACTCCCACTAGCAAAATATGAGAGCCTGATGTGCCACAGTCTCTATTAGAACTTAGGACTGTTCTGGGAGTCTTTTTTTTTTTCCCTAAGATTTTATGTACTATTTTTACAGAGAGGGGAAGGGAGAGAGACAGAGAGGGAGAGAACTATCAATGTATGGTTGCCTTTCACCTGTCTCCAGCTACAGCCCTGGCTGGAGACCTGGCTTGCAACCTGGTTATGTGTCCTGGCTGGGGAATCAAACTAGCAAGCAACTTTAGGGTTTGCAGGCCAGCGCCTTATCCATTGTGCCACCAGCCAGGGCCAAAAATCTTTTTTCTTGAAGATTTTATTTTATTTATTTTTAGAGAGAGGAGGAGGGAGGGATAAAGAGAAGGAGAGGAACATCAATGTGTGTTTGCCTCGCACATGCCCCCAACTAGGGGCCTGGACCACAACCCAGGCATGTGCCCTGACTGGGAGTCGAACCAGGCACCCTTTGGTTTGTAAGCCAGCATTCAATCCACTGAGCCACACCAGCCAGGGTGGAACTGGGAGTCTTTTAAATTTCAGACGTTGTGTATTCATAGTGCTATTGTGATTTCAATTTTCATTTGAGTGTCTTTTCATGCGCTTATCAATCGGCCATCTGTGTGTCTTCTTTTGTAAGATGTCCATTTAGATTTTCGTCCGTTAAAAATGTTTGTAGGTTGGAGGTAAATAACTTTTCAAAAAGGAGTACAGAAATTTGGAGGCATCTGTATATTGGAGAGAGTAAGAGGGAAAAGAAGGTAGACAAGCAGTCCAAGAAAACTGACAGGTTCATTGAGGTGGCCACAGTGCTCATGACCTTGGCACTTTATAACCAGGGTAACTAAATGTCCCAGTTTTCTGGGAGCGCCCAGTTAAGGCAATGCAAAGTCCAGAGATTCTGGAAACACCTCATTCTGGGCAAACCGGCATGGTTGGTCACCCTACAGAACTATTCTTTCCCTGGAGTCATTAGATCAGTGATGGTTTTAGCTGTAAGCACACGTGAGACTATTGATATTGAGTGTATTCTGGAAGGCCACACAGCTCTTCACTGGGGCCAAATCCAGTGTTAAAGTGGGTCTTCTAGCTCCTAGCCCTCTGCCCAGAAGTCATAGCTCACTTGTGAGATAAGAATTTAGGGACAGAGGGAAAGATTCCCTCCTGCTGCCAGAAAAATAAACAAAATAAAACCCTCCAATGATAGTTTTTTAAAAATGACATGCACTGTGGACTCATTTACTTGGCTGAGATTTTGATTTTCTAATCAATGTAGTTGTCCCTGGAAGAACTAAGACATAGTCTTACCAATCACTTACACCTTAGTATAAAATAGCTTATGAAAAAGGCCTGCCCTAAGAACATGATTTGGTTTGAGAAAGGGTAGTGATAGGACAAGTTGGGGTGTAAGGCTAAGGCAGAGGGGCTACCAGTAAAGAAGAAGTAGCACACATGTGTGACAGGTTTGAAAATGAAAGGTAAAGTCCATCAGCTTAGTATTGGGAACAGAGTTGTTTGGCTAGGCAGCGCAGAGGTGTTTGTGTGTCATCACATAGAAGGTGAGCTTAAGAGGATCAGTGGGGAGAGAATTATTCTCCCTCCTTTATGGGGTGTTAAGGACAAGGCCGAGCTTTGATTCATTTGCGATTGATTTTATACTTCATGTATTCCTGTGGTTTCTGATTTATTTATAAACTGTCCCTATGTTAGTTATATATTGTGACTTGTTTTAGCCCTTGCTGCGATTGCGTAACATATGCATATAGTCATCTTTTGTTTTACATTCCCCTGGAGGAGCTAGATGGAATGCCTGCTTATAGATAATGTTACTACTCTGTTTCCGTACACTGTCTTTCTTTTGAGTAACTCCCAACATGTTAGACATTTTTCTTCTTAATGTTTATTAAGTGCCCTCACCATGCTCAATGCTCTTGAAAGAATATGAAAGATACAATTCTTGCCAATGAGGGACATGCATATTAATAGATGAGATACGTACGCATGCTTTTAAATATATATGAAATCCTGGGAGGTGCCAGATTATTTTCTTGGGTGAAGTAGACTAATTGAACCAATGCACACTACTCTTCAGCTATTGTCTTGCCAAAAATAAAAAAGGAAAGCAAAGCAAAGCATAGAGATGTCTCAGTCTATAGCCTTCAGAATCATAAGCCTGGAAGAGTTGGTACTTCACTTAAGGCAGAATTCAATCATTTTTGGCAAAATGAATCTTAATTCTGTGATACTCATACCCAAGACTTTGAATCACATAGAGCTCTAATGTTTGTAATGTTAGCAATTCAAGGAATCTGACTTTCGTATCATTCATTCATTCATCTTTTCTCTGAACCTACTATGTGTCAAGCCATGTACTACTAGGACCTAGAAACAAAATGGTGAACACATCATGTGTGTCCTAGCCTCACTGGAGCATGCAGCTGGGGACAGACATGAAGCAGATAATTGTACTCATCAAAGTGTAACTACTGTCATCTTTGGAAGTGATGTTAAAAAGGGACCTGGGCTGGGCTAGGGAATTATGAAGACTTCCTACTTGAGGTGGGACCTAAAGGATGAGGGAGAGAATGTGAGGTGGGGAGGGTGGAGGTATGGAGGGTTCCGTAGGTACAGGAAGCAGCTGGGCATGACACAGTTCCGGAACTGAGAAAAGGCAAGTGTGGCTGCCATCCAGAGCCCTGGGAGCAGGTCTGATGTGAGGACAGATTGGAAAGGGAGCCTGGGTCACATCATGTAGGCCTTGGAAGTCTGAGTAGGACAGTGGTCTTTATTCAATGTGTTAGGCAAAGCCCATAGCATAGTTCCTGGTGCAGCATAAATGTTGATGTGATATTATTCTGACTTACCCTGACAATTATATTAATCAATAATATTAAATGTTAACTATTACTATTTAAGAGCAAAGGAAAGCCACTAAAGGATTTTAGACAGGGGCATGACACATGACATAGCCAATTTTTTGTAATCTTATTCTGGCTACTGCGTGGAAGACGGATGTGAGAGTGGAGAGTGGTGCAAATGGCTCTGGGAAGGTGATGCAAGTCTATAGTCACCCAACAGGATGTCAGAACAGACACAGCAGCAGCCTGTGTCTCACAGGTGCATGCAGCCCATGATTCAAGAGGTGCCCAACTTGGAGGCTGTCTTAAGTTGTACAAGATGCTGCAAATGCACAGCAGATTTTTCAGAAGTTCTACCTTTTCAGTTTTGCATATCGGGGGGAGCCTAATACTGAATCTACTACTTGGTCTGCTTTGGAAGGCCTTCAGTACAGACTATGAAATAGCTTGTAGAATCAACCAGGAGAGCCAAGCTTTGAGAAATGGCCCCCAGAGCCATACCCTAGAATGGTCCTCCATAAGAGCTGCTGCTTCTGCCTCCATCGGGAAACTGAGGAATGAGGAAGCTACCTTGTGATGGCCCTGTTGCTCTTCTACAGTCCCTTACCAGCTTATCAACAGCGCAGGCTGTATAAATGGATACCCAGAAAGCCAGCAACCAGACACTTAAGACCTGTGCCACAACTACCATTACACAGGCCTCCAGGAGCATGTCCCAGGATGCTGTAGTGTGCCTTTGATGGGTAGAACCTTAGTCATGTTCAGAACCCTAGATCCATTGAGTTTAGCATTTTAGCTCTGGAGCACGGGAAGACACACCAGAAGAATGTTGGAATATCTCTTTTCAGTCCATCCATAGGATGCGCCATGAAACTTAACTAAATTCACCCTGATGCAAGAATTCAACAAAGATTTTCATTTTACCATCTCCCAATACTAGCCTTATACATTTGGGCACTTTTAAAGCCTCAATAGCCTTGTATGTCAAATTGGAGGTAACGATATGTATCTTCTGGGGCTCTTGGGGGAATGAAGTTGAATATGATAACCTGCGGAAGACTGGTAATAAGATGCCTGGCATATGGTAGGTACTCAGTAAATGAGGGATCCATCATTCAATGAAATGAACATCATTGGTTAACTCCATGAAGGATACAGAGTCCCTGGAAGATGACGATGTGGTGGAGTTCACTGCTAGGGGGACTTATGGACTGAATAGATGTGGTCCTTTTGCCAGTCACAGGGAACTTTGGGAGCATATCTGCCCCTGGAAAAGTAAGTGGAATTGGTGTTTGTGCTATGCTATTTATTTGTTGGTGTTATTTCTTTCATTTTAATTAGTTGAATTCGAAAAATACTGGATGCAATAAGGGATGCACATAAACAATGAAAAGAAAGTTCCTCTTTTCAGTTTCTCAAGTGCCCTCCCTGAAGTATCCTGTGCGTAGAAGCATAAATGTACTATAGGTTCTTCTTTTATTTCCCCCTACTAAAACTAGGTCAGATTACATACCCGTTTTGCACCTTTACTTATTTATTCCTTACTCACTACGTTGGAGAGCAACTCATTTTTAGTTCATGTAGAACTGATCACCTATGGATGGCAGCTAGTTGTTTGCATTTTTTCTTCATAAAATACATATTTTTCATTCTCACTAATTTTATTGATTTGGATATTTTATGTGTGTCAGCTACCTCCTGCATGGTATAACATTGATTATTCTTAATTAATGTCTCAGTTTGATTGCTATCAATTTCAAATGGTCTCCCTGACTACGGAGCATCATCCAGGGAGAAATCCCCAGCACAAAACTCACAAACCACTTTTGACACGTTCGATCGAGCATAGCACCTTCTCCACACACTGCACAAATCTTTTTCTTCTGCATTTCAGTTGCATTTTTACCTTTCTTGAAATAATAAAGCATACTATGCCAAAAATGTTGCTTATTTTCTTCCATCTTCTACGCAAAAATTGACAGTTTTGATGAAGTGTTTTTTTAAATGCACACTGATATGACAGCTGTCACAATATAATCTAACAAAAATATGTTGAATGAAATTAAAGGCAACTAAGTACAACCAGAGCCATCTAACTAAGAGAACAAAGAAACTTTTTGGCCACCCTAAGACACGAGTGACTCTATTTGTAGAATAAATTTTTAGATGTGGAAAAGGTGAGTCAAAAGTTACTGTGTTTACTCATGTTACCAACTTGCTGTCACAACCCTTGTCCCAGGTTATGCTCTTTTCTAATAACATATAAGGTGCACTTGTGCCTTCATCCCTGTCAATAGCTTATCATCACTTCTTGACTTTTGCCAATGGAATAAGGGAAGTGAAAAGGTGATACCAGGTTAGACCAAGAGGAATCCTAACCAAGGAATAAGGGGTGAAGGATTAATTAGAGGGTAGGAGGTAACATTTATAGGGAAACATTTACTAGGTACCAGGTAATGACGGACCAGGTAGGTTACCTTTTACTACAGTCAGTCCTTATAACTACACTAACCTGTAAATATTATTATTCCCCATTTGCCTCAGAAGCCCAGTCTCTGTTCACTATACCGTCTGTGTTCTTTTTTTACATTTTAGGAAACCGTGGCCCAAAGAGTGTAAGTGATGTACCCAAGATCCCAGAGCAAGCTCAGTCAGGAGAAAGGTTCCATTTCCTAGCTTCCTATGTAGCACATTTGGCCACGATTCCAGTCCGTACCAACGAGGCCACAAAGGATCAGAACAGATCTTCAGGGTGCATTTCATCCATAGTTTGAGCTTAATACTTAAGTTGAATGTGTTCATTTCCTATCATCAAAGAGGTTCCATGGCATTTCAGTGGACGTGATCTTAAACTCACTGGCTATCTGATAGGTTTTGTGCAAAGTTCTTCCTCCACAATTCTAAGTTTCTTTCCACAAGAACCACTATGTTCCCCAAGGAGCTCTCTTGACAAAAGCTACATGACATAAAAATGCTAAGCTTCTTGGGATTTTATGATTTTCTTATAAAGGATTGCGCGCCCCCTTGAATTCTACCTTCGTCCTCTGGAATCTCTCCCTGAAACACTCACTGTTGTAGATGGAGAGCTGGCATTGGGGCCCTCCTCATTGTTGGCTGGTTTCAGGCCCAGGATCACTAAGATGACAGGTCTCAGCTGGCATTTCCTTGTCTGTGCTCCCTATTTGTGTTCAGAGCCCAGGATCATTTCTGGGTACATCTGCGTAGTTTCCATTCGAATGAAAAATGTGCGTGTGAGACTTCAGACCTCCACATTCAATTAGGGACATTCAATTAGTGCAGAAAGCCTCAGTGGGAGATGACTCTTAAATGGCCCAGAAATTAGGTTGATCATCCTTATTAGAAGGGATGGGCAGTGACTACAGATGCAATGGAAATAGGGGAATAAGAAATAATCCTTTTATCTGGAGAAGTTAACAGGGCCAGTGACTTTTTTTTTCCAATTAGGAAAGGCCCAAATTTTGAATTGTCCCCATTAGAAAATACCCTGATGACAGTTCTTTTAAGGCAAAACACCATGGTGTTCTGGAGAAAGAACCACTTGATGTGTTTGTATTTGCCCAAAGCAAGGAACATGGCAATGTCAAAGAAGGGAATTTGAGAACTGCAGTGATCTTAGAAATTCACTAGCCCAAAGCCAAATCTTATAGAAATGGAGAAACTGAGACATATGAAGGAACGGTGTATGTGATTTAGCTAAGAAGCCACCTCTGGGGAGTGTGAGCTGGACCTCAAACCAAGTTCTCTTGTCTCCATTCATTGTATTGTTCAGTTTCCATTGTGCGATCACATTTTATAATCTTCCAGGAGAAAAGGATTGTTGGGGATTTTGTTCATTTGTTTTCCTCATGTGGACAGGGACTTCCTTTCAAACCTCTCTATCCTAAACAGAACTCACTGTTTTTAATTGAAGAAGATAGTAGTTAGCCCTGACCAGCATGGCTCAGTTGGTTGGATGTCTTTCTGTAAAGCAAGAGGTCACCCTATCAGGTTCAGTTTTGGGTCAGGGCCCCTGCCTGGGTTGTGGGTTCTGTCCCCGGTTGGGGCACATACAAGAGTCAACCAATCGATGTTTCTCACATCGAAGTTTCTATCCCTCTCTTTCTTCCTCCCTTCCCCCAACTCTAGAAATAAATAGTAAAATCTTTTTAAAAAGACAGAACAGGATACATAGAAAAGAAGACTAATTTGTTAAAGAAATGGTTGAGATAAAGTGGATTGAACTATTTTTACACAGAAAGCTTAGTTGATTAGTGGAGTGGATGATCTTTGTCCTGTCTTTGAAATTGCCATTCAACTTTAAGTTTTGCAGTAGGTGAAAAAATGTTATGTGTTTATACTGTCTACTGAAGTTGGGAAACAAATGAAGTAGTGTTTTCTTTGTGAAGGATCAAATGCTTGGGACTTGTTTCAAGTTAATGATATAAATAATCTAACAAGGTCCTTCACTGTCAATTTCTCAGAGCAAACAGAATGCAGTGTGTTTTTATAACCAGATAGCTATTTGACTTTCTCCCTTTCCCACATTTGGATATAGATTGATAGAGAATTACTTAAAATGCTGCATATAAATTAAACATTAAGAGGCAGCTATGAAGGGGCTTAGTTCCCCCATTACAATCTCTAGTTCCGCAGTCCATGCCTCAAGGACGCCCCGTTTCATATCACGTGTCTTTCCCCTGGAAAGCGATCACCCAGGTTCAAGTAACATTTAAGCAGAGCAGGCAGCTGCATAATTTATGGGCTTCTTTTTGTGTTCTTATTTTAATGAAAAACCAGGAAAATAAGACTTTTCATACATTAACTCGCTTTCTTCTATTCTTCCCCTTCTGTCCTTGCAGATTGGGGCCCTGAAGGACTATTACCACTTCTACCACAGCAGGACGATTAAAAGGTCAGTTCTCTCAAGCAGAGGAACCCACAGTTTCATTTCAATGGAACCAAAGGTAAGAAGAACCAGTTGGGTGGGGACCAATGGGCCAGGCTTCTGCATTTTTCATTGGTAATATCACCCTTGGAGCTGATGGTCAGTAGGAAGGCTCAGTTTCAAGGGCCGGCCATACTATCCTTTGCCAGTAGCTTTGCTTTCTCATCAGATAAAAATAGGCAATGGCTTGATTTCCCTTTTCTTATTTTATAATTTTTTTGAAGAGCCATTTTTCTTCAAGTTGTAGAGTAGCCCAAGTGTATCGTGAGTATGGGTTCTCATGGAGGAATGGGAAGAAATGGGTGTGGGAGAGGTAGAGATTGACAGAGCAGTATTGAGGGATAAAGAATACCACACGCTGTCTTACCTATACAGATCTGAGGCTCTCTCTGAAGCCCATGGAGGGGTCTCCTCTAAAACCCTTAGATCAGCCGTTAGGTCGCCATGAATCCTCAAAGTTCAGCTGGCATTGACAGAGCCGTGCCATTGGCAATCAAGGACCAGACCACATCTGGGAAACAGGGATACCGAGCGCAGCAGCAGTGGTAGGAGCTGGCTCCTGTGCATGAGGGCTTTGGGTATTATTGGGTATCTTTCTTGCATGCTGTCTTTACTCCAAGTCCATTTGGGTTTTACAAATGGCATATCCCTGGCAGAGCTCAGGAGGAGATATGATCTGCCCAGGTCCTCCAACTCCCTTTTAGAAAAATGCAACAGCTTGGAACTGGGCGAGAGGCAGCTGGAGGGTCTTAGGGAGTAATAAACTAGTAACTGGACATGGAAACTCAGGGTGAGTTACATATCTGTCCTTATTAATTAAGTTAGAGGGACAGAGAACTGACAGGGAACTATTTGGCCTCCCAGGTGTGGCCAGTACCAACCTGCCTTAGTTCCTCTGTGGGCTCGCTTTATTATTTGCTGATTAGGGAGGGATAATTTCCCCCATTATGATTTAGGTTCACCACATGAACTTATTTTCAAATAACTTGATGAACAAGTCCCTACCAGTGAGCACAGAAGCTCCACCTAGTCATTCTCCAAAACTGTATTCCCTTTTTTAAAGCAACAAGGTCCTTTTTGAATTAATGCACAAATCAGTTTGCAATTTGGAATCCTGCCCTCTGTTAGGTTCACCTTATTTCATTTTTTTTCTGGAATATCATCAGTCAATATTCATGATTATGAAATTGTATCTTGGTGATGGTTAAAAAAAGCCCATTATAGATCCCAATTTCCTGTGGGGTATTAGGATCTTCGCCTAATACTTATGTTTTGGTGGTCTGTGGACTGTAATTTTTCCCCCTCATCTCTTTTCACAATTAAACATTTTTGGAAAAGCAATCTGTTACGATGTTCTTGAATTAGCTGAGCTTTTGAAGCAAAGTCATGCTTTTTTCATGTTAAGCCACTATTTTCGAAGCTTTCTTGAACCTAAGTAATTAAAATGATTCCAAGTGCAGACCACATACGCACAGTCAATATGGATTTGAGAAAAACAAGCACGAGTTGGTTTGGGAAGTAAGAACAGAATGTAACGAGATACTGTACTGATGACAGAGGATTTACCGAATGTGGAGCTATCTAGTCCTCAGTCTTATCTGGGGCATCTTGGTCTACATTTCGTCTTGTCTCAGTGCATTAAATAGTTATGCAGGCTCCAGCACAGACCTTGGATGCTTGGACACACAGTGCCTGGAATGCGTGCCCTTCCTTACCCAGCCCTGAGGAGCAAGGTCCTTTCAGGCCAGCCCTAGGGGACATGCCCAGTTCCCCTTCCACCTTAGTAAAAACACCCCCGGGAAGAACCGTGTCTGACTCTATTCTGATGCCTCCTGCCTGTGGATCACACCCAGCTATTTAAACAAGAGGGCCACAGTGCTACCAAGTTTGCAGGTAGGAATACCACAGATTGGGGTTTGCCCACAGTTTCTTTCACAAGTTTTGTTAAGTCCATTCATTCGTTCATTGGCCATATCTTGAGCCCCTAGTGTGTGTGTGTATGAAGTCCTGTGTTAGGCTGTGGACATTTGGTGATGCAGTGGCCCCCTCAGGGAGCTCCTTGTAGGTGTCCCACAGTAGCTTTCAGGGAAACCTAGGACACAATAGTGCTTCTCAGTGTTGGGGATGGGGGCAGGGGAGATAAGGTCCACCATGTTCCTTCTCCTTCTCCAGTGCCCTCCAAAAAGCTGAGACCATTTAGTTTGTTTTTTCTTTTCAAATCTGAAAATCTTCTTACTCACTGAGAAGTTGCAAAACAATGTTATGAAGCATCCCTATATGCTCTTCCCAGATTCCCTAAATGTAAACATTTACATTTTACCATATTTACTTGATTATATTCTCTCCCCCATCTATACATGCACACACACGTCTATGTATAGATACATACGTACATATATATATTTTTTTTTCTGAAACTTTGGAAGCACGTTATAGACACGATGCTCCCTTAACTCTAAATATTTCACTGCATATTTGCTAAATCCAAGAGCATTATTTATATCACCAGAAGTACCACCGTGAACACTGATAAAAATCTGAATACTAACATCAATATTATTATCAACAGATTTTATGCAAATTTTGCCAATTGTCTCTTTTCTCAGCCAGGATCACCTTTAGTTTTCATTTGGGTTAAGTCCCTTTTGTATACTTTCATCCCTCCTTCTGTTTCGTTTGTGTTTGTTTTTCTTTCATGAGCTAGAACTTCTTTGAAGATTCCAAGCCGGTTGTTCTGTAGCCCATCTAATCAGATGATGAGGTTCAGGTTTAACAGGAAGAGGTGCTGTGTCCTGCTCAGTGAACTAGATCAGGGGGAACCTGATCATTGGTTTTTTTCATTCATGATCCTCATTCTGGTCACCTGGTTTTCTCTCCTTTAAAATGACTGTTTCCCCCTTTCTAATTAGTGTTTTATAGACAGATACTTTGACACTATGTACACGTCCACAGGCTACCTTTGTATTTTTCACTCCCAGCTATCTCCTTGGGGATGTAAAGCAACTGTCAGTGTAACTGGTTTTCTTAGGCAGGTCTCCTTTTCTTTAATTTGGGGGTGCGTGTGTGATTTGGGGGTGATGGGACCATATGAAATGACTTGGTGGGAAAAAAAATGGTAAAGTGCAGAGCTGGTTTTGATCACCATTTTTTCAAGAAATGGAAAACACACTAAACAGATCCTGGATTTTCCTTGCTGTAGTAAATTGCACCCCCCCCCCTTAATTTTTTTTGTTAAAGGGTTCTAAAGAAAGAAATCCAAAAGTAACAACATTGTAAGAAACAGCCCTCCTGGTGGTCAGAAAGAGCTGAGATCACTTGGGGCACATGAGACAGGAGAGCAAGAAGAGCCTGCTTCCTGTATGTGAGCGTTAGGTTATGGTCAGCTTCTGAAATGACAGAGGTTCACAGCCATCTAAGGTAGCATTGTTAGGACAGTAATGACAGTTTTGCAGGTAGTATTGGTACAATATTATAGCAGTTGGACCAGCGGGTCTTACAGGTTTCTTACCTATACAGTCTTTCTTTTTAACTGATGAACTTCTCTCCAAGAGACCTTAGCTAAATTTCAGAAACAATTGTCTTGAGTTACTATGCCTCTTGTTAATCTGTTCAGCAATCTTTGCTGGCTTTGTGACATTTTGGTCCAGTTGGGTGCTCTCCATAAGTGATAATTTCTTTCATTATCCTTCTTACCTAGATCAAAATAGCCAGACTCAATTGCCTATTTCAGTGGGCTTTTAAAAATGAAAAACTTACAAGCCATGAAGTTAGGTACCCATTGCCCTCTCCGTGAGTAGCTATGTAAACACGGTTTCTTTTGATCATTAGTTTTATCATGAAGATTCTGGCTTTTCAACCTCTTATCTTTTCCAGAGTGTTTTCTATCTTCAGATCTATTTTCAGTTCATGTTTTCCCCAAATCTAGGGTAGAATCATGCCTTGCTTTGGGGTCAGAGATGGGTACCTCTCCTATCTAGTTTCTTTTTAAATTTCATCTTCCGTCAACACAACTCATCACATGGATGTGGGTGACTCTGTATCCCAATTCTGGGGGGGAAAAAGCCTATACATGTGATATTATTTATTGCAGAATCATAGGCTTCTTAGAATTAGACTTATCTCTTCCCTATCCAGTGCTTGCATACTCTCCATCACGTGCCTAAGAGGAATTTTTTCAGATTTGTAAAGCGTGGCCAGTGACAAAGAATACCGCACTGAACAAGGCAAACATTTCTATAATGGAATAACTCATTGAGTTATAATCTGCCTGTAAGTTTCACCCATTGGACTTACTTCTGCTATCCAGGCTTATGCGGAACAGCTCTTTAAGTACTTGAAGCCACTTGCTTATGCTGCTGGAGCAGCAATTGTCACTCAGTACATGCGGCTCAGAGTTAAGTGCAAAGCTTTAGCTCACAGAGGTATTGCCTGTTTGTTACATTTATACATAAGCCTTTTCCCCTGAAGGGAATTTTAAAGCGGAACATTTTGTAGAACGACACATAAAGGGGTCTGGGAAAAGGACAGGAGGAGAGAAATGACATGACTGGAGGTCGTTAGCAAGATCAGCTGAAATCAGACCTGTGAAAGAAGGGAAGTTCAAGCTCCTCATTTATTCAGGTTAGTACATGTTTTGCTCAAGATTTGATTTCTGGGTGACTGGAGTTTCTCCTTTGGCCTCAAGAATGAAGGCCACGTGATGGACAGTCGTGGGGAGTACCTCATTCTACATAATGGTCCTGTTCCTGAAAAACTGGAAAATCTACTTCTTATCAGGCAAATCCCATCCCCATGAA
This sequence comes from Noctilio leporinus, assembly GCA_004026585.1. Lineage (NCBI taxonomy): Eukaryota > Metazoa > Chordata > Mammalia > Chiroptera > Noctilionidae > Noctilio > Noctilio leporinus. The sequence continues at coordinate 122,044 of PVIW01001180.1, forward strand.
TCTACTTTATAATTTCAGAATGATTTTATTCTCCACTGCTGACCTATCGGTGGAGACAACCAATATTTTAGTTCATTTCTTTTTCTTAACCCTAAGATAAGCCATTTGTAAGTTATTTACAAATACCTGATCTACTAGGGGACCTTTGGAGGTCAAGAAACCCTACCTCCTTGGACATCATCCTTCAGAAGTATTTGAGGTCAGTCCTACTAGCTTCTATGAATCAGCTGTGGCCTTACCTTCTTATCAATCCAATTCCATTTGGCCTGAGGCAGCTGCAAATGTTTGTTCACCCTGATTTCCTGTCACCCTACCTGCCCTCATTCCAGCTGGTGCTTCTGGAGGCTGCTTTCTTGAGCAGGTTAACTTTCTGCACTTCAGTGTCAATGGGATAAAAATGATTGGACTTTATTTTGTGAAGTGCAGTCTTACTATGTAACATTCCAGGATTGGTGCTCACGCAGCCTGTGGGATGATCCTGGCGTGCTGAGGTGGGGTGAGAGAGGCTGTGTTCTCCCAGACAGGTACCTGAGGCCTTGTGTTCTCATATATGTGCTGATTGGGTGGTTGTACATTTGTCCCTCAGCATTTCACCAGTAAAGGAATTACTAAGTATCTTGAATTCTCCTGGAAGCAGCATGGGCTTAGATCCAATGGTGAGCAGAACATGGACATGGTGACCAAGGGAAAGAGTCTCTCTTGCTTTAGGCTACTTTCTTTACCTTCTCTTTACCACCTATGAAATGCAACTATTACAATTTTCTGTCTTTAGCTTTTGATAGCATTTCTGCATCTTTGAAAACCTCACTAGAGAGTGTACTACGTACTCTTGGATGAAGCATGTCAGCCGTAAGTACAACCTTTGTTTTGCCTCTGGTGGCAAGAAAGCTAGGAGAATGGGAGACACGGGAGGAGGCATGTGGGCGCAGACTCCACTGTGTTCTTCACCTCCTTTCTTTCCTATCTAGTTCCCAACCTATCTAGTTATCTGGATGTTCAGAAACTGGAGAGTCAGTTTGAACATTGCTGGGTTCCCTGATGGGGAACTTTGGGTCATGACCCAAATCCCAGATAGCCAGGAGTGAACTTAAAAAATAAAGAAGTAAATTCTCAGCTGCTTTGGAAAGGTTGCCAAAACTGGATTGGAGAGCGCCTAGCAGTAAACTCACATGTGTACAGTGAGAGCTCAGATAACAAGGGTGAAGGAGATGGGCCAGATATAAAATAATTGGACACACGGGCAGGTGCAGAACCCTTTGTGTGCAGGAGGGAGGAGGTACCACCCAGCTCTACCTGTTTTTGTCCTGTTGCCACACTGTCTCATGGTTGCCAGTTCAAAAGAACCCAGCACATCTGGGTTTTTACGGAACATTCCCCAATTTGAAGCATTGCAAAGAATTAGAAAGTTTTAGATATTTGTATGGACCTAAGAAAACACATCTGAGGGTGTCCCAGTTTGTGACCTTTGAGTTGGCTGTGTCAAGAGAAAGCAAGACATGAAAGACGATGTCAGCACTTTCTAACTTGGCTCCGTTCTCCCCCTCACATGACACTTGTTTGGAGCGGCGCGGATGGGATGGTTCTCTGTGCCCGAGTCTCCCAGTGGAAACACAAATGTCTCGTGGGCAAAAATAATAGGCTCGGGTTATTTAAGTTCTGAAGCAAAAGCGGCTGTTGGTGAAGACAAGGTAGAGAAGCTCATTCTGACTTTTTTTTTTACGTTTTGTTCAATTTTCCATGGACACCTATTACTGCCCCGAGACAGACAAATTTAACTGAAAATAAATGTGGGAGGAAACAGGATAAGTCAGAGGATTTCAGATGACAAATAGAGCGATGGCCATGTGAAAATAAGAAGAGGGTCGGGACAGGGAGAGATTATGGATTTTTCATGCTACTGAGCCACTTGAAGGAAAAGTACTAAATGTAAAAGCTCCGTTATTTGTTTAGTTTATATAATATCTCCAAGGTGTCAAATTCTAAAAAGGTAGGTGCTGGATCTAGAAAATGTAAGGTAATGGCAGCATTCTAAATTTCTAGATAGGGTTTGTGTTTGTTTGGCTTAATTAACAACAGAAGGCCATAGGCTGAGTGGTTTATCAACAATAGAGGTTTATTTCTCATCATTTTGGGGGCTAGGAAGTGCAAGAGCAAGGTGCTGGCAGTTTTGGTGTGTGGTGGGCACTGGCTTCCTGGTTCCTAAGAGGCTGTTTTCCTGTTTCAACTTCCCAGAGCAGCAGGAGCACCAGGGGCTCTAATCCCATTCACAGGGGCTCCACCCTCATGACCTAGTCCCCACCTCCCAACACTATCGCATGGCAAGTTGGGTTTCATTTATGAGATTTGGAGCAGTACAAACATTCAGCCGTTCTTCAGGGAATTTTGGAACCTGGGTGTTATTGAGCTTTGGGGGAAATTGGAATTAAATAAGTAAGCAAACCCAGGGAATAAGCGAAAACAGCAAAGGATTTAAAACAAAACAAAACCCTGGCAACAACAACAAAATCCAAAACCATGCTGTCTGGTTTTGAAGAGAAATTATACTTATTCATGTATTTATTGTAATGAATGCAGGAGTAAATAAGAAATGCAGTGAAAGCATCAGCGTTGAGAAGGCCTGCTTTGTTAATAATGTTGTGAGCTTTGTTTCTCTGCTCAATTCTGCCTAATGTCAATCCATTCTTACAACATAAAAGGAGGCAATCTAGTGCAGCAGAAAGAACTTTCGGATTTTAGTTCCTGCTGTGATCTCTGTAGGGTGAGCACTTAACTGGTCTGTCAATCAAGTCTTTTTCCATTTGAAGACTCATAATTGTGCATGCATGTACTTAGAGAAGTTTATGATATAATATAGTATAATGAATTATATATAAGTAAAAATCAAAAGTATACGTTAAATTCTTATAACAAAATAGTTAGTGGCTATTAAAGTTGATGTTATACATTTATACATACCAATAAGAGAGGTTTCAAAAGAAATATGTAAAGTAAAAAAAAGCAATATAAAAAGAACATGTGTTCTCATTTGTGTTAAAAAAAAAAAAAAAAGGCCTGTGTTTATGTATGTGGTTGTATGCAGGATAAGTTTGGAAGGATACACAAATACATTTAAAAACTCAATTAGCTTTCCACACTGCATGACTGAAAAACAAACAAACAAACAAAAAAATGATTTAGAATGAAACTGCTTTTGTTGATACCAGCAATTCTTTGCTTGTCAAATCCAGTAGCTACACCTCCATTTTCACCTGACTACCTTTTACTTGACATGGTGGTCAGTCATTTTGTCCTTCCTGAAAAATGACTCTTGGCTTCTTGAGACCACATTCTCCCAGTTTTCCCCCCTACATCTTCTGCACCTTCCGTCTTTGTTGATACCTCCTCCTCTACCTCACCTGTACATTTGGAAGTGCCCAGGGCTCACCGGTTTGTTGGCATCCTTGCTTTGAATTTATATCTCCTTCTGTCATGTACCTTACATTTTCCAATCAGATGTCTGGTAGGCATCTATAAGATGATGTGACATGTACAATATTTTTTAATTCCTACTCGTCACCATGGCCCTCAAGCCTTTTCCTTCCCCATAAATGATACTATGATTTAGCCAGTTGCTCAAGCCGAGATTAGAACAACCCATGCTTGATTCTTATTCTTCTCCTTATTTCTCCCCATGGAACCATCAAGAGGTCCGATTGGGTTCACCGCAAAATTTGTCCTGAAGCTGTGAATCTGGGGACTTTCTTGTCCTGCTCTACCACCAGCAGATTAATCCACCATCAACTTGGCCCTGGACAATGGCAGGTGCCTGCCCTCCCATGCTTGTTCTTATTCTGTACGCAGATAAGCTTCTTAAGATATAAAAAGAGCAAGTCTTTTCATGACTTTCCCTGGACTTTAAAATAAAATCCACTTTTTTTTTTTCTTAGTGATATTCCAGGGCCATCTCAACCTGGCCTCTTCCTATCTCCTTCTGCTGCTTTCTCTCAGCCACAGTGGTCTCTCTCTAGCTCTTGAAACATGAATTATTTTTCATGTTCTGTTTGCCTAGACTACATTGTATTTCCTTTGGTTTTAAATGGTAGATTTGGTCTCATCCTTCACGCATCAAAGCAAATATCGCGTCCTTTGAAGAACCTGCTGCAATCACCTTTGCTAACTTCATTTCCACCGCCCACCTCCTTTAATGTGTTACTTTTATCTTTGTTGCTTATCTGAATCCAAAACCATGTTTTTTTTTTATTTGATCATTGTTGGTTTTTCTCACTCATTGGGGTCAAGAGCTCCATGCATCGTGTTCACCGTGCTATTTCTTTGACTTTGAATAATATGTGAACCATAAAAGACCTTCAGAGAAGAATGAATGAATTGACAAGTCACTGAATGATATTTTAAGAATTCATTTTACTGGAAAATAATGTTGAAGGCTGTCAGGGGAGCACCTCGCTCCCCTGTTCGGGACGCCAGGTGTCAGGTCCTGTGGTTTCTGGTGTGAGACCACCAAGTGATGATAGCGGGGAGGGCGCCCACCTGGGGGTGGAGAAGAACTTGCGCCGATCCTTCGGGAGGGTTTGCATGCTTTTTTGTAGCAGCAAGCTAATGACCACACAGCCGGGCTGCTTAGAGTGTTGGCGTCCTCATGCACAGTTGTCCCATTCCTATCACAGCTGAGCTTAGTTTAACGACTGCAGAGAGTCCGGGTGTTTGTGCACCCTTCCCCAGCTTCCACGTGGCTGGTGCTAGAAGGTGGCAGTGTTGCCACACATGGTTCGTCAGCTCTCCCCCAATAGTAGTGTGTGCACCAAGCTTACAGCAAGGGCTGTCTTCTACACACATTGGAACAAAGGAGACTCTATGCCCAAGAGTTACATATGGGCTGACATCACAGTTGCTAAGTTGGTTACCTCTGGAGTCACAGTGTTCCAGAGCTCTGGGGATAAGATTAACTCCAAGGCTCTCCCGGGCTGACCCAGAAGATGGAAGGTCCAGTAACGCATAGACAGAGTAACTCCTCTACCCTGACAAAGGCAATGATAAAACTAGCAACGATAATGTTCTCTTCATTCCCTTAGAATGTAAACTATTTTGTGATGACATGCACAGTGTTGTCTCATTTTAGTGCAGACGTGGAAGCAGCCAACTGTTGAGACGATGGGTGAGAAAGTAAAAGAGTCATATACTAGACTAGATTTGGATTCTGGTCTCAGCTTTACCATTCAGTTCCTATCAGCATGTCACTCCTCATTGGGCGTATTTCACTTGTAAAATCATGGAGTGGATGAACTATTTTCTAATGTTCCATCCAAGCCATTAGTTACCATCTTGAGCCAGTGTCACTTGTGATTTTACTATTGGCCCATCAAATGTGCCTTTTTATGTTCTCTGTTCTAGTGTCTTTTCACAACTTCCTTCTTGTACCTTTTTGCCCCAAACTTAGAATGTTTCTTAGCATATTCCGTTCTCCCTCTAGACACTGTTTTGCCTGAAAGATCTGATTTTGCAGGTAGATTTGAGATTTAACTGGTCATTCCTGGAACAGATCTAGACTTTACAAGCAATATTGCTTCTTTGTTTTCACAGTAGCTGCCTCTCGCTGTAGAGGAGTCTGATCATGAAACCAGGAATTATTATTACTGATGTTCATGAGTTCCGGAAGGCAGTTCTGACTAGCAAAAAAGTTGTACTTAATACAAGTTCCTCCGAAACAACAGAGCAAGTTTTTAAAAACCCGGTCATGGAAATTAGAAAAGAGAAATAGAGTGGGAGAAAGGTGGTGGCGGTGGACAGGGGAAATAGAAGAGGCCAAACATAAAACCAGATGGAATCTAAGATGGACAGAATTAATGAAAGGTCTTAGTGGATATGGCTTTATATTTGAATCCCTTGACAAAGCTAAGTAGGTAGCTTCATGTGTGAGTTTGTCTAGCTCAGGCTGCCAACTACAGACCCCCTCCCCACAAAATGACTTGCTAACGAGCAGCAGAGTGAGCAGGTGAGTAACTGGACTATGTCCATGGGGTGCGTTTGCTAGGCCCTACCTCGCTCAAGGGCAGCCTTTGCTCTAGAAGGAATATTACAGTGATATTCCTTAAGATGTGGGTGTACTTCGCAGACTCATTCCTTGGACCAGCCGGAAGCCCTTTGCCAAGCCTTCTAGCCACAGAGAGGAAATGATAAAAATGGAGTCTTCTTGGAGGATTGGGAAAAAACTTGATTCATTCCTTAATGCAGGGAAGACGGAAATCTCCCAGAAAGGAAGTAGCATGAGAGAGAGATCTGGAGTTCAAACATTCGTTTGCTTGCTTTCTCCATGGGTAATTTTGAGCACTTACTGAGCTGGACATTGGAGATGAAACTAAAAAAGCAAACTTATTCATTGCCCTCACAGAGCTTACTGTCCAATCTAAGGCCCAGGACTGCAGCAAAACAAACAAACAAGCAAACAAAACATTTTGGGGCATCAGGTTCTTTGTGCGTCACATGATATTCATTTTGCTCTGACTTCTGGTGACCCGGTGAACCAGCGATGCCCATGGGTGCCTGTCCTCACCTCACAGCCCTGCTCAGCACCTGTGGACTCCTGCGGACAGCTTCCTTTATGGAGTCAACCTGCCGCCTCTGTGTCTTCCCTCTTCTTGCTGCCTTCTGTTTTCCCAGCGCCACTGTCATTTTCAAAGAGTCCTGCTTTCTCATGACGGTGTGCCTGACTTGGGGCCGCTTCAGTTTTGTCATTTTTGCCCCCAGCAAGATTTCAGGCTTAATTTACTTGAAGACCCACTTTTGTTCATCTCTCTGGCATATCCACAGAACTCTCCTCCGACACCATATCTCAAATAAATTAATTTTTTTTCAGCTTTCATCCTCACTGTCCAACTTTCACATCTCTGCATAGTGACTGGGAACAGAAGGGTGTGGACGACCTTACCCCTGGTTTCTAATGCTCCGTCTTTGCCCTCAAATTTTCCTGATTCTTCCATTGCTGCCCTCCCGAGTCTAAGCTGGTTCTTGATTTCTTGGCTACTGTCTCCATTTGAATTGAGGGCTGAACCAACCAAGGTAGGGAAAATCACAGCTTCAGTGTCTATTGATAGTTCATTTCTATTCCCATACCCAGTGTTAGCCACACTGTGAAACTTAAGACTTTGGAAGTATCACATAATATCCTTTTAAAAAGCTTTTCATGACCCATCTCAAATTTATCATTATACCTATGGCTACCAGATTAAAGAATACAATTTTAGTGTAAGCATGTCCCAGCTACTGCATGGGACACACCTGTAAAACATTATTTGTTTTTGTGAAATACAAATTTACCCGAGTATCCTGTGTTATTGGTAAGTCCAACAGCCCTGATTTATACCTAAGTCATTTTGAGATTAGAATTAGGGAAACAAAGCACCAATACTGAGACATTGGTACAGGTGGTGAGGCATAGCTAAGGGTAAAGACCGGCCAAAACCCCGATGTGCCATGACAGCAGAAAGTCAGGACGGTTCCGATATTCCCTGTGCTGTGAAGTATTCCTGGGAAACATCATCAGTGTGCAGGAACCTGTATGGAATAACCACCATTTATTGTATCATATAGGTATGTTGGGACATTTAGATTGGTTTCCCAGCGTAGAAGAGTATCTGTAACCCAGCTGTTAAAGTGTCCCCACCCATGAGAATTGCTTCTTTGTTGTTTGGTAAACTGTCAGCCCCTTGCAGAACATTTCATAAACAACTCCTGCTGCTCCACCTCTTCCTCTCCCCCTCCTCTTTCCCTTTCCCTCCTCCTGCTCTTCCTCTTCCTCCTCCTCCTCCTCTTCTCCAACCCATCACCTCCTTCTTCTCCTGTTCCTTCTCCTCCTGCTCTTCCTCTCCTTCTTCCTCTTCTCCTTCCTGCTCCTCTTCCTGCTCCCCTCTTCTCCTCTTCCTTCTCTTCCTCTTCTTACTGAGCTATAATACATTTAACTATAATATTAGTTTCTATTGTTAATTAATGATTTGATATTTGTACACCTTGCCAAATGATCACTATATTAGTTCTAGTTAACATCTATAACTATACATAGTTACCATTTACTTCTTGTGATGAGAACTTTTAAGTCTACTCTTAGCAACTTCTAAATGGGCAGCACAATATTGTTAACTGTAGTCACCATGTTCTACATACACTGCCCTTGATTCCAAGAGACAAAGCCAGTTTTCTCTGTGTACCTGACCTTTAAACCTCTATAATGGGGTGTGTGTGTGTGTTGGAGATCGGGGGGAAGGTACTACAGCCAACCTAGGACCTTGTTGTTGTCACAAGGACATTTTAATGGAAGCATCTATTTAGCAGTCTTCTGATCGGCGGTCAGCTTTTGGATCGGATGCCTACAGGCAGAGCAACAGTTTGAAGATCCATCCATCGCTTTTGGAAATATTACAAAGCAGTGTGCTTGTAGCAGTGTTCCTTCGCCAGAGAAAGTTCTAACTCCTCAGCCGTAAGCTCTAACCTGTAGTCAGTATTAACTGATTAGAGCAGTCAGAAGTCCAGCCTGGCACTGAATCTGAGAGGGCTGAATTACCCCAGAGGGCAAAGGCTCCATGTATGGGAGCCAGTGAAGATAACAGGGTGAATCACGAGTACAGAAAGCTGGCTGTTTCTGATTTCATGACTACAGCTCAGACCTTGAGGGCCATTGAGACTACATCATTGGAAATAGAGACAGTTTCCCCCTGTGCACCTGCACCGTGAGTTAACGTGGCGCGAAGCTGTTCCGTGACGGTCGGCTTCTCTTATCACCAGTGGGTAAGGTGAGCTTGTGTGCAGCCTGTGCGTCTAATTCAGGTTTGTAGTTGAACAAACCTGATGAAGCGACGGGCACAGCTCTGCATTTGTGGAATAATTTACAAGCTTTGAGTCAGAGTAGTATGTGATGTGACTAGAAAAGGGTAGTCACAGGAAACTGACACCTCACATCTTTTTAAAGAGTTAATGGCATATGGTTTTTATAACTGCTCTAAAATCTTCATTGTACTGTGTGCATATTCTAATTAGGTTTGATTTCCCCAGCCTTTCATTAAAGTAGTATTCAAACATATGGCAAAATTTAGGAATTTAAAATGAACACCACCATACTTGCCATCTATATCCCACCGTTAACATTTGCATACTTCCTTTATTACATATCTGTGAACTTACCCACCTTTATTCAGTTTATTAATCTAATTAAAAAAAAATCTTATTGTTGTTGTATTACATCCATCCCCTTTTTGCTCCCCTCTGTGTCCCCCTCCCCACCCACCCATTCCCCCCAAAGTCAATCCCACCTGTTGTCCATGTCCATGGTTCCTTTATACTAGGTTCTTGTCTAAGCTGCTCCCCTTCTTTGCCTCTACCTCCCCCCTCCCCCCAACCCCTTTCCTCCTGACCACTGAAGGCCTATTCACTGTATTCATATATTTGGTTCTGTTTTGCTTGTTGTTAGTTTTAATCTAATTTTTTGATGCATTTCAAGGAAAATTACAGACATCAGTCCATTCCCCCTCCCAGAAATAGGCAAGCCATTAATATATTTGTGTTCAGTGTTTTATTGTAAAATTTACATACAATAAAACTCACCAGTGTAAAAGACATTCTGGTCCTTGAGTTTTGGCAAATGCATATGTACACATGTGTAACCAGGATGGCTTTCAACCTATACCTTATTCCCAGTACCCCATAAGGTTCCCTCAACCCCTTGTTTTCTCAATCCAGGGGCAGTCACTCTATTTTTTCTGCCATAGATTAGTTTTGAAGGGCTTCATGTTTTACTTAAGGTGTAATTTACATAGAGTAATATTTGTCCTTTATGATGTGCAGTTCAGTTAACGTTGATAAATATATACAATTCTATATCCACCACCATAATCAAATTATAGAACAATTATATTACCAATAAAAATTCAGGGCTTCTTTATAGTGAACCCTTCCAGCCTCTGATGACCACTGATCTGTTTTCTGTCCTTGTAGTTTTACCTTTTCTAGCATGTCCTAGGAATGGAACAATGAAATAGGTAGCCTCTTGAGTCCGCATTCTTCACTTAGCATGATGCATTTTCGATTTTGCCCGTGAGGTAGTGTGTATCGGTAGCTGGTTCCTTTTTATTGTTGAGTGGTATTTCCTTGTATGGATGTGCCGCAGTTTGTTCACCAGTTGAAGGGCATTTGGGTTATATCCCGTTTGGGTGATTATGAGTAAAGCTGCTATAAACTGAACAGGGTATGTTTTTAAGTGTGCGATAAGGTGGACTTGCACTGTTCAGCTCTTGGTGTGCTTATTTGTAAATTCTCAATTGACTACCAGGCACAAAACAAATGCACAATCAGTGGTTGCTAGAAGTATGAACTGTATGATTTCGAAGAAGAGTGTTTAGTTATTTCCCTGCTATGAAATTTGCGGCTTGTAAATCTAGGTTGTCAGCATGCATTAGAGGTGCATGTTGCATTTTCAACCTTGGGAACCTGAGAAAAAGATCATTAACTGAATTTCATCATCTAAAATGTCTGTCTCATAGGCGGTGTTGTTTTCGGGTGGGTTTGGAGCATTTTCCTTTCCTGGGCAGGACAGATGTTTTAATTTCCCAGTATCATCTGAGAAGGAAGTATATATAATCCACCCTTATGTTCTGAGCACCGTGGATAAAGATTTGATGGTGAGGAGGCAACAAAGGTGAGATGGGGGGAAGGGGATATGGAAGAGGGGAGGCCTCCAAGAAACAGTAATAAACAGGTTACCAGTAAATATTTTATTGGGTTGCTGTGTGACAGTGGTGACACTAGGTCAGGCTGCTTTATAATACATCAGGTTGATGCAGGGTTTAGTTAGCTGAGAAACTGAGAGGTTGAATTCCACTATAAGATTGTGCTTTTGTTTGGACCCGAGATCAGTGCCAAATAGAAGAAGCTGCTGCCAGGTGCCTACTAGGATGAAACCTTCTGGTCTCTTCTTTCTTCCTGCCTTTTCTGGGAAAGCAGCAACAACTTGGTAGTTTTATTTGTATGCATGCAGGCATGCGTATGTGTGCAATTATCATTGTGTTGGAGATAGCAAAAAAAAAAAAAGTAGTTGCTTTATTCATGTACTCAATTATTCAACAGAATGTATTAAGCATCTCTCAAACTCTTACCCTTTTGAAACTATAGTCAGAATAATCAGACCTTAGTAAAAGGAAAAATAATGTGGTTTTGTCACTATTATATGAATTCAGGGCAGGGATGGAATTTTAGGAACCCTAGTAAAGTCCTATGGGATAAGCTTCCCTCCCTTCTTTGAGCTAAGGATAGAGAAGGAAATGCTATTAATATTATAGAAAACTCTATGTTCAGCATTGCAGTGGAAGATGTAAACTGATAAACTTCAAATAAGAATGAAAGGCCATCTGAATAGCTTAATAATTGGTAAGCGTGTGGCTGCTGAACTGGATGTGGAAACATATGGAAAACCAAGTGATTTTGCAACATATCTGATATTTTGTTTCTAGAAACAGGCCCACTTTTCCCTCCCATGCACATGGATTCCGAGATGGTCTTCAGGGAAACAATTTTCTTTTTAGGTACGTTATTGTTCAGATGAAGTTCATCAGTCACTTTACACTCAAATAACATCAATAATCTACCTCTGTGTTTGCAGACCTTGATGTTGCTTATGAATTTACTAGCACACAAGTTGGGTAATGAACCTCCTGGGAAGGAGGGTAAGTGCATCCTGGAAGTGCCTAGGAAAATACTGTGGCACTTTGTCCTTATTAGAAGGATAGCTTTGCTACAAAGTTACTGCATTTCAGTGCCTGGGCTTCTTTTAAGATCAGATTTACTCATAATTGCCTGCTGTTACAATGGCAATTTGTTACACTTAAGATGCTTGCTTTCCAGAACTCAGTATTAAGGGGAGCAAAGAGAGTTGGACTCAAGTGCATTCAGAGCTCAGGAAAAGGGAAGGGAAGGGAGCCCTGCATGCATCCCCAGGAAGCTTCAGCAGCCAAACCCAGCAGCACGTGGGCAACGTGGCCTGAAAAGCTGCCCTCCACTCTTTCGCTCCAGGGCTTTCTCTACTGGAGACCAGTTCTGCGCAGCCCTTACGAGGAAGAAAGGAAAACTATGACAAAGCACACTGAAATTTTACTCAGTAGTGATTACCTCTATATCTCTACAATGCTTTCTATTTGCATATTCTATCTGAACTATGAGTTTCTCCCTCCCTCTCTCTTTTGTGTCCTTCCATCTTTCTAGAACAGTGGGTTGGAAAATGTTTTAAGTTCCGCACTAAATATTGAGTGCATCGTATTGAAAACTTCCATTGTATGGTTCAGGGTAATTCAAAATACATAATTTGAAGGGAAAGCTAATATTTGTCAAGCCTCTGCCACCTTCTGACCACTGGTGCTGTGGGATGTGGGATCATTCTGTCATTTCATGCTCTTGCCAAAGTTTTGAAGAAGAGTCACTTCTTTTTAGGAAGCAGACCCAGAGAGGCTGGGTAGCCTTGTACAGGATTTGCTGCTTTCACTGTACCATGCTCTCCTCCTGTAAATTTATTTTTCTTCTTTTTGACAAGTAGAAAAAGTAGGAGGATGAAAAGTAGCAATTAAGAAAGATTAACATTATTTAGGCTGGAACTTGCAGCTTCCTTTTCCCCACTCTTTAAATCCCTCTCATTAAGACACACACTTTCAAGTCATTTTTAATGATTTCAGTAATTATAAATAGCTTAAACATTTAAACTTTAGTTTTAAGCTGTAGCTTATAATTAACTCAGTTATTAATACTTAATTGGAGCCAGGATACTCCTACTACTACTAAAAATGAGGGAAAAAATCATAATAAAATACTTACGGCATGCTTATTATGTGACAAGGCTCTGCTTTATAGATATTAATTCAGTGTTTCTCAATATTTCCTTTCATTATTGTCCCCCTCAGGAGAAAAATTTAATTTAATTCAATTTCTCTATAACAAGAAAAATAAAATACTAAGGAATAAGGTTTTGTCAGACAATTAAGCTTTAAAGGGATGCAAACCTTCCAATGCCTAAGATTTTTTTCACCCTCCAAGATGCTATTGTGGTTGTTGAAAATTTGTGTACTAAAATCATTTGATGCTCTTGAAAACCCTAAGAGTTAGATAATATTATTAATGCACCCATTTTACAGATGAGAAAACAAAGATCCTGAGGGATTAAGTGGCTTGCTCAAGACATAAGTATTAGTCAGAGCTTTCAGGCTGTACCCTTTCACTAAGGAGTCACAATGACTCCTTAGTCATTCATGATGTGGCTGCTTATAAAACACATTTTATATCCAAAATAGTCATCTTTGGTCTTTGTGATCAAGTCTGCCCCAAGCTGCCTTGTTTGTTACTTCCTTGTTAACATACATTTGAATTCTGGCTTTGGCATTCTTTGTAATTCCCTGGGTGAGTCCTTGACTCTTTCTCCTGGCTCAATCCTTTACCAAACTCTTCATTATATTATCTCCCCAATCCCCTTGATAACCCCAGGAATGAGTAGGTGTTATTAGCCTCATTTTACAGAGAGGTCAGCCACCGGATGAGGAAACCTGCCCAGGGCTCCAGGGCAAGTAAACTACCGTCCAGACTGGTTGCACCCCAAAGCACGTGCTTGTCCTCAGTCTCTCCCCAGATAATTTCCCACAGCAGTGTAAACTTTGGATGGGCTTTCCACATCTCCTCACACATTCAAACACATATGAATATCGTTCAGATATTTCTTTGAAATAATTCTAGATCCATGGGCAAAATAGAACTCACGCTTACCTTTTGCAAAACCTAAGAAATTTATAGGAGGAGTTGTGCATGGTTTAAGGTACAACCTACCTAGAAAGATTAGGATGCTAGCTAGAGGCACAAGTGTCTGAAGCTCAATTAAAAGGGAAAAGTATTTTAGAACTTGGGCAGGATTACAGGAGATGCTGTTTTTCCCTTGGTGGCCTGCCTCGTTGATGTCTTCCCTCCCTCCTCTGTCTCTACATCTTTTTGTTCTCAGCATCTTCACATTCTCTTCCTCAGCAAATCTCAGGCAGAATAAAGCCTTAATTCACAAGTTATGAAAGATCAAGAATAGCTTAAAGCATGATTTCTCCCCAGAGGATTTGCAATTTGGCAAAAATAGAAGCTCAGGGGATAGAATTCAAAGACAGTCGAGGCTTGGGGTAGGACATTCACAGCAGGACCTGACATCCTTCTGCATAGCTGTTGTCTATAGACTTAGTCACAGGCCAGTGTCTCAGGTTAAGTCAAAATGAATTGTTGGGTTCATGGGTTTCCAATATACACACCTTTTCCAAGACAGGAGCTTCTGTGCTAGATGATGCCCATCGGTTTCTGGTTATTGTGTCTTGTTATGAAACCAAACCTTGACTCGATCCTGACAGAAGTCTGTGGGCTGGGTGATGAATGAGATGGCTTCTGCGCTTGGAGCCTCGGGGTGGCTGTGGGTGGTCCCCCGTGCCTTAGTTTCTCCATCTGTTTTAGTGGAAAGGATCGTAACATTCCTGGAGGTTGCAGAACGGAATGTGCTGTATAAACATCAGGCAGTGTTGTTACAGTAAATAGCCAATTAGTGACCGTAGCTTAAGTTTCCTACTCTTGATGACTTGTGGGTGTACCAGAGAATCAGAAATTGTCTCTAGAGGGAGAAAAAAAAAAAATCCTCCTTCCTATTTTCTGACAAAAAGAGACTTTTAGGATTTGGGCTACCCTCTGTTGAGAAAGTCCGGCTTCTCCCTGCGGAAGGCAGACAGTATAGACTGGCCTTACCTGGCTTTTTAACATCTGCCTCAAGGTTTCTAACCTGTGTGTCTAACTCTGTTGTTTCTCATTTTCACAAACCTCATTTTTTTAAAAAAAAATTTAAAACAGTCTCTTGAAATAAGTGTCAGTACTAATATTAGCATTTCCTGTTAGGCAAGGAAAGATGAAGATGTCATTCATTGTCTAGCTCCCACATGTAAGCAGTCATGTATGTACACGTTAAGAGTAATGGCCTGCTGGTGGTTATGTGGCATGACCGTTTCTCTTAGGTAGTTCTGTTCCGAGAGATTCTGTTCTCAGCCTCCTAGGAGGACCCAGGAGTGGGCCAAGCAGTCCTACTCTTCCACCTGAGAGGGATCTGATGGTTGAAACAGAGGAAAGAACGGTGACTTCGTGTCCAGATCTTGGATTTGTCCCACGCATTATGCAGTTGTTTATTAGAAACAGTGTCTGCCCTGTTCTGCTGGATTGTTGTGAAGCTCAAATGAGATTCGACACTATTCTGTACTCTTGAAAAGATTAAAAGTAACACATTAGCAACAGTAAGTGCAGGTTCTAAAAGGGGAGGGAGGAGACAGCTACAGAGCTTTCTGTGATGCCTGGGTGGTAACAACCCCCTGAAACCGGCCTGGAATACACTGAGCTGTGACCCTGTCCAGGACTTCACCTTGGTCCTGTCCCAAGTGGAATAGGATAGATTTTAAGAGTGGGGAATGAAGCAAGTTTATTAGTACATTTCAGTCTGTATTCTTAACAGTGGTTTGCACAGCCTGACTATAAACAACAGCTGGAGGAAATTCTGCTTTCTGAGTACCCAGGCATGTCCGTAGGGTGTGCTGCATGGAGGTGGCTTGGTTGAATGGAAAGACGTGAGCTTTAGAGGTCTAAGACATATGCTCAGGCACCCGGCTGCTATGTACTGCATAAGATTCATAAACTTGGGACACTCTGTGCCTCAGTTTATTCAGATTTGCAGGGTTGTTTTGGAGACTGAGATAATTAATGCCCACGGAAGTCTGTGGGCCCTTGACTGGGAGTCAGAAGAACAAATCCGCTTTCATTTACAGTGAGCATGTGGGCAAATGATCTTAGTTCCATGAGCAAAGGTTTTCTATATAAAATGGAAATGATAAAAGCCCACAGGGGTGAGGAAGTTACAGAGGTCAATTTATGCAAAAGATGTAAACTTGAAAGTATATATTCATTGGTTTATTCAGTCAACACTACATGTCCGCTTGAGACTGAGCAGTCTAGAGGGCAGACAGTCATGGAAGCTGTTACCTACGGCACCCTATTGTTCAAGCTTGGGTGGAAGTGGGGCACAGCACAGAGGGAACATTGAGAAAAAGCATAATTATTTGGGGAACCTAGAATTTCTTCCAAGAGGAGGTGAGACCCATGAGCCAACCCTTAAAGAATAGAAGCTTGCCTATGGACAAGAAAATTGAAGTGGCATTAGATGTTCTAAGGGAGAAGGCTGGAGAAACTTCACGTGTGTTACAGGGAATGACATTGTTTAGGCCACATTTCAATTTGGCTGGAACTTAGGTGTGAGGGGTGGCAGATAAGGTGGGAAGAGGCTGATAAAGGTACGTACGCCAAGAACCCTGTGTCAATGCACTGGTTATTCTCTGCTCAAGCATTTTGGCTTCATTTTACATGTGTTGGCATGCCATATTTTATATATGTATTGGTCCATACAGAAGGTATCCAGCCATGTAATATGAAAAAGAGGAATATTTATTGAACAAGATACAAGATACAAGAAACATTGTAATAGGACAGTGAGGCTTCGGTCCCCTTCACCCTGAGCCTCATTGTCCTATGTATATGTTTCCACTAGTTGCCATCAGCTGCCCTGTCATATTTTCCTGAATCTCATCAATGGTCTGAAATCTCTTCCCTTTCAAAGGTAATTTTAGTTTGAGGGAAAGCCGGAAGTTGCAGGTTACCAAATCTGGGCTGTGCAGGGGCTGAGTCATCTGGGTGATTTGATGTTTCACCAAAAAACTCTGCATGAGATCTGATGCATGAACCGGTACGTTGTTGTGATGAAGCTGTCATCACCAACTGCTCATAGCTGCGGCCTTCTGAATTATCTGAATAGTTTTCGTGGAGGAATATTCGAGCTGAACACAAAATTTGATACAGATTTATTGCTCTACTTGCTCATTTGGAATGTGACAGCCACACAGTACACATGCTCACCCAATGGCGCCTACTACCCCAGCTGAC
Organism: Noctilio leporinus; assembly: GCA_004026585.1. Taxonomy (NCBI): domain Eukaryota; kingdom Metazoa; phylum Chordata; class Mammalia; order Chiroptera; family Noctilionidae; genus Noctilio; species Noctilio leporinus. The sequence continues at coordinate 139,054 of PVIW01001180.1, forward strand.
TAGTAAGTGAAGTCGTCATTGTTCACAAATGCACATTCCAGTCCACTCTCCTTGGCTGCCAGGTTACATCAGTGTCATGCAAACCACTCTTGTTATATGAACAATGGCTAGACTTTTTCTAGGGACAGACTACGTGTATTTATGGACATACAAAATTATAGAATATTAAAAGGTGATGGGACTGAGCCACCATGAACTGCACACGGAGTCTGACACTCCCGGCCCACCGCAGTTCACTTCTTACCTAGTACCCGCATCCAGCAGTTGTCCACAGTCCAATGGTGGCTGGGCGTGGGGCCGACTCTGTGGCTATGGCAAAAACTGAGGTATTTGCCAGGCAGAGCTTAAGAGTCCTTATGAGAATCAACTCCCATTGGTTTCGTTTGCAGCAATAAACATTCAACTTGAAAGACCATTTATTCAACGCTCACAGTGCACAGGGCACAGCACTGTGCTGAGTGCAGGGGAGAAATAAAGAGTCATAACAAAGCTGCCTTTTCTTGAGCACCGATACAGGGTTGGCATGGCTGTAAGGGCTTGACTTGTACTAACGCATTTGAAAGTTCCAAAGCCCTTTAAGATGGGTGTGTAATCCCTGTTCTGTATGTACTAGATCAGAACAAGCCGTTTTGCATACACAGCTTGTTTGCTGATGAGCTAGGATTCAGATGTGTGCCCAGCACCGAAGTTTATGCTCCAACTCCTGGTTTTGGAGTATGATGGAGACAGATGTGTACATGGCAAACTGTATCTAAGGTGAAGACTAGGAGAGTGAAGAAGATTGTAGCAAGCAACATGGGCCAGAGTTGGGGTCCTTTTCAAGTGTAAAATAATAAAACAGACATTTTTTATTAAGATTTTATTTATTATTATTTCCAGAGAGAGGGGAAAGGAGAGAGGCAGGAAGGGAGAAAAACATCAATGTATGGTTGCCTTTCACCTGCCTCCAGCCATGGACCTGGCTGGAGACCTGGCTTGCAACCTGGTTATGTGTCCTGGCTGGGAATCGAACCTGCAACCTTTGGGTTCACAGGCTGGCGCCTTATCCACTGTGCTACCAGCCAGGTTGCTTATATTTCTTAAATCATATATCAGAGAAATCAATCAGAGCCATTGTGTTAGTCTAACAAGTTAGTAAACTGAAGGGGAAATAAAGGAGTGGGGGGGCATAGGATTAGTTTGAAAACCAGAGGTCAGCACAGTTCAATGGACTAGATTTCCAAAGAAGTGAGAAAGCTCAGAGATCTCCCAAAGCTCTGTGGGCTGATAATCATGAAAAGGAAATAGGGAAAAGGTGGGGCAACAAAGAGAGAAAACAGAGAGGGGGAAAAAATGAAAAAAAACTAATTCAGGAAAAACAAAGGGAATATGATCATGGCCTGATTAAAAAGGAGCAAATGGAAATTTAAAATGTCAGTGATGGCAAATCAAGCTTTATCAGTTTGTAGGCCGATGGATGCTTTTTATATGTCACAGGTTTGCTTTTGTTAATGATTTCCCCAAACTGTGTTTACAGGAGCCAAGGAGGCCAGAGGTGAGACAAGGCATCCTTAGGACCCCTTCTGGGCTCTGCTAGGAGCTCAGTTCTCTAAAAGGCTCCATTATAAAGTAGACTCTCCCAGAATTTTGAGAGTGAAAAGGGGGGCAGATGACACCAGAACAACAGGCTTGGATTGCCATGGGTCTGGTCCAATGAGACCATCTAGTAATGCTGGTCAATGAGGAACAAGACTCTCTCCAGCCACACGTTATCAACTGGCCTATAAGGGAAACTGAAATATGGATGTGATCAATTAGAATGAGTAGCAGAGAAGTGGGAACATACCAAAGGACAGTTTCAGGCAGCAAATGCCTAGAAGAAGAACGGCCTTTTGTTAAGCAGGCGCAAGAGCTCTGTGGCTTTGTAGTGTCCCCAATTCCACCAGCTATTGCTGGAGCGGAACTGAATTGAGTCTTTGTGATTGGGCTGAGGCTGACGTCCAGGCCTCCCAAGGGCATCTCGTGCCTCTCAGTGGCCTTGCTCCCACTCGCGGCACAGCTGGTGGGATGGCGGCCGCCCTGCACGCACGTGATTCAAGGTTGCATTGACTCACCACACAGGAATTTAAGCTTCAGAAGAAATTCAAGAAATGTAAGGCTTTTCGAGGAAGTAGTGCCATCATTTTCTTTACAATTAATTGATCCATCAATATTTTAGAATGTCTTCTCATTTAATCACGTACATCTAACCCTCCAGTATGGCAGCCACCTGGGGCCATTGTGCCCTTGGTGCGTAGCTGGTACATCTGTGGAAATGAATTTTTAATTTTACTGAATTAATTTGATTAACTTTGGAGTTAAATTTTAGTACTTGACTCGGTTATTTAGAAAGCACTTAAGCGAATCTGACTATTTCAGCTGTCCATTTCATGGACTATAAGTCTAGATCAAGTACGTCCAGTAAAATTTGGCATCCGAATTGAGATGTGTTGCAAGTATAAAATGTACACTTGATTTCGAAGATTGAGAACCAAAAAAGAAAGAATGTAACAGATTTCATCCATGATTTTTATATCACATGATGGCATGATAACATTTTGGATGTACCAGGATACCTTGAAGATATTGTGCATTTGGCTCCAGACCACCCCACTATAATGAGTCTACCAGTAAAGCCAGTAGTAATCTTTCTGTTGGTGAAGGGAGTTGCAAAAAAAGAGTAGCAGCTATGAAGCACAATAAAGCAAAGTGCGCTGAAACAAGGTATGCCTGGACTGAGTTAAAGGCTATTATTTAAATTTATTTCACCTGTTTCTCTCTGCCTCCTTATTGTGGCCACAAATTCAACATGACCCACGTGGCTTGCCTGCATTCTCTTTTTATTGGATCACGCTGGTTCAGGTATTAATTACCTGCAGCGGCTCTGGCATTGCGCTCACCACGGACAACAGGCACGGGCACGCTGAGGTTACCGTCCTGGTCGAGTGTGCTGTTCCGGTGGGGAAGGTGGAAAATTAGCTGATACAAAGGAATAATCGGCATGAATTCTGGCTATGGTAAGTACTGGGAAGCAGTTATACATGGTGTTGCTCCAGTAACTGAGGGAGGAGAGCCATGCTTAGGGCGTGGTCAGGGGAGCCCTCCATGCATGAACCAAGACCTGGAAAGATGAGGAGAGCCAGGGAGGATCTTGGAAGGCTTCCTGGAAGAGAAGGTCTTTGACCTGGGCCTGGAAGGGTGGATATACCGGGCTTCCCCTAGCTCATTCAGAACTTCTTGGGCTACTGGGTTAAAAGGAGGATGTAGAGAAAGCTCCTGGCTTGAGATCAGGCTGGCAATTCAGATGGCTCAGACCCAGTTGGGACAGCCCCCAAACCATCAGCCAGCACTTGGGGACAGAGTCAGGGACAGACTCATCAACTGGAGCCGGCTGGACGTTCAGGGCTAGTAATGTGACAGGGTGGTTGTTTCATTAGAATCAAAGAACTTTCAGTTTGACCACTGGCTCTTTGCATAGTAGGTTTTAAATCATGGTGCTGGTGTGGGTGTGGTTCCACCGTGCTGCCTAACCTTGGAGAGGGACAGAATGCGCTGGGATAGGTACTCATTGCCACCTGATCTTGGAGGTCTTAACGGAGACTGGGAAGTGGATTGAGAACCAGTAGTTGTGATAGGCACACAAAATTTGCCTCATTTGTAGAGAGTGGTCTTTTCAGTGGGTGTTAAGGAACTGGTAAGGCATCACCCCTGCCTGGCTTAAATTGAGATGGGACCTACAAAAGTGACGAATGGTGACAGAGTCCTGAATGGGCCTCTTGACGAACCCAGTGCTGCTCCCACCTTGCATCTCCCAACCTAACTAAGAAACTGCCATAGTTAACCTCGTGGGTTCTGGAGGCAGATCTTACCAAGTACTGGCTGTGGAAATACGAGCAACGAACTAGATCTTTCTGAGTTCCAGTTTCCTTATCTGCAATGATGTCATTTACACGATGCCCACCAACTGCTTGGGGCTGTTCTGAGGATTAAATGAGGTGGTTTATATGCTGTGTCTCACTCATAGGAAGGGCCTGATAAATTGTGGCAATTATCATTGGCATTATCTTTATCACTTCCCTGTTCTTTGAAAAAATTATCATATAAAAGCAAAGTGAAAAGATCAGATTGGGCTATAGTTCACAGGTTAGCATTTGGGGGCTATTTTTTCTGACTCAATCAAGAGAGAGGTCATTCTCCTATGCCACCCTGGGGAAAAATAACATAATCTTGGCTCTCCTGGGCTGCAGACCTTTGGCAAACCCAAGGAAACCAGCTTTCCTCTGAAATTACCCTCACATTTCCAGTTCTGACAAGTTACAGTGAAAATCTAAGGAGCTTTTTGTTGAAAATGAGCAACTTGGAAGAACTGGAGGGGAGGCACCGTCCCCTGAATCATCTTCTTGACATTGTCTGCCACGCAGAGTATCATGACACTTAGTTTTCATGGGGTTCGTAGCCAACTTTTAAGCTGTGAAGACTGTGCCAGGCGAGGGAGGGGTGGGTAGTCAGTGTAAGAGCATTTGTTTGAATTCATTTTTAGTTTTGGTTGAAGGATAATTACGTGATTATAATGTGGCATAAGGGCATGGGTTTAGGGGCCCGTCTAAAATCCTGGCTCTGCATGGTTGCATGGGTAACCTTGGTCACCGGTGCCTAGCCTTTTGAATCCCACTTGTGTTTTGCTTTTGAATCTGGACAATGGGAATAACATCCAACCTCTTCTTTTGTTGAAAGGATTGGTGGCTATACAGGTGGCATATGTGGGACCCACATTTTGGTTGTTGGTGAGCAAATCAGCTGACACGGGTGCTACATTGTTGTCCCATCTCAAGAAAGCATGTTTCACTGGTGTGTGGGTTAGAATGGTAAGGCCAGGAGAACAGGAACATCTAAATTCCATGCTTAGATAGATCAGATCAGAACACGGTAGAAGTCCTTTGGCCAAAGCACAAACAAGGCAAGGTTCTAAGAATTCCTTATATCCCAGTGTTTTTCTTTTTCTGCATGTTTTTACCCTAAGACGGTGAAATGTTTGCACTACATGACTAATGTGTTTGAGAACTTTGATAGCGTTCTTGGAACACTCTTCCTGACATTATCTCAGTGTTATTCAATATTTTCAACACATCTTGAGATAAAAGCAATAAAATAAAACATGGATGTGGAACGCAGTTGGAAAAAAAATAAATAAATGCCAGCAGGGAAAGGATTAATGGTTCAGCCGGCTCAACGCTACCAAAGACCCTGCCTTCATAAGCGCAGAATCTGCGCTGCTTTTGCACCTGGGATGTTTGCCTTTGATATTTGATGGTTACTAGGTGTGCGCGTGTTTATGTGTGAGTGAGAAACCAAGCTCTCAAATGCCGATGCGTGACTAAGCACAGAAGAATTGCAGCTTGACGGGTGTCATTATTAACTCACGGTTCGTTGCAACTTTACATTCTGAGTAATTGCCACTTACTTACTGTACATGTGTCATAAGGCCCTGTCCTCATAGCCCTGTGTTCCGCATCTACCATTCATTGTCGAGTTTTAGGAAGCCTAAAATGGTTCTTAAATAGCACCGTGTCTCCTCTTGCCCAGGTGGTGGTGGTGGTGGGCAGGATCATTATCCATACTGGTTCAATTATACAAGTACTTAAACTTTGCCAGGCATTAAGTAGTAGACTCTGTAATGCTGGTCAAAGGGCAGGCATGAGAGGAGGAAGACTTTTCTTTCTTAATTTAAATCACAAGCAAATTGTAACCTTGCTTGGATTCAAGCTCCTCATTTGTAAAATGAGCTCAATGATCTCTAAGATCTCAGCCCAAAATGCCAATAATTGGCAGAACACTAGAGGCTGCTGCCTGGAGCATACATACCATAGGCCTTTAGCACCCGCCTACTGGTGACTGTTTGCTAAGGCTGTTCCCCCTTCTTAGGTGTATGAAGCAAAGACAAACGGTGCAGAAATCTAGCTAGCTGGTTGCTTTACAGCCCCTGATTCCTGATTAGGAGGGGATTCCTGGGAAGAACAATATCCAGACCTCGGCACCTGCCGGCCGCAGACTCGCACTAGTGCGGTGGTTTGCAGTTAGGAAGTAGAATCCAGCAGGTGGGCTATAGAGGGCGCATTAGAGGGAGATGGCAGGGGGTGGAGGACAAGTATCTTCTGCCCTCAGGGGCTTTGCCCTGGGATGCCCTGGGGCCTGCTCTCCACCTTCAGCCCCGGTACCAGCCTGCACATCTAGAAATTACTGGACGGTTACTGCTCTAGGAGCGTATCAGCCTGTGCTGAGATATTCTGGGAAAGGGAATGTTTCTTCACCTTGGAGGAATGACCGAGGAAAGAGAAATCTCTCCAGAAGTCTTCCGTGGAAATCAGGCTTAGCAGGTTGTTGCTGCTGGGAACTGGCTGAAATGCCTGGCAGACTTTGCTCATAGTGGTGATTGGGAAACAAGAACACTGACTTTTTTTTTTTTTTAAAGAACTCTGACAATTGAATCATGTTCTGAAGGGCGCGGGATAGCTAGGAAGTGAAGAGTGACATCATGGTTGTCACCTGCAGTGCGTTCTTTGAAAATTGACTTTGAATATTTACTTACAAATAGGATACTTATTGGCTATACCACTCAAAGAGCAGCTCCACATCCCAGACTCGTGGGGATGTGCTCTTGAAAAAAAAACCCTCTTCTTGCGATAAAGGTAGTTAGGTGGATTTTGTGTGTGTGGTTTTAAAGGTTTTGTGTCAGTTACAGTTGGATCTATCCATGTTTAAATCCCCATTGTGTCCTTTTGACCTGCCAATAAACATATCTGATGGAGTTTCCCTGAGAGTGGTAGGGGGATTGGAAAAGAACTGTTTTCTACCAAATATGTACCTTGTGCCCTGCACTTTGGCTTGCAACAAGATGAGGTCACCATTAATTAGAGCCAATCACTTGAGCAGGGTTCCATCATAAGTGTTGCTTCCTGGAATTAAGTCTAGAGCCACTTAGTTGTGTCCATCCTATTTCTATGCAACAAAGACTGTGAATCCATTCCCCATTGGAAGTTCTGTCTTTCATAAAGGAAAACTAGTTCTGCCTCTTCGTGGCCTTCCATCTGCTTCTGAGCCACAGTTTTAGCAAACAGACTCCAGAAGGAAGGTGGTAATTCATTTTCTCTTGCCTTACTGGAAATTCAAGGTGACAGTGGTTAGCCAAAGCCTGAATGCATCTTTGGTGCTCTTTAAATGTACAACCTTCTCCAACATGCCGTTTAAGACTAGGGTTCTTATTTTCTGTTGTTGACTCACTTCATACAACGTATTGTAGAGGTTTAAGGACATGCTGAAGCTTTCAAAGGGTTGCGAGGTAGAACATTTTTGAGCTAGAAGGGACTGAGGGAAACTTGCTAACATGCTTGCCTGTGCTGCTTGGTGGTGTTATAGTAATTGCAGCCACCGGGCTGTGTTAGCACCTGGAAGTCAGCGACCAGCAATTAACTAAATTAGCTTCCCCACTCCAGAAGTCAGAGGCAAGTTGGTGGATTCACTGACAAAATACTAATACCTGGTACCTAATAGGAGCTCAGTAATGGTGTGCCTAACTTCTTGAAGCTCTTGGGGTAAAGAAGTACACTTCTCATTGGGCAGCGTTTGGTACACCAACACCACCATGGTTGCATGATGGATTTTCTTGTGCCAGGAATTGTGCTAAGTGATTTGATGTGAGTCAGCTCCTGTAATTATCAGATTCAATTATCTTCCTCGTTTGACATTCAGAGGTGAAGGAGCTTGTCTGAAGTTAGCCTGCTTTTCTGTGGATGAGCAAGACTTCCCAACACGCGTCCTTTGGGCTCCAGAAACCAACTTTTAATCTGTAACTCTCATGTCTTCTTCTGTCTCATATTATCAGTCCAGTCTAACTCAGAGCAGCTGGAGCTAAGGATTTTGGCTACAAGTCAGGTGGTGGTATTTTTTTGTTTGTTTGTTTGTTTTGTTTTAATTTGTGAAGTTTTCAGGCCTTGAACTCTTATGTGCTCTTAAATTACAAGTAAGAAGATGCCCTTAAGGGAAAAAGGATTTCTCTCATCACTGCCAAGGCTGTGCTAAGGATCCTTCCTCTGATTCAGATTTTATTTTTCACTCATCAGACAGTTCTCTTGTTATTTGTAGACTGAGTCTCTTAACCCATTTAAAGTTGGCTTTCAGCTGTGTGAGAGCTTCCACAAAATTCCTTGGATAGATGAAAAAAGCTCCAGTATTATGCCATTTTCTATCCTACCTTTCTTCCCCTTCCCTCACCTTTTATTCAGTAAAGCTTCTAATACTATAAAGTGATGAGTGCTGACTAATCTCCAGGCATAGAAATGTGACATGGAGAAATATAGATGTGCTACCCCACCCCACTTCATCAGCTCAGAAGATTCTTTAAAAGGTAGTCACTGTAATCTATGGGAAGAAACAATGCACATCAATTTTTTTTTTTTTTTTTAATCATGATTCTTGATCTACATCTCTTATGGTGTGTGACCCAATCAAGTCACTGAACCTCACTGTGCCTCAGGCTTTTCCCCCTGGTAAAAAAAAATGACATTTTCATGGGACAGTTTGGTGGAGTTAAAGAAAAAGCAGGTTAATTTTATTCTATACAAACCATGAAAAAAAACCAAATAGTTGTACTTTTAAAATCATTATAACCAGTGATCCCCGCCCCCCCATTGAAAATCAAAGTACCGGAATAACCCTCCATCACTACGTGATTTATTTCTTGGCTCAGAAACAAGGTCTTCATTGGTCTTTCCTGGGCCAGGCACCATGGACTCCTATCTGAAAATGACAAGATTATTTCCCCCCCTCTCTGGAGACTGAGAACTCCTGTGCTGCTCGATTTTGCTTTTCTGCTCCCCCTTACATACTACCAATTATTCTTTCATGGAAAGAGTAGCTAATTCAGTGATTCATTCTGTAAATTCTTCCTGGGTGCCTGCTCTGGGCAAGGTACAGTGTGGCTTCTATGGGGACTAGAGCAAGTCCTAGATGTGATCCGCACCCTTCTCTAAACCTTCGTGAAATCTAGGCACACTCTTCCTACTTTCTGCAGTTGGTGGCGTGTTTCGTCCTCCCTCACCTACATTCTGAGCTGCTCAGTGTCACACTGAATGAAGTCTGTGAGGCATGTACTCAGCAGGTGTTGCACTTTTGACAGCTCTTTCTCAAGTAGCCAGGACTGAGTAGGGTCGTGGGGAACAGTGGTCCAGGCCAGCTCTCCCGCGCTGAGTCCCAGTGTGCCAGAGTAGGACTCGGTGGAGGAGGTGGGGGCACAGGGAAGAGTGGCTGTCAGTCCCCAGGTGCAAGAAAGGCATCACATTTCCATATAGGTTGACACAATGGACTTGAGGGTAAGCAGTCCAAATGCACAGCACAGCAGGAAAGAAGAAAGCTGGATGGAGGAGAGGCGTTGCTTCTGGCTCTTCACACTGAAAATGTGTCACATTCGATGACAGTGATGAAAATGTGTTTTCTCGCCCCTTCCTCGAGCCTGGGCCCCAGGGCTCTTGTAATTGACTGTGGTGGGTATGAAATAGGAGTTGAGGGAGAGGGCGGCCCAATGGAGGGACTTGGCACTCCTGCACTGTGACATGAAGACCCCTGGAAGCGTGGAGGGCAGGTGGAAGTCCCCGCTGGGGCTCTGCAGCAGGCCCTGCTCCAGGTTTTGATGTGCTCCAGGTTTTGTGTGTTAAGTACCACCTTGCTGGAAGCCTGAGGGTGGTTTCCGAGGTGAGGGAACAGCACCGAAGTTGAGAAAACATTTGGTTTGCTTCGGGCAACTTGAATTTAGGTGAGAAGTGCCAACCCCACTGCTGCTGGCTCAGGGAATTTGGACAGTATTTTATTTTTTCCTGAGGCTGAAAGGCATGCTTCTCCCCCACCCTGACCAAAGTAGCTGTTTGCTAAATATTTCAAAGGGTGATGATGGTGTTTAAGAGCTGCCACAACTCCAGTATTTTTGTTGCAAAACACTGCTGCCCTTCCTGCCAAAATGAGGTTAGAGTTCAGGGGGGAAAGAAGGAAATCTAATGGAACCCCAAATCAGAGACCCTCCAAAGACCAACCTTTCACATCCCTCTCTGCAACTTGGGGGCCCAACCTGAAAGGGGTGGGAGGGGGCTTCTTTGTTCAGGCTTCTTCCCCACCCATGACTTCGTATAACTTAGGAATTTTTGTGCTTGTTTTAGGTTAAAAAATGTAGGTTAGACACACAAGTACCTAGAACACGTGTGCAAACTTGGTTGCATTTGCCCTCGAAGTGGCACATTCGTCCTTTAGCAACAGGAGGAAGAAAAGACATTGATTTTTAACCCAACTTCATTTGATTCATAGACCTAGAGTTCGCCAGTAGAGCAACTGGTAGTGTCGTGATTTCCCAGATTTGAAATCTTGACAATGAAGAGATTTAAAGAGGCTGGAAAGATGAAAAAAACTGAAGCAGCTAGAGTATTGAGAATGCCTCACCTGGAAAAAAGAATGAAATGAATGAAATGAAAAGCTAAGGTGTTTAATTCTGAATTTATGTACTCACCCTCTCCACAATTTTCCATCCTGATCAAAAGCATAGCAGTAGGGTCCATGGAACTTTGAAAACCAAAGTCATTGCCATTCATGTTTAAGTGGCTGGAAGAACAAGACAGTATGTGCAGGGGAGCCGAATTAGTCCAGGAAAGAATGTTTCTCCCTATATGAATCATAACTTTCATGGTCATTGCCTGTGAGCCATGGAACTAAGTGCTTGCTATGTTACGTCAAGAAGCAAGATGCTGACATACTTTTGGTATTTAGACCACCCATGTCCTCTGCTTGGAGAAATAATGAGAACGATTGCCCTTTCCTTTCCCAGCTTTTGCCTCTTTTTATATTAATCTCAGCTGAATTGAACCATTTCTCTGCTCTGTATAAAATAATGCCTGTCTTTGTATTCGCTTGCTATACAAGTTGAGGATGGCCAGTGTTTGCAACTACAAGTCTGGGAATATCTTGAATGATTTATACACGGAGTTGCAGAAATGGTCCAAGAGAACCAAAATCTATTAAGTGATTAACACTTTGTTTTAAGGGGAAATGGTCATTCTTGCAGATATCTCAACTTCAATGATTCTAAGGGCAGAATGAGACCCAACTTATTTTTGCTTGAAATGTTGAATGGATTTTTTAAAATTTCATTGCCTTGGAGAATGATTCTTATATTTTTTAATTCAGTATATTTAGAGAAAAGGGCAGGGAGGGAAGGGAGGAAGAAAGAGAGAGAAACATCAATGTATGGTTGCCTTTCACCTGCCTTCAGCTACAGACCTGGCTGGAGACCTGGCTTGCAACCTAGTTATGTGCCCTGACTGGAATCGAACCAGTGACCTTTGGGTTCGCAGGCTGGCACCTATCCACTGAACCACCAGCCAGGGCTTGGATGATGATTATTGAAAAGACAAACGTACATAGAATGAAGTCATGCCATTGTGTTTTTCTTGCAGTGATCATTTTGATCCTTCATTGAAGCTGGAGGGAATTAATACTGTCCCAATTTAATCCCTGCATTAAGATTGTGTTTAATCAAAAGTGTGAATTTAACCCCAGGTGACATTCAGACAGTGGAATTAGTTTCAGGTACTTCAGAATTCCATTTCCTTTCAATACTTTTAAGCAATCAAAACTGTTTGTCAAATTTCCTCTCATTGCTTAAATTAATTGTCCAAAAGTTTAAAATAGAAGAACCTATAACACAAGTTAAAAAACACAAGGTTCTTTGGATATAATTTTGCCATTCAACAAGTACCTAATGAGTTTATATCACTGGTTTTTACTTTCAATGCCCCTTTCAAAGCCCATGAGTACAGGTTTGCCACATGCATGTGCAAACACCCTCTTTACATGCATACTTTTTTTTAAAATTCTGTCTTACCCACTGGATAGCACTTCAGCATGTTTAAGAATAAGGAGCTGTATTTCTTTCCAGAGCCAAATGAAACACCTCAAAAGACAAAATATCACATTTGAGACAAATAGGAAATAAGTGTCTTGTCTTCAAGGGAGTTTAAGAAAATTTGGGGAGGAACTCATCAATGGGGAAATGAATCTAAAATCTTTTGAGGTTATCTTTTCTGCAAAGATAAAAGGTAAAAACAACAAAAAAAAATTTTAAGAAGGTCAGGGAAAAAAACTATTGCTTATGGGTATTATTATTACTAGTGGCCAGAATGGACAGATCTTAAATTCAAATGTTTAAGAATAACTTAAGAAAAAAAAGGTATCTTTTTTAAAAATCAGT